>CM062274.1:8684326-9271826 GCA_031216635.1 Dissostichus eleginoides
TCTTTGTACATCGATGGGACTGCTGGACTTCTTATCTTCAACAATCGCCATCTGGCCGGTTCCTATGAAAGTTGCTCAGTGGTGCATGAAGCCAAAAATGGCCTGGACCATTAGTGGTTGTGGATTTTACGGTGAAAACAGCACAAAAAATTATTATAAAAGTAAACACTTAATAAACAAACCACAATACTCTGTACCAAATAGAGTCCACCATTAATTATAATTGGTTATTTGAGCTACTTAATCATTGAGCACATGATTAAGTATAGCGAAAACCTAAATGTTAGCTTGCTAAAAACAGCTTTTGGCATTTCTGGTGAGTGCCTACCAGTCTGAAGTTTTCAGACAACACTACTCATTCAAATCTACAAACTACTCAAGGTTTGAGACATTGCACAAGTTCTACCTTTTGATGATTTTGGAAGAGTAAGGTGCAAGGGTAAGGGGTCGATTTATATGTGGTAGTTTTTTCCACAAACTCTTTACATTACTCACTTGATTACAGCTTCCTATATTGGGGATTTTCTTTACAACTATTTGATGAATACTTTTGTACATCAAAGTTTTGTTCTTCCCTTTGTACAACACTAAATACATATAAATCCTCACAGTGATGGAGTGGAAATCGTGCCAATTATAACTGATAATTAGCAGTTTAATAAAGTTGTGTTGAAAGAATTGCTCCCAAGAGCACTTTAAGTCTTGTAAGTACCTTGTGTGTTTTACCACATGGGGCCTAAATCTACATTTTTGTATTATGTTATGTGACCTATGAGCAAAATTAATGAGAAAAAGCTGCTCAGAGTTAGTAGGTCAATCTACCTGATACAATTAAAGCTGAAACCTGTTTCGAAGTGTTACATCACTGAAGCTCAAAAAAAAAATTCTCACACTCGTATACCCTAACATGCACGTCTGAAAATAATCTTTATTTCATCCTTCCCTGATGCTATCCGTAGCCAAACATCTAGTAATGTAGACATACCATTTGATATGCATGGCAATGAATCAGCCCACAAATGTGAGTCAGGCAGTTAGATTGATGGTCAACTAACAACACACAGACAGGCCGTTAAAGTCATAAATAGATGGGTAGACTGCTGAATATAAAGACAGACAAGATAAACACAATAAAACCTTCACTGTATACTTGAGAAAAAAGGGTTCCACTGTTCCCTCATAAGCACTTGGGGAATCCAGCCAGGTTAAAGAGAGATGTTCCCTGCATTTTTCAACTGCGAGCACAGGCACAGTCTATTATTCAAAATGGTGCACTGATGCAATTTATGTGGTTTCTTAATAAAGCTGCCGGAGCTGTGAAGTGCTGGTAAAAAATGGAAAGGGTTGTCATGGTTGACCAGCTCATGAACCTTGTGCTGAGCTATATTACACTGGAGCAAAACTGAGCTGTGTGCTCTCGAGAATCACTCAAAGCCAGCCTCGGCTCATTCAACTGCAACTTTCATTCATTTTCTGACTTGAAGGCTTATTGAGAAAGCAAGAAAACTGAGAGTGCGTGGGGATATGTGCATGTGCATTTGATTGAAAGACACTAACAATAGCAAAAATACCTCCTTTGTGTTATCAAATTCTCATTGTTATAGCCATAGCATAGCCAGACCCAACAAAACATAAGCATCCCACGGGGTTCAGCTTCTCTCCACCTGATGAACGAGAGCCCAATATTTAATGTAATTGCTTCTCAGCTTCTCTGGAGAAAACATATCATTGTTACTGGTTTCCTATATGTTTAAACCTCACTTACTTTCGCTCTCTGTTATTTCACATGGGGCAGGTAGGTTACAGGCAGTCTGAGGTTGCAAGCTAGGAACAGCTTCTGTAAGGGGGAGCTGTTGGGACTCAAGCAGCACAGCAAAACAAAGAAATTAAATGGCTGGAAGCCAAACGCGCTGCAGATGTAGGTGTTGACTCTCAGTGGAATCAGCTGTAGTGGAAACTCTTTCACATTGTTCCAGAAATGACCTGTTGCTACAAATTAAACCAGCTTTTGAAACCAGAATATAAACCTTTTTTTGTTGACACTGACTGATTACTGTTGCTACTATTCACTAATGTCAGTCTAACTTTATGCTATTCTGTATTACACTAAGCTTTTAAGGTTCTAATTAGTGATGGCAGTTTGACACTGAAGCTTCGATACGTGCTTCAAACCCTGGTTTTCCTATTCCATAGAAGCAGTGCTTCGACGCTTGTGTTAAGGGAAATGTTTACATATGTCCTCAGTTATTATATGTATAGAGAGATTATGTCTATTCTGTACTGTATGGATGTAATATTAGTATTGTACCACTGTGAGGCACTGTAGTGTTACGTGCTACGTAAGGACGCAGGCTTTCGTCATGTAAACGAGGGCGTGTTCACCTGATGCACATGTACACTGTCTATGTGTGGTCATTCTAAGTTAGCTCGGCTGAGCGAAGGAATCACCTGAGAAGCAGAGGAAAATAAATCAAGCTCAAGGGCTAAACAGTTCATCGTCTCCGTCTCCACTATTTCTCTCCGAGTGCAGCGTATGAAGAAGCTGCCATCCTAAACCTTAACAGGCTATGGGCCCAGAAGTCATTCGGGGAGAAGTTTGAAGATTTATCACCGTCAGAAAGTCACGGCGAACAGCGTGCTAACGGGATAGCAAGATAAGCTAACATGGATCATCGAGGGACAATCGGGTTGCCTCGACTGTGATGTTCGACGGATATGAAACTAAGTATGAACTTTGGGAGACCAAAGTGTTAGGACACCTTCACCTATTAGGGTTAAAGAACACAATTCTAAGAGAACCAAATAGTGAAGCCGAGATAGCGGCAGACGGCAAGAAAAATGCAGACGCCTATGCTGAGCTAATACAACTTTTAGACGATAAAAGCCTCTCGCTAATTATGAGGGATGTGCCCGACAATGCAAGAGAAGCCTTAAAGATTTTAAGGGGATATTATCCCGGGAGGGGAAAACCCCGGATAATAAACTTGTATACCATGTTGACATCGCTTCAGAAGACGAACAGTGAAAGTGTCACGGACTATATCATACGGGCAGAAACCACCATCACTGCGCTACGGAACACAGGTGAAACGTTAGGCGACGGCTTACTGATAGCCATGGTCTTAAAAGGACTGCCTGAGATGTTTAGGCCATTTGCAATACACGTGGCACATAATGATGACAATATAACGTTTCCAGAGTTCAGGACAAAGCTAAGGAGTTTTGAAGACACTGAGAAATTAAGCATGACAGAGTCGAGTGATAACGTGATGAAGACTCAAGCGAGACCCGGACGGCGCGCCAAGCAAGGTGCATATGACAGGAACAGTGAGAATGCAGATATTATGTGTTTCAAGTGCGGCACAAAAGGCCACCGAGCGAGAGCGTGTCGGCAGAAGACATGGTGTGGTCAATGCAAAAGTACACACACAAAGACGCCACGTGCAGGCGTAAAGACAGACAAGATGGCGAAAAGTCTCAGAAGAAGATGGTGGCGGCGGCGACGACGCAGATTACGTCTTCAGGATCAAAGACGGAGAAACCAGGGTCCAGCGGCAGCCAGCACGCGGCATCCAGGAAAAGGGCCTGATGGTTGACACAGGAGCCACCTCGCACATCATAACGGACATCAGCAAGTTCAAAAACTTCGATGACACGTTCAAGCCAGAGACACACTGCGTGGAGCTGGCAGACGGTACCCGGTGCAACGGCGTTGCTCAATGCAAGGGAGAAGCAGAGGTTTGCCTGGTCGACAGCGGAGGACGGCGACATACCACTATGCTGAGAAAGGCGTTGTTTATACCGTCATATCCCCAGGACATCTTCTCAGTGAAGGCAGCGACCGCCAGCGGAGCCACGGTCGTTTTCAAGCAGGGAAAAGACGCTTTGATACACAAAGACGGTACCAGGTTTTACATTCATGTGTACAACAGGTTGTATTATTTGCACACTGAAGGTGAGAATAGTGACAAGTGCAATGCTTGCCATGATGTACAGACGTGGCATGAAATACTAGGCCACTGTAATTATGACGATGTGCTAAAAATGCAAAATGTGGTTGAAGGTATGCAGATTAAAGTAACCTGTATAACCTGTTTCAATAATTATAACTTTGGCCCGACATATCTTAGGCGCCAATAGTCTGTGTAAAATGTATGCTTATGAAACTAGACCAAACGTTCTCATGATGGTATTATTTTGCTTTGTTTGCTGTGCTCAATTGTGTGTGCGTGACCTAGGAATGTAGAGGATCCAGTCGCCCCCCCGGGTTTTTAATGGGCCGGATAGGAGCATGGGTGGGGTTGCAGGAGAAAGGTAATAAAACTGACAACATTGAGTCTATGCAGAGACTGTGCAGAGAGGAGGATTGGGATACGGAGTGGTACTGCCAGGTGCCGAGGATAAACGAAGATAAGGATTGGCACCTCACCCCCGTTCACCCCAGAATTGTTTATTTCATGGCTGCCATAAAAGATGGCCTGGGACTTCTCAGCGGCGCAGGAGATCCAAACTTCCCACGCTATGACTGACTCACTCTGATTCGCTGCCTAGAGCTCGCCTATGGCTGACTCACTCTGATTCGCTGCCTAGAAATCGCCTATGGCTGACTCACTCTGATTCGCGGCCTAGAGGTCGCCTATGGCTGACTCACTCTGATTCGCTGCCTAGGGCTCGCCCAGGAGTGAGTCCACCAGTGGATGAACACCTAGGGAGGGAGCAACCGACACAACTCCTCCCACACAACTCCTCTCCATTTGTGAGCATAAATATTGTGAATTCTGTACACTCGGGCCGCCTCTGTTCTGTCTGACTGTCTGATACGTACATCGCACGGTAGAAGAACCAAGGCCCGAAGTACTTCGTTATATTGTACTGTTGTTTTTACCATTAAATCAGCTTATTGTTAAACCTCATATCTCTGTGTCTGAGCTCTTCCTTCCTTTTATAGCAGACCACTCATCAAACGAACGGCGCGGAGCGGGCTCGAACCTTCAACCACTGAAGGGTGCTTCAATCCAACAAGATCAAGGGCAAAACAGATAGACCCGACCAAGAATGTGAGGTGTGTATTCAGGGGAAATTTGCACAAACCAGAAATAGAAACCCTGATAGTAGAGCAAAGGCTCCATTACAAATGGTACACACGGACCTAGCCGGTCCAGTAGCTACAGAGTCAAGAGATGGTTACAAATATGTACAGTCATTCACTGATGACTACTCAGGTGCAATATTTGTATATTTTCTAAAAACTAAAAGTGACACGGTACAGGCAACGGAAACATTCCTAGCAGATACAGCCCCATACGGGAAAGTGAAGTGTATAAGGTCAGACAACGGCACAGAGTTCACATGCAGGGATTTCCAAACGTTGTTAAGGAAAAACAGGATTAGACATGAGACATCGGCCCCGTACTCACCCCACCAGAACGGTACAGCTGAGAGAAGCTGGCGTACTCTTTTTGAGATGGGTAGGTGTATGCTAACAGAAAGTCAGCTACCAAAACAGTTATGGAACTACGCAGTCCAAACAGCAGCCATAGTACGTAACAGATGTTTTAACAGGCGTACAGGACAAACCCCTGACCAGATGCTGACAGATAAAAAGCCTAACGTCTCTACAATGCAGAAGTTTGGGTCTGTATGTTACACATACAAACAGGACAAGGGAAAACTTGATTCCAGGTGTGATCAGGGGCGTTTTGTGGGTTATTACAAGAACAGCCCTGCGTATTTGGTCTATCACCCAGATACTGAGAAAGTACAAAAGCAGAGGCTAGTCAAGTTTGTAAACAAGGTAACTGTGGAGAAACAGACACAGACATTTGGGTCAGACCCAAATGATGACAAAGACAGTGTGAGGCAGCCTAGGGCTAGCAGGGTCACACAGGAGATAAATGAGAGTACAGAGAATGCTAAAGAGACTAGTGCACAAAGTGACAGCCCAGTAACTATGTCTGACGACAGTAGCCGAACACAACCAAGTGGGACAGATGATGAAACTGAGGGTGGGAGATACCCGACTAGAGACAGAAGGAAACCAAGTCACTTAAAGGACTTTGTAACTGAAGACAGTGATAGTGATGGGATTCATACTACCGTAGACTACTGCTACAGAGCAGTATGTGGCATTCCACAGACATTTAAGGAGGCTATGACGTCAACTGACTCAAAAGAGTGGGTCAAAGCCATGGATGACGAAATCCAATCATTAAACGACAACAACACATTTACCCTGACAAATCTGCCAAAAGGCAAAAAGACAGTGGGGGGCAAATGGGTTTACTCTTATCAAAAGTGATATTGAGGGAATGGACAAGTACAAAGCAAGGTTTGTGGCCAAGGGCTATATGCCAGAGGATGGGGATTGACTATGGAGAGACTTTTTCCCCCACGGCCAGCTTGACGAGTGTAAGAGTGTTGTTACAGAAAGCAGCACAGGAGGACTTGCTACTGCATCAGATGGATGTAAAAACAGCGTACTTACACGCTCCTATAGATTATGAAATCTATATCGAACAACGTGAGGGTTATGAAGAAAGAGGTGAAGGTCTAGTGTGTAAGCTAGAAAAATCTCTTTATGGTCTAAAACAATCCGGTAGAAATTGGAACAGGATTTTGCACGATTGTTTAACTGAAGACGATTTTGCACAGAACCCAGCAGACCACTGTGTCTATGCCAAAGAGACCGAATATGGAAAGGTGATCATCTGGGTCGATGATCTGATAATTGCAGCTAGCAATGACAAAATACTGAAGGAAGTGAAAGAGATGCTCTCTGCCAAATGTAAGATGAAAGATTTAGGCAGGCTAAAACATTTTCTGGGTATCGATTTCAAACAGTCGGATGGATGTGTAAAGATGTCACAGGAAAAATATGTTAACAAGATACTGGAGAGGTTTAACATGCAAAACTGTAAACCCAGAGAAACACCCTGTGATCAAAAACTTGACTATACAGAAAATGCAGTGAAAATGGATGATGTCAGGATGTACAGAGAGGCGGTAGGCAGCCTTATATACCTGACCACATGTACAAGGCCAGATTTCAGTTTTGTTGTGAGCAAACTATCACAATATTTTTGCTGAGCCTACAGAGGAGCAGTGGGTAACTGTGAAACACATGTTAAGATACCTTAGAGGCACTATAGAGAAAGAGTTGTGTTTCAGAAGAAACGATAGTGAGAAGCTAGGCTTACTAGCCTACAGTGATGCCGACTGGGCAGCTGATGTCACCGACAGGCGCAGTACCACAGGATACTGTGTAAGCCTCAGTAAGAACAGCTCTTTAGTCTCATGGAAGAGTAAGAAGCAGCCTACAGTGGCACTTTCCACCTGTGAGGCGGAATACATGGCTCTGGCCTCAACTATACAAGAGTGTTATATCTAGACCAGTTACTGGAGGGTATCGATGATTACAAATATACACAAACAGTAGTGTATGAGGACAACCAGGGAACAATTGCCCTAGCCAAAAACCCTGTAAGCAGACAGAGGTGTAAGCACGTGGACATAAAGTACCACTTCATAAGATCAACTGTAAAGGATGGGAAAGTAACTCTGGTGTACTGACCTACTGAAGAGATGGTGGCAGACATAATGACAAAACCTGTAACTAAGCTGAAACTGAAGCAGTTTGCAGGAATCGTTTTTGGAGTTTAAAATGTGTGAGGAGGTCCACATTTTCTTTTTGTTATTGTGTTTACATTTTTGGAGTACAGCAACCTGAGTACAAGTGGGGGTGTTAAGGGAAATGTTTACATATGTCCTCAGTTATTATATGTATAGAGAGATTATGTCTATTCTGTACTGTATGGATGTAATATTAGTATTGTACCACTGTGAGGCACTGTAGTGTTACGTGCTACGTAAGGACGCAGGCTTGCGTAATGTAAACGAGGGCGTGTTCACCTGATGCACATGTACACTGTCTATGTGTGGTCATTCTAAGTTAGCTCGGCTGAGCGAAGGAATCACCTGAGAAGCAGAGGAAAATAAACCAAGCTCAAGGGCTAAACAGTTCATCGTCTCCGTCTCCACTATTTCTCTCCGAGTGCAGCGTATGAAGAAGCTGCCATCCTAAACCTTAACAGCTTGCTTCAAATCACGTGACATATGACGTCCGAAACAGCAACTGCTTCATTTCCTGAATGAATCAACTCACTGGTTCGCCGTCCAATCAGGTGATTCAATGCACTGCCTCGTCTCGATTCTGACAGGTGACAGGTTGAAACAGTTTCGAATTTGAGCGCTTTATAACCGCTCTAAACAATGCGCAATGTGTGGGTTGTTGTCGTAGTTTGTGTTGTTCCTGTTGAGTTGTTGTTGGTATTGCATTTGTATTGGATCATTATAGAGCAAGCCAGGAAGAAGGATAGGTCGTTCTTGCTCGGGAAACACTTCAAAATGTTGAGAAGTTGTGAACAAAAAGACAATTATCAGTATTAAAAAAAAGTTCAACAGTTTAAAGAATAAATAGCCCAGTGGATAGAGCAGGCGGCCAGCAGGCGGCCAGCAGGCGGCCAGCAGGCGGCCAGCAGGCGGCCAGCAGGCGGCGACGTCCTCCTTGCAACTGGTTCAAATCCTGGAATGGACGAACTTTTAATCATTTCCCGCTTTTCAATTGTAATACTTAGTATAACTGATAAAAGGCCCTCTTCGGCCAAAAAAATGCCTTAATAAAAATACAAAATAAAAAGACTAATGTAGGCTACCTCAATAAAGATCTTTGAGTGTTCCCCATCCCACATAATCACCCCCTGCCATAATTACACAAGCACACCCAACCAATGCCACATTTTCCAGCACTCTCAGGTGTGTGTACTGTACCGTACCCAAATACATCTTATTGTTGGTCATTTTTGGCTCACTTTAAAATTGCTTTATTGAAGTTTAAGCAGTTCTTCCATCCAATTTCGCAAATGGATGTTGTTTAATATTATTAAATATAAGTATATGCAAAGCTAAACCGTCTCTGTATCCATAATTGTCTTTTTGCTTTACTTTCTCTTTTTTCTTTAAATTATATTACAAAAAGTATCACTGCCTACACAAAGTATAGTTCTTTGCATGGAACTTCTAAAAAAAGTAGTTGTTATAGTTATGCTTCTATGAATCACCCTTTACATAAGAAAAAGCACAATTGCCATTAATTGCAAGATACAGTATTTTTTGCTTTATTGCTGTTTTCTAAAATTTAGTCAAGAGAAGGAAGTATATATTGTTGCATTTTAGGTTCTGGTCTAGTTCTGGACTTTTTACAGATTACAAGAAGAAAACATGAACAGGAACTCATTGCTTGGACACTTTTGGGTATAATCATTCTGCATTGTCAGTACCCCTGTGGGAAAATCATAGTCTGATGATTGGCAGAAGTTTGTGCTGTAGGCCTACATCAAATGAATTCACATATTATTGTACTTTAGTTCATTTAGTCCTGGCCAAGGGGGAGAAAAAGTATGCTTCGTTTAAGTTTAACTTATTGCTTGGAACACTTTGATGTTTGTCATCCTGCATTGTCAGGACCTCCATGGGAAAGGGAAAATCATATTCTGATGATTGACAGATGTTCGTGAAGAGCTTGTATGCTTCCGATGTGTATATTTATGTCCTTTGGTGTCACAAAGAGCTCTAAAATAAAAAAGTGATAATTAGAGTTATTATTAGGCTGCAAATCGACTGCATGTTATGAATAATGGATAGAAGGTAGAGACAAGACAAAAGAGAGGTGGCATGTAGCCTGCAGTCATGATTCAGGGCTTATTATTGCCGGATCACTGTCATACCCTGTTTTTAATTGACTTAACAAAGTTACCTGAGTGGGATACAAGCACAGCATTTTTAAGAACTTTCGATCCATTATTCAGGGAAGATAACCTCTTTCACAATTAGTAAAGTAGTAGTTTGTTTTTGTATTTTCGCTTTTATCTGACAGAGGACAGTGGAAAGAGGGGGGTGTATGACATGCATTTAAAGGTTTCAAGGCTGAAATCAAACCTATTGCACTTGGCTAAATGATGAAGTCATAAAATCCTGTAGTTGGTTAATTTAATGTACACCACAAGTCAAGCTCACCAGTGTGGACCTGTCACCATCTGTCAGTATTTCATATTTTATTTTGAAAGTTGTTCACCCCCTGTGCTATGTCTGTTTCTACTTCCTGTCTTAAGCCCCTGACACACCAACCCGATTTTGGGAGTCAGAGGCCGTCAGGCAGTCGGGCATTCGCGGCGCCCTACTCAGGTTGGTGTGTCCCGCACCGTCGTCGCTTTACGGCACATTTTCACACCTCCCGCGGCCGATTCAACATGTTGAATCGGTAGACAGTCGGCCAAAGAACGTTGGCCAAAGAAATCACTCTGATTGGCTGTTCAGCTTAGCGAATCAGTGTTTTTATCGTATTGTATTTTTGTATTGTTTGTACACTGTACAGTTCTTTGGATAATAATAAATAAACCACTTTTTACCGCCACTGCAAAATGCAAAACATTATTTCGTACCTTCATACTACAGCCATTAGAGAATGAGGATACAATTAGCTATACACAGCAAATTCTGGCCTTTTGAATAAACTCCCTCAGAGTTAAAATCAACTACATTTGAGTGTACATGTGAGACCATCGAATAAACTCAACAGCAGAGTTAAAGTTACTCTTTTCTTGGAGTTAATCTTTAACCCTTTTCAGGAGTTAAACCTGAACACTTGTGGGAGTCAAAAACTACTCCCAAGTACAGTTAAATACAACTACCACTTCAGAGTTAATTTGAATGTGAACTCTATAATAGTGTTAATAGTTAACACTTGTGGGAGTCAAAAACTACTCCCAAGTACAGTTAAATACAACTACCAGTTTAGAGTTAATTTTAATGTGAACTCTATAATAATGTTAATAGTTAACACTTGAAAGGGTGTATATTCAACACTCATGGAGTTAAAATAAAAATCAATAAAAATGACTACAAACAACGTATTGATTCATACAAATGTGTTTCTTTTATTTGAAAACTCTTAAAATCCATTGTTGATGGACATTTTATAAAGTGCTGTTGCTTTTACAAACAGTGTAAACATGTTACAGCAAACATTCAATTTACATTCGAGTGTTGAAATCCTCAAGCTGCATAAATTCAGTGCATTAAGTGCAAACATTAGACAAACGGGTTCAGTGTACAAAACATTGCATTACAGAACATGTACAGACATGTACAAAGAACAAATGGAAAGGACAAATTCCATTAAACAATCAATACTGGCAAATTAAATAATACAACTCTCTGACACAACATAAAAATGTGAATCACACCCAGCTGTTACCTCAACACAAATGTCCGGGAAAGTACGTCACCTCGTCCACATTCCCTCAATGTAGCTCGCGGGACTCGTCCGGTACCGTCGTAGCCGTTCAGTCTAACGTTTAATGCAAAGGAAAAGGCATTTTCGGTGTTGAAAGAACAACAAACTAAACTTTAAGCTAACACAAAAAAAACAGATATGACTACTATAAAGTTCATTTGCATTAGCCTAAATCATGTCCATGTTCAACGGCATTCAATTCAGCAGCTAGTTAAACTTGCTAAGTTCGTTTTAGCGAAAATAAACACATTAACTTTACAATGACAGAAAATATAGTTTGAGATGTAAAACAGGACTTACCTTCCTCGGGACGGAGTCAAAGTGAAGCCTCGTGGTCGCGGCAGCAGAGAAGTTGTGAATACACACCAGGGTAGTGTTGTGTCACGTTCCTGAACACCCAGTGAATGAACCCCGAAATATTACTCCGCCCAAGAGTATCCCTTAACTCAAACGGTAGTCTAAATTCGAAATAAACTCCCAAAATCTAACCCTTTCACACTTTTTTGTCTAACTACCAATTATACATCATTTGCCTGTCAGTGTCATTTATATATATCTTTGATTATAATTACTGATGCATGGAATGTGGTAGCAGCAGTACTTTAAGGTTGCCAGCCACAATGCTTAAATAGTTTCTTTGTGCTTCAGAGAGCTGAAGTGGAGGAGCTGATTTAAATTACATTATACTGCTGGGTAGCTTGTGAAATTCACCATGGGATCAATAACATTTTATCTTAACCTATAATAATACATGATAAACAATTTCTTGATTATATTTTGTAGTATTCTGAATCTTCAAAGTTACTAAAGTTATCAAATAAATGTAGCGCAGTATAAAGTAGCCTACACCATTTGCCTGAATGGGAGTGGAGCAGTACAGTACTTAAGTAAATGTACTTTGTAACTGTCTACCACTGTTCATCGTTCATTTACCTATTGTGAGCAAAACATGGAAATGGACATTTGCAAGACTGTTTCTGCCCCCTCTATTCACATGTAACCTTTCATACGTGATGGTTTCTTCATTCTCGAACTGTTGTGGAGCAGAAGTATACAGTTGCAGGATTAGTCTCAAGTACCTCAAGATTGTCCTAAGTACAGTGCCTAAGTAAATGAGCTACTGTCTACCACTGTTCATTGTTCATTTACCTATTGTGAGCATCACATGGAAATGTAAATTTTGCAAGAAGTGGCCATTATTCAGATGGGTGTTTCTGTCTGCCCCTCTATTCTTTCTCCCATTATCCTCCACAATCTGCCTAGAAGTATTTTAACGTTGTAGCTGTTCAAGATGGTCATTTTAAAATGTGTTAAAAATATACTGTTAGTAGTTAAACCAATAATAATGTACGGCTGCAACTGACAGTTATGTAGGCACATTTTTTATTTTTTTATTAACGCTGTGTGATTAAAAGAATAAACACAAATAGCAGGATAGGCAATACAAAACTTTATTTCGTACCTTGATACTACAGCCATTGATAACACAGCATTAGACATATTTGGCAAACTCTCTTTTTTATTGTATTACACACTATTTTTATCGTATTGCATTTTTGTCGATTGTTTACATTGTACAGTTCTTTAGACATATTTGCTATATCTTATCCCACTGAAAAGGCACTGCACCGACACCGTTAAAATATTGGCATAGTTCATCCCTGTGCTGCTTGGCTCGAGCTGGATTATTGGTGGTGTGTGGCAGGGTGGCCTGCCGTAGTTCAGGGTCTTGTCTCCATCTTCCTGGGACAGTGCCATGATCGGGTCCTTCCTGGTCAACAACTCCCGCCATGTATGCGCTACAGTTCTCTGTGCGCAGGAAGTTGTGCAGACCACAGCAAGCCAAAACAATGGCCTCCACTTTGGCAGTGTCTTGAATGTTTATGGTGGTGAGAAAGACCCGAAAACGGTTGGCTAGGATGCCAAAGGCATTTTCTACCACCCTCCGAGCCCGCGACAGCCTGTAATGAAAGATGCGTTGCTCTACAGCTAGCCTGCGGTTCGGATAGGGCTTCATCAGGTGCTCCTTCAGGGGAAATGCCTCATCTGCCACAATGGAGTAACAAACTGCCTGGTCAGAAGCAGGAAGTGGTGCAGGTGCAGGGATGTTGGCTGTCCTATTCTCCAGGGCATCCTGCAGTGAGCATCCACCAAACACACCACCATCTGCAATCCTCCCATTACAACCTACATCTACATACAATAACTTGTAGTTGCTGTCGACCAGTGCCATTAGCACTATGGAAAATGTATGTTTGTAGTTGTAGTATGTTGATCCAGTTCCTGCCCATCCAGGGGCACCTAGGCAGTTTGGGAAGTTCCACTGAGCCTGGAATCCATCAGCTACTGGCTGCCACTCTTCCACTGTGTCTGGGCACTGAAAAACAAAAAATATATGTTTTAAGACCCATGTTTGATATGGCAGACCAAACACTTGCTGTTCAAATGCCTACATATATTACATACAGTTTGCACAGTAAAACCAGTAAGTATCCACACATACCTTCAGGTATTTCTCTTTTAAAACCTCGTAGATGGCTGTACAGGTCTCAGGAACGAATTGCCGTATCGTTGACACTCCCACTCGGAACTGGTAGGAAGGCTCTTGAAGCTTTCCCCTGCAAATATTAACAAACACATGACTGAGTTATCTACACAAGCAGCTGAACAAAACACTCATTAGCTACAAAACTACAGGTTATAGTTTACAAGATAGTTGATTACTTTGGTTACTATGAAGATTCAGATTAATGATACAAAATATAATGAAATATTTTATCATGCATTATTATAGGTTAAGATAGAACTTTATTGATCCCTTGGTAAATTCTCAAGCTACCAAGCAGTACTTTTGGTTTTGTACTTACACTAGTAAATCTTTGAATGCATGACTTTTACTTTTAACAGAGTATTTCTACACTGCGGTATTACTACTTTTACTGAAGTAAAATGTACAACTAATAATATACAAAGTACTGCAATTTAAAATATAGCAACATCTTTAGCTTTCATACCTGTTGCCAAAAATCGCAGTGTTAACCATCAGACGTTCCCCCACGGAGATTATTTGTGATTTGCCTCTGGATGAGTGGAGTGATGAGTTCCTTCAACATGTGAAACTGAACAGGAAAAAGCCGAGCAAAATTTGTGAAATCTGAGATTTCATTTAACTCCAGCTCTCGACACAGGTTCGGGAAAGCCCCCTGAGCTTCTCGCTGTATTATCCATGTTTTCACCCATTTAGTGCGGTTTCTCCAGATTTTTCGCTTCCGCTTCTTAATCTCTGCAGCCGCAAGCAACACTCCAATTGCTGATAACACCAGTACCGTACGATACATGTTTTCGATCGACGAGAGAGAGTGAAAATGGAACCCGGATGATATTTGTTGTTTGTTTATATCACGCAGTCTGTTCTTCTTCTCTCGGTGTATAACCCAGTCTGTCTTCCGGTTGTTGCCTCTTTTGAATGACGAATACACACTACCGCTGCCTGCTGGTAAGGACAGTTATTGCCACTCGTCGACTGAAGTCTTTGCGGTGTGTTCGTAGGCGGGCGGCGTAGCCGACGCAGGCGACGTAGCCGACGTAAAAGTCGGGACGCCTTCGGTACGCGTTCTTTGGTCTCAGGTTGGTGTGTAGCGGCCTTTAGAGTTTTCCCTCCTGTGTGAATTTGTGATTGTTATCACCTGGTGCCCTTCTGTCTTTGCCTGCCCTCCCCAGCTGTGTCTTGTCCTTGTCATTAGTTCGGCATGTATGTAAGTTCAGGTTTTCAATTATCGTTTTGTCAGATCCTTTTTAGGAGTTTGTCTTTTCTTTTTTTTTTGCCACACTTGGATATAAACCTTAAATAAGGGTATTGTTCGGTTCACCATTTCTGTCCTGCATATGGGTCCATCCTGCTTCCTGTTTTTCCCTACCTGCGGCTGTACGAGATTGGTTGTTTTGTTTGCCACAGGGTTGATTAACAAACCAAATGAACCTTCTAGCGTGGCTAACGGATTGGTTTAATGGCACAATATGTCTAATCAACCTACCATTGAGCACTTGATGCACCAAAACACTTAAAACACTAGAAACTAATGGCTACAATTGCCCAATAAAACTTTACAATGACATTCGTGTTTTGCTTTTCATGTATTTCCAAGTGTTTTTTCAGGACAACAAGATGTATTTTTCCATTTCGGTTTAGTCTCATTGAAATACAATTTTCCATTCATGCATCAGCGGACTGACTTCGCCTCAATATTTATTCCTCAGTATAACTCCAAAGCAGCAGGAATTGAGTTAGATTCACCACGAGGGTTACAGCAGTGTATAAGGCTCCAGGCAAGCCACAGGTTTCTTGACAGTTATGAAGCCTTAATAGCCCATGTGCAACAATGGAGGAAGTTGACATTCCTAGAGGAGCAGAAAAGGAGAGTGGTAGAAGGGGGAGGCAGTGATTATATATGGAGAGACAGGGGGAGTATAATGAGAGGAGAGACAGCAGGAGAGCTCACGATGACGGCCTGGAGGAGACACTTTGTGGTAGTTAAATCTGCACACAGTTGTTGGCATGCACTCTGTTTTATTATTAGTCTTCTATGCATACTTCTGTTGACATCATGTTATAATCTGTAATGTTGTACATCCCAATTGGACACAAGTCATACAACTGATGGCAGTTGTTCAATAATATAATTAAAAGAAATACAAGGATTTTTTATATAAATATTTAATCCAATCTTTTTTTAATCAGGCAGTCTCATCAAGATTAAGATCTATTTTCCATCAGGGACCTGAGAACAAGGAATTTTACCAGAACACAATCAGGCCATGCCCTTAATTATGGATAACTTTAAGCCTTAAAATAATAAAAACCCATTTATTTGAAATTAAAAATCACCGTTTGTCACAGTTGTCATAAAAGGTACATTTAATCATGGAACCGAAAAAACGTATTTTCTGTTAAGGCCCTGACACACCAAACTGACACCAAATAACACGTCCCGACGGACCCGACTGTTGTGTCGCCTCACGTCTCCTGCGTCTTGCTCAAAAAGTGAGAGGGGTCTGCCTGCAGGCCTCCACTCTCAGGACAGTTACGGTGTAGGCTCCACTGTCAGGACACCTCCACTCTCACTACAGGAAGTGACGATTCTGACGAACACGTTTTTTTCCCGCCCCCCGAAGGACTCGTCTGATGGAAGTTTTCAAATCACAATGGAGACTCATCACGGAGGTGATGAGTCCGCTCACCTTGCACTTTGGGTCGGCCTTGGTCAAGCCCTTTTGACCCCCCCAGCCTGGTTCTCGTAAAAGTTGACTTAGCCATTTTTCGCTCAAATGACACTGTCACGATCTTGTGTGTTATGTCAAGGTTTTAGTGTTGTCTGTCTGGTAATGGGTTTTGTTTTGCTGTTCTGTTCTCCCTGTCTCTTGTCTTCCTTCCTGTGTTTTTCCTCCTGTGTCTGATTGTCTCATTGTGTTCACCTGTTGCCCTTGTGTTTCTGCCTCCCTTACCCAGCTGTTTCTTGTCCCGTGATTACCCCTCTCTGTATTTAGTCTTGTCTTTCCCTGTGTTCCCCTGTCGGTTCATTGTTAGTCTTTCCTGTCACCCTTCATGTTATCACGGTCAGTTTTGTCTGGATGCTATCTCGTGTTACCTACTCTCTGGATTACCTCGTGTTACCTACTCTTTGGATTCATGGTTTTGTTGAGATGATAATGATGATAATGATGGTAATCGCCGCATTCAGTTGTTATAGGCATGCCAACTTGATGCTCTGCTCACGGATGACTCGATGAGCATAAAAAACTGTTAAGATGATGACCTTACGTGTGTAAATATATTTTTTTCTTTGTGGGGGTCTGCCCCAAAAAACTGTTTTAAGTCCTGAGAAAGTCAAATAAGACGGTATGTAAAACTACACTGCCCAGCCAAAAAAAAGTAACCACTTTGATTTAACTAGGCCAGTAGGTGGTAAGGGCATTCCACTGGATAATAATACCCCTGCATTATAGCAACAACAACAACAACAACAACAACAATAATAATAATAATAATAATAATAATAATAATAATAGCAATAATAATGGGGGGGGGGGGCGCGGCTGTTCTTATGTTCTCTGAGGGGAGGCTCACCTTCCCACACTTTGAAAACCCCTGCTCTATAGGGACATTCAAATATGATCAAACAGAGTCCACACTATAGAGGGTAACTATGTTTGGCTTAAACTATTTCACTAACTGGAAGTCCAACACTTTGAACAAATAGTTTGACTTTTTGGGAAATAGACTTATATACTTGCGCGAGAGTTAGATGATAAGATAAACATTTCCTCTATTTCTGTAATTGGAACAATTTGTGGTTCTATATATCCAGCCAATACATAGCTCAGCTATGTTTAGGCTGGAAGGAATGACTTGTATGCTTGGACTGTCCATTAAAAGTGAAATGTTTAAAACCCCTATCACTGGGATCAGAAGCCCCATGGGAAGTTGTTCCACCATTTAGGAGCCAGGATAGCAAAAAGGCGTGTCTTTGTTGAGGTGTACCTCGTTCAACTACGTAGTGAGGGAGTAGCAAGCCGATTGGCTGTTGCAGAACGACGTGCATGTGCTGAATGTGTATGGTTTGACCATGTATACGGATCAGATCCCTTTACACTGGTAGGCCAGTACAAGTGTCTTGAAGTATATTCTGGCAGCCAGCAGCAAGTGAAGGGAGCGAAAGAGAGGTGTAAAGACAAGACTATTAAAACAATACTTAGATTTTTTTGCATCACAGCAGTTCCTTTTGCATCATAAACAAGGACAAATATGAAGAAAGCATCTAAAATCTGACTTTTAACATAAAATTACAATCACTGAAGACATTAAGACCCATTAACATACCAGTGTTTCCCACATAATTTGATTCTATTTGTGGGGACACCGCACCCCCGGCAAGAAAAGCCAAAGGCCCCTTGATGTATTCGGGTGGCCCACGCATCCAACCCCCCCTCAAATAAGAAAATACATGCGAGTTCATGGCTACTGTAGACAACGTCTTGTTGCTCTGTGTTGCGTTGTTAATGAGTGAGACACACCGGAGTTGAGGATCTGTGGGGTTTATTCTCCCAAAAATAGAATTTACAATTTAGGCATTTAGCAGACGCCTTATTCCGAAGCGACTTACAATGACCAATTACATTGACATTCTCCCTGGAGTAACTAAGGGCTAAGTGCCTTACTCAAGGGCACACTAGTAGTGGTGTTCCAGGCGGGATTTGAACTCGCATCCTTCCGATCATCAGCCCACCTCACTATCCATTAGCCTGTAAGCCCCACGGACATGCCGAAGGGGACGAAACCACAACATCTGCAAGCAACAGTGTCTGAGGGCTTCTTAAGATTTAATAAACTATGAATGATATCCATGTAACGGGAAGAAACTCAGCTAACTGATGATATGAACCATTTTTAGCAAGAAAAAACACAAGACTAACGCTGAGCCTCTAAATTAGCCCTGAGCGAAAAAATGCTAACGCCGTTAGCAAAGAACACACGGTATAAAACCCTTATTACTTATCGTAAATGCACATCCAACCCATCGATTAGCATCGTGAGATTACACAGAATCGATAGGTATCGTATCATCACTCCATGATCAAAACTCGCAACATGAGAAACAAAAACAGACATCACAACACGTGGCATTAGGTAGTAATTCTCAATAATAACGTTGGTGTGTATGTGGAAATTCCTCTTCGATTCTATTGGCTCTAACGGTTAAAAAGAGATGTCAATCATCAAAATCGACCAATGGGTTCCAGAGAAACGGCAAATACGCCCATTTCCACCCAAATGACCCCAGAGGTGGAGTTTTTTTTGCTAAACCTCTTTGAAAAGGTCAAATGTCACTTGTTTTGCATCAATCTTGATACAGGGTACTTATTATATGTTGTACTTTGGATTCCTAAAGCTTTTAGTCTACTACCCCATCATCCAAGGGTGGTTTTCACTATAAGTAATGTTGTTTTTTTTGACGGACACAATAATTTACATTTTTTTACTATGTTCAATCTGAATTTTCTTTAAAATAAAAAACATCTATATTGATTCTGACTTCTCTACATCCAACTCACAGGTTTATCATTACTTTGAGAAAAAAGATTATTAATTTTCCCCTTTTTAGAAGTATAGTTATGGTCATTTGTTCTGGTAAAATGTCATTTTCGAGCATGAGACCTGAAAAACAGGCTTGGGGCTTAACAGGTTAGACCACCAACATTTTTTTTATAGAATAGAATATAATATCTTTATTGTCATCACACATCAGTGTAACGAAATTCAGTTGGCATCTCTCACTGCAGTACATAAATAAGAGCACATCCATAAAAGCAGTGATAAAGCAGAGATAGTAGCAATAATAATCAGGGTCATCACTTAAATGCACTTTACCAGAATGTTAAAATACATTTTTAAAGATTATTTAATAAAGAAAAGCTACAATGTTTAAATATAAATAGTTACTGAAAATATCTGTTTGATACTTAATAAATATACAAATAAATAACATGATATTTTTGGCTGCAGTCTTTGATGGGAGGTAGTGTGTTTGTATGTGTGCATGTTCAAAGTTATAGTGAGTTTTGTGGTTGGACAGGGATCGGAGTGATGGAGGCCACAGCTCTGGGAAAGAAGCTGTTCTTCAGTCTGTTGGTGCGTGATTTTATTGACCTGAACCGTCTGCCGGACGGCAGCGGTTCGAACAGTGAGTGGCCGGGGTGTGTGATGTCTGATGATACTGCTGGCTTTCTTCTGCAGTCGACTTTTGTAGATGTTGTCAAGGTTGGGCAGCTCAGTCCCAACGATGCGCTGAGCAGCCTTCACAACCCGTTGCAGGTCCTTCCGCTCTGCGGCTGTGCAGCTGGTGTACCACACAGTTATGCAGCTGGTCAGGGTGCTTTCAATAGTCGACCGATAGAAGTTTACCAGCATTTTTTGTGGAAGCCTGGCCTGTCTCAGTCTCCTCAGGAAAAACAGTCTCTGCTGTGCCTTTTTCACTAGGTTTGAGGTGTTTGAGGTCCATGTAGAATTATTGGAGATGTTGACTCCAAGGAACCGTAGGTCCTCCACTCTCTCCACTGCTTCTCCATGGATGTGGAGGGGGAGATGGACTTCCTTTTTTATCCTCCTGAAATCAACAATGAGCTCCTTAGTTTTGGAGGTGTTAAGGACAAGGTTGTGCTCCTTACACCAGTCCGTCAGATGTTCCACCTCAAGCCTGTAGGCTGTCTGCTTATACATATATATATATATATATATATATATATATATATATATATATATATATATATATATATATATATATATATATATATATATATATAAAAAAAACAAAAAAAAACAAAAACAATAATGTGTGTGTATATATATATATATATATATATATATATATATACACATTATTGTTTTTGTTTTTTTTATGAGATCCATTTGTGGCGGACGATATTTAATTGTGGCGACCCGCCACAAATAAATCTATGTATGGGAAACACTGCATACATTTGACCTTGGATTTAACTCTAAAAATAACAAACTAGTATAATTTACTTCAATGTTTAATTTGTCTTAATGCAAGTAAACAATTTGGGACAACTATACAGTATATTGACTTGATTGATATGGAAGGTGTTGATAAGCCTTATCCAACTCTATGGCCTGCTATAATTATCATTCCACTTTTAAGTTATAATGGACACAATCATAAGCTAGAGATGTGCAGTGCAATAGCCAACTATAAATAAAAGTGTCCCCCAGACCTAGCATGTTACCTTTTGAAACAATAAGTGAAAAATGAATCATACCGGAGTGGTGTAACTCCATTTTATATCCATTAAAAGAGTCCTTCCGTAGCCAGAGACTCCATATCAATTTATTGTATTGTTTAATGTAATCATGCATTATGCAGAAGGATTAATTGAAAATGGCTGCACCAAGAAGGGACCAATGCATTAAGGAGCCACTTAGAATCAAAAGAGGATTTGTCAAATGGTCCTTCAGTCTTGAGATACGGGCAAATTAATTCAATGGTGGACGAGATAAACACTTTTTGGAAAGAGCATTATCTTATTAAAAGGTGAATACCTTTGCTGGATTGTGTTGCTCAGAAATAAATGGATGTGAAGTTGCTAGGGTTAGGTGTTCTGAAAAACATAAAAGCTGAATACAACCTCAAGGTGTTTTAAAATCAGTTTTTGACCCTGAAGCATTGGAGGTTGTTGGGTTGAAGCACCCTTCAGTTGTTGAAGGTTCGAGCCCGCTCCGCGCCGTTCGTTTGATGAGTGGTCTGCTACAAAAAGGAAGGACTCAGACAGGGATATGACATTAAACAATAAGCTGATTTAATGGTAGAAACAACAGTACAATATAACGAAGTACTTATATAACGAAGTACTTCGGGCCTCAGCTCAGATCAGACAGTCAGACCGAACAGAGGCCCCGAGTGTACAGAATTCATAATATTTATGCCCACAAACGGAGAGGTGTGGGAGGAGTTGTGTCGGTTGCTCCTCCCTAGGTGTTCATCCATTGGTGGACTCACTCCTGGGCGAATCAGAGTGAGTCAGCCATTGACGAGGTCTAAACAGCGAATCAGATCGAGTCAGCCATCGGCGTGGGAAGTTTGGATCTCCTGCGCCGCCGATCAGTCCCAGGTCATCTTTTATGGCAGCCATAAAATAAACAATTCTGGGTTGAACGGGGGTGAGGTACCAATCCTTATCTTCGTTTATCCTCAGCACCTGGCCGTACCACTCCGCATCCCAATCCTCCTCCCTGCCTAGACTCAATGTTGTCAGTTTTATTACCTTTCTCCTGCAACCCCCCCATGCTCCTATCCGGCCCATTAAAAACCCGGGGGGGGCGACTGGATCCTCTACCTTCCTAAGTCAACGCACACACAATTGACCACAGCAAACAAAGGAAAATAATACCATCATGAGGACATTTGGTCTAGTTTCATAAGTATACATTTTACACAGACAAAGTTATAATTATTGAAACAGGTTATAATTATTGAAACAGGTTATATAGGATATACAGGTTACTTTAAGGTCAGGGAATGCATTACAATAATATATAATTAAAGTAATAAAAGAGAAGAAGTGACATATTTTTCCTTTTACTTATTCGAATATTGAAAAAGGAAACTTTTTAGGTGAAAGATGGAAACCAAGTTTTCTTCTTAAAAAGGCCCTTTTATGCTTTTGGGGTTTTGCTTTTTCTGTAGTGTGTTCTATGGGTTTTTATGCATGTAAATGGTCTGCAAACCAAAATCCCAAAGTCCCCTACAGAGGGAGTTTCTCCCATTGCATTCAGCTTTTATGCTACAGAGGGAGTTTCTCTTAAGCAGCAGGATTACACATTATATGTGATAGGCAAAGGGCATCTCTGAGCTGTTGACCAATCACAACAGAGCCGGCCAGCTAACCAATCAGAGCAGACTGGGCTCTGGTTTCAGACAGAGGGTGAAAAGAGGTGCTGCAGCACAGGCAGTATGAGAAAAATAAAGAGCTTTTTGAACATTAAAGCATGGAGACCTGTCGCAGTAGAACATATATGAACCTGAAAATTAACAGATTATATACTCTTCAAGTAGATATTAAGCATTTCCTCCTTTCAGTGTGTGAATTGGAGCAAATCCCAACCTGACAAATGTATTTAGTGGTAAAAAATATATCTGGGACACCTGCAGCAGATGTCAGCGTGTGTTTGAATTAATTGCTTGCTTCATTAATAGGTTTATAAAAGTGATTAACTGAAATTGCATTGTATACGGACATATGGCTCTGTAAAGCACAATTCATCATCTCCCAAGGCCCATTGCTTTTTTTTATGTCCCTATCATTACAAACGCCCCTTTAGGTAGAAACATTAGCTGGCCATCCTTTTCTTTTAAAACACATTCTATTTTTTACATCTCTGTCAGGCACGTTCAGTTGTGTTATTTTCACTCAGGACGGAATCCATTATCATAACACATCCAACAGACTGACAGACAGGACATGTCCTGCCCTGGGGTGATGTACTAATCTCAAAATAACTAAACCTGTCTAGGGGAAACCACATCTATTTCTTTTGGTGGTTAAGGACTGAAGAATATTGCTTTTCTGGACATCTGCCCGTCTCTTTTTCATCTTGCTTTTTTGACACATTTGCCTTTAATTGGTCTACCAAGATATGGAATTCCTCAAAATTCTCACTAACATAATTCTGGCCAAAGTACTGACTTGACCTGTCATCATTTTGAGTCTATTTGCCATGTAAGGTGAGAATGTGCCCTGTTACAGGTCAGGGTATTGTTAATAAATGTGGGCGTACTTGTTCCGCTGAAACCTACAGAACTGGTCTGGGAATTGACTTTGTTCCATACCTCAAAGCCAGTGGTAGGCGGCAACTCAAGTAAAAACAGCAGTTTATAGAGTGGTGCAGTAATTCTTAAAACCCGAACAAAGACATGGCATTTTAGCCCTTTCCATTTCATCGTCTCAAAATCAAAAGTTTTTTTGAAAGGGTTTACGGTTTGAATCGGAAATAAGGTCTGTGTTTAACACAAGCTTATATGATTTTCACATATTCTTCTACTACATAAAATACTTCAGAAGATACACTATTTGTGAATGTCCGGAGCATCCATGTCATAAAAACTGGTTGCTAACAAGTGGCTAAATGACACTACTGCTTTTTTTGTATTCTTGCTGACTGCATTTACGCAAAAAAAATCACAAATTGGTGTTAATATGTCGATATTATCCTGCTGAACAAAATGTGTTGGAGCCCTAGAAATGCTAACTTCCAGGTGGGCCTACAAATATACTTTGTCACTGCGGCACTCTATGGTAGTATACATACAAAGAGATCGAGAGCAACAGAGCTGAGAGATTTATAAAGGACACTTGCTCCCTGTTGAAAACCACAAACAGAGTCTGACACCCGGACAGTCATTTGCAAGGGAAATAGGGCATGTCGGAGGGAATTGTCACAAAGAGAAATGATGGCAAAATTAATTACATAGGTTAAGGGCACGTAGAGTGAAACAAAAGCCTGCCTCACAGGAGAAGAGAATCTGATTGCTATGATTAATTTGGGAGATTCAGGGGTGCTTTGTATGGTTACGCATGGTAATTTGAGGTTAATTACTTTGGGAGTGTTTCATATCATCGACAAAATAGCCAACTCTCAACAATAGAAGAAAATGACCAATGTGCGATTCAATGTGAGTTTGGGTGGACTTCCATTGGCAATACATGACATGTTGGAATGGGTCTTGGCTTAAGAAATATGGCTGCATTAGTGCTATAAAATGATCCCAGGCTCACATACAAGATTGAGAGTCTAGAGTCGTGCTATTGGCCCCTGTAAGGCTGTAGTTATGCAGTTAGTGCTAGGTAGCTAATTGCTGCTATTGCAAAATGACACAACATTTTCAACCACCAGTTTTAATGCACATTTTCAATTGGTGCATTCAAAAATGGAAACATTGGGGAAAGGTATAGTTCATTGATGAAAGCAAAACAATGCAATGGAAACAGATTTGGTGAAATAAATAACAGCGTAAATGAGATATCCACTAAAGCTCATGTTGGGATGAAAAAGAGAAAAAAGGATACAGATTTAAATAGGATATAGATTGTGAGCATTGCTCCACAAACATCTGATTTAACCATCCTCAAATAACACAAATAACCTTTTTTCCATAATGTTTTTCTAAATTGATTTCACCAGCCTCTTGATATGGACAGCTTCATATTTGTATGTGACATGGTGAAAAATATCTACTCGTTTTAAATATGGGAGTGGAATTTAAATGCATTACAGACAATATGTCGCTTTTGATGACGCTGAAATCAAAAGACACATCAAAAATAATCACAGCAACCCTCTCATACAGTATAAAAAGTGATTTATTCACATACCTCAAAAAAGTAAACCTCTTACTATTACAATGTTATTAATAATCACAGTACCCAGGCATGAGACATTTGTGCAACATTTTTGGGACTGAGGTGAATGAATTGAACAATTTTGGGTCAAGGGTTGTTTCAGAATAATGGTCCTTAAAAAAATAGGCAGCTACCTGGTACAATTCTGCCAAAAATGGTTGAGGGCTCTGTAAAACAGTTAAACTGTGAAGCTGTTGGTCAGAAGCTTCTTGAAATATTCTACAAAATATAATGGCACTTCTTTTATCTTTAGCACTTTTATCTCTCTCCTTATCTGACAGCAACAACAGCAACCACAGTTCTGAATCATGATTATGGCCAAGAAAATAGTTTGGATGTTAATTCAGAAAGTTAGTAAGTGTGTCATATATGATGTTTATATAAAGGTATATCATTTTAAATATTTGAAGCTATTAAAATAATCATATGTTTGTTTCTCTTGACTATTGTATACACCAAGTATTTATCCTTCTTGTTTTTGGGAAAATCTGTTTTCAGTTTAGCATTCATCATATTACCATTAAAGCTGATCACAGAAGAAACCTACAAAAACTCTACTGTAATGCGTTGCTATTAATGCAAAATACTTAGGCAAGGTCAGTGGTGTATAGAGTTCTGTGTTACCAAATGAAAGTCCTAAAATAATTGTCTCTGATTTAAATAATGTATAAAGATTTATGCAGACTTGCCAGACTTGAAGCACTTTGATGACTCAACAGCAGTCAGTGCAGCTTTCTGACATTGTGGAAACAGAATGTTACTTTGTGGACATCAAGGACGTGATTTATCAGAGATGTCCATTTTGAAGCACTCTTCTGTCCTATAGCAGAGGTGGTGGCATTCCATATTATGTGATTAATTATAATCTGCTTTTTTAACTTCATCACCCTCCTTTGAGTCCTTCTAGTTTCTGTATGACACCTGTAGGTAACATACAGGCAAGTCAATTATTATGTAACAAAACATGTGTGACTAAACAATAGTTAATATAGTACATTTGGTCCATGCCACGCATCAAATAACTGCTTTTTGCTGTCTCCGATATTCCTGAATCAAGTTTAAATAAAACATTTTCCAAACCACCCAGACTCCTTTGCCAGAATTCTCTGCTGGGTTAGATTTGACCTATTACCCCACGATTTGCTTCAATGTTCCACAAAATAAAACTGTCAATATTTATGAAATGTTTTCAATGGAAATCTATCCTATCTGACCTGAACCCAAAAGGAGGGATAATGGGTGTTAACAGAATATTGAACTGGTTAACATAGAATCCTTGAAAACGGTTATGCTCTTTATTACGATGCCTGTGCAGAGTCTTAATGATATGCAGGACTCAAATCACTGCATATGTTAAACTTTAGACATGCAGCTAGTGAATCACGGTGGTGCATGGAAGACATATTTGTGTTGGCTGAACTGGAAGTTAGCATCACACTGGTTGCCTCAACAAGAAGCCAATGGGATTATTCCATTGTGTTTTGAAATATTGCAGAAATAAACTCTTTGGGAAAACAAATATGAATGATTCTTACAGGTGGTGTTAAGCAGGAACATCTCCCCATATTAACACCACTTTTATGATCTTTGAAACGTTAATCCAATTGACAGAAGAAGCTAACATTAGTCATATCCAAAATCAAACTATGACTGCATGATTCAAGTCGTAATAACATTTCATTGTCACATTCATTCTGTTATGCTTTTTTGGGGTTTTCCAATTCCTGAAGTGAGTACTATAGATTTGTGTAAATGGTCTACAAAGGCTAAAATCCCAAATTCCCTCACAGGGAGTTTCTCTCCGACACACTCCCCCCCTGCCTGAAACGCTTCCATTCGATGCCTTTGTTCACTTCAATAACATTGTGACATCACTATGTAACACACGCGCCTCTATTGGCTTGCGCTCCAACATATTGTAAGTCCTATGCTGAGAGTCGGGACATTTCTAACACATCGCTTGGCAGTTAACCAATCACAGAAGAGCCGGCCAGCTAACCAATCAGAGCAGACTGGGCTCTGGTTTCAGACAGAGGGTGAAAAGAGGTGCTGCAGCACAGGCAGTATGAGAAAAATAAAGAGCTTTTTGAACATTAAAGCACGATAACATGTCACATTAGAGGCACAAAAAACAAATATGAACCTGAAAATGAGCACAATATGTCCTCTTTAGGACACAAAGAATTCCCAAATGGGGTATTTACTGACATAAATTATGTCTTAGAACAAAACGTTAAAATATCTTAAGGTTGTGTTAACCACAGACCTTATTTCAGACAGCTAACCAAAAACACATTCAAAAAATCCACTGACTTTAAATTGAGGGAACTGGAAGAGCTACAGTAAAACGCATTTCCATGTTTTAGAACTCAGTCCTGCATTACTCTACTCAGGAATTTACGATTCCAATTTGTGAACAAATCAAATCTTCCATCTATAGTCCTTGCAAAATGTCATTCCAACAATTGAAATAGTACAGTTTAGTAGAGTTTATAAAAGAGGAGCCGGATTTCCGTATTACTATTTAAAGCATCTCTTAAATTATTTTTTTAGTAATACCACGAGATTTGGAAAGACCAATCTAATTTCCGAGGATCATATGTGCATGTTTTTGCTCTGTGATCCTCGTAGCCCCTTCATCCTATGGTTGTTGTCTCAGCTGAAAGCCCGGAGGCCAGAGTTTCCATGTAATTACCAGCACATGGTCACCCAGGAGACCCAGAATCAGTCTGCCACTCTTTGATCATAACTGATATTGAATGGCATTTACCCCCTGGACAGAGAAAACCTGTTTCTTTGGCTTTGTGAACAGATGGCCACAGGATGGTGGAGGGTTTTTGCTATTATTCAAAATATCTTGCAGAGAATGTGGAATGCCAGAAGCCTTTTTTACCCACCAGGAGGGCTGGAAGAGAGATCACAAATATTTTGGTGAGGATTTGAGGCGTCTGTGCTTCATATAACACTAACCTCCTGTCAAACGCTGAGGAAGATGCTGTCAACCTTCGACATTTGCTGGATGAAAGTTATTTTTCGGCTCAAGGCCTGTCAGAATAAAAAACGAAATGTTCAAGATGTTACTTGCGATTCTGCTCACACCTTGTTTAAACAATCCTCAGATGTCGGGAAATGAAAGTGATATTAATGTCAAATCTCAACGTATTCATCCCTTTCCACTTCTCTTTGACTTTTACCTATCTGAGGTTTATCTCATCTTCTCCCAGAAGAAGTGTTTACCGGTAGCGGCGTCCTTTATTCCTAAGCAGAGAAAAAACACATGTTAAGCTCTCCACAGGCAAAGGTGAGCACATTCAAATCTCTACAAAGAGAGATCTTTGTGTCCCTTTGGAAGTGAATAAGAGTTACTTTTTATTTGAACTGCCGAAGAAAATAAAGATAAGACTCAAAACTTCCAAATATATATAATTACGATTTGCAATTACTTCAAAAATATGTCTTTATATAGAGTTTTAAGGAGCCCTCTGGGTTGGGAGCATATCTCTTATTCCCGGGCCCTGTATTCACAATTTAAAATTCTGTTGATTAAAAGTTGACCTGTTTCCAGTTAAATATTTTATAAAACATTATCCTAAATTGGAACAAGGCCTAAAATAGCTATACAAACACAACACAATGTTTTTATTTGAATTTGAAGGTCTCAAAGAAAATTCAATAATAACTGTGTTGTTCTGGGTCAAGTCCTGAAAATAAAATGAATACATCTGGGTTGTTCTGCAGATATATTTTACTGAAACTTGACCCAAAAACCTCTTGGGATTCCAGACACCAAAAGACCCAGAATGTTTTATTGGTACACCATTAAAAGTCGAGGTTCTCTATGAGACAGCTCTGACCCTATTTGGGATGATATGGTTTCATTAGTCTTAACAGCAAGCTTAATATGGCCCTTATTGTACAAAGTAAAAAATAGGACAAGTAAAAGTTAGTTATTTGGTAAAAACAGTACATTGGGTAGAAGTATTCATCTTTAGAGGTTTGAATTGGTGTCCAAGCATTTATGTTAAGTTCATTGAGTTAGTTCAAGTCTTGTCCTGTGCCTTGTCTCGTGACTTCCTGTTTTTTTTTGTAGTAACCTTTCCCTCTCATTTCATATAATTCAAATTCCTGCCTTTGTGTGTTTTCCGCGGTGGGATCGATCCCACCTAATTGTCTTCACCTGTCCCTCCTTACCTTGTATTTATGGTCTGCATCCCTCTTTGGTCCTGTGCCATGTCTCGTAAGTCTGCTGTGATCCAGATATCCATTGATCAAGTTTTTTTGTTTGTAGTATTTATATCTTTCAAGTGAGCCTTTTGGATTTCAAAACCTCGAAGTGAGCTTTTTGCATTTTTGATCCTTAAATGTTACGTTTTGTGTTCTTTTGTATTGTTATTTTTAATCAACCTATTGATTAAAATACTTTGTTAATTATTACGTTGACTCTGGTGTGCGTTTGGGTCCTGAGCCTTGTGTCCTTCGTAACAATGGACACGCCAACTTTTCCTGGCACCATTGGAGTTGGAGTCACCCCTCCCTTTGAAGACCTATTCAAGGGATAGGTACATCATTTGAAATCCACATTTCCACCAAATGCACATATTGGAGTTGCTGTTCACAATGCTGCTGGATTTTTATTTTCTGTAGTTCGAAATGCCTAGCCTGTAAAATTGGTCATCCATGAACTGCAAGTTTTCATGGGTCTTACATTTGTAAATCCCGCTTATTTGGTTGAGCAAATCCAAAAGGGTCTCAGATGGCAGAAGAAAGCATAACAAAATTGTTTGTGCTTCGTGACATATTTGTTGTGAATTAGCCTCTTTCTCCTCACCTTCATGATAGTGAATGCCGTTATCTTCCTTGAAGCCAGTCTGCTGACATTTTCCATGGCATGTTGCCAACAAAATGTGCAACTAAAGGGGACCAACAACATACAGCTCTGAAAAAATTAAGAGACCACTGCAGCATTATCAGTTTCTCTGTTTTTACAATTTATTGGTATGTTTGAGTGAAACATTTTAATTATTTATTTTATTCACTAAACTACTGACAACAGTTCTCTCAACAAACACTGGAATAGAATGGCTGCCATACATGTAGAGATTGATATTGTATATACCTGCAAATGTGACCTTTAAAACTACATTTGGATTTGATAAATATAAATAATGTTACATAATATATTTCAAAGAGTAATCTTTCCCGTTTTTTCAGAGAAAAAACTCAAAAGCCTGTGCATATGGGAACGCCTCTCGCGCAGTTTCATTCATCGATATTCTAAGACATGCAGCCAGGGGCTCCGCTTCCAGTCTGTTTCTCAAGAGTTTTGACCTGAAAACCAGATTTTTTTTTATACAATTTATTTGACTAACAAAATTAGATGTGAAATATATTCAGTGCCAAGAGAAAGAAAGAAAAGAAAAATTCACTCACCCTGTTCATGGTTGAGAAATCTCATTCGCAGTTTACACCAGAGACAGGGATGACCAGAGCTGCTGCAGCTAGTGAAGCCAGAGGTTTGGGTACATATTAACGAGACTCTGAGGAGTCCCAGTATCCCTGTGGAATACAAAAGCCCCAACTGCTGTGAAAGTCTATTTTATGGTGAATTTCTTGACTGGAGGCTTGTGTTGCCTGCACACTTGGCAGAGCCTTCCTTAAAATCAACCTTGGCCTTTTTTCTTTGATAAACTCATCATCCCCCTACAATGAAATGACTCCATCAACTGACCATGGACTATCGGGTTGTGGTTGTGTGTTCATCTTAGTTTCACTTCACCCACGACATACTTAATGTGTGATGCCTCTTCAATGACCTTCACAACAGGACACTTAACCTCAAGCAGCTCTAGGTAAGGTTATAATGTTCTCATCTTTGTCATCTGCTTTGGCTCCAAGCTGTGGAGCATTGTGGTGAATGATAAGGTCACGTAGAAGGACATTACCATCGAAGGTCTCGGTTTGACTGTGAAGAGCCTGTGGGTCAACTTCCATTGCTTTGGTCTGCAGGGCATTAGTAATGATCCTCAGTGGATTCTGACCTCACATGTGAGTCATACCATGGGATCGTCATAAGATGCATACTAACCTAGTTTGGGCTTTTGGATGGATCCTGTGTATCCTCTTCAGTAATCCTTGACATTTTGGGTTTCAGAGTTCAGCCCAGCCACTAGATACAAAATAATAAAACACAAGGACCATTCAACATAGCAAAACAGATTGGTGCCCTTATGTAATAATTAGGGATGCTCCGATCAGGGTTTTTGGGGCCGATCGCCAATCACCGGAATCGGAATCGGCCGATACCGATCGCCGATTCGATCATAGGCTGGGTGGGGGCTATGGGGATCATCCATTTAAAGTGATGTTTATAACTCAGTTAATGGGGCTCATTTTTATATTGCTTCAGTTTATAATCGTAGCGGATCGAAAAGTTCAGGTACATTTTTCAATAAATGATGCGCTTCCACAAACAACATAATTATTACATCAAATGAAGTAAATTATTCAAGTTTACATTAACTTTGGATAATAACACTAAGAAACTAAGAAATTCGTGGAAGCGCTCTCTTTTCCTCTCTCCCTTTCTCTCTCTCTCCTGACAGCCCGTCAGTATCTCATGCAGCTCACTGATCCAGTAATGAGTGACCCGACAGTGAAGAATGAACAGAACGTCACAGCGGGCGGAGCTGCAGGATTTCTGCTTCACACACGTTGCATACCGCTATTTTATGTCTTTTTCGCACACCTTAAAAAACTGCCAGACTGGTGAAGCCATTTTGGCGAGCTTGTTTTGCCGCGCACAGAGAAAAGTCTCGTGTATTTTGCATCATCTGATCGGCTCTCCTGATCGGCCTTTACAGAGAGCACCGATCACACTATTAAGAGTGAATATCGGCCGATAATGATCGGCGGCCGATCGATCGGAGCATCCCTAGTAATAATGCAAGAGATTTTTGTCAGAATGTTGAAGAAGACTTGTAGATCTTACATTTTTCCCCATGTCTTAGGTTGTACGTTATAGAATCAAACTGGTCATTTATTCACTTAATTGTAAACTCCAGGTTATCACAAGCAGCAGATGTCAAAAGCAACACATTCCAAGTTCAGGTGTAGGCAGGAAGTTAAAAGGCAATGAACAAAGTTGGAGCACGTCTTTGTTGCTGAAACACAATGTCTAGAGTAGCCGATATGAGCAGTTATTCGTTATGTAGAGTTTCATTAGCCAGTTTCATGTTTTGCATTAATAATTGGTGTTCTTTTATGTCATTGATTCTTACATTATGTTGTAGATTTCAAATATTGTAATGAGATTATGTGTTAGTGTGTATGTAAAATATAGCCCCAACCCTAACCTGAACAGTCTCAAATGCAGACAGTTGCAACTCTTGTGGACATCTAAGATAGTCTTTGCCGTCTTTGCACCTCATGTTAAAGTGCTTGTGACACGGTTTTCCCCCATCATCCAAACCATTAATTTCAGTAAATAATGTCCCCTTGAAACCGTTACTGAAGTGATTTTTGAAAATTTGTACTTTGATAACCGTTAATCTGCCCTTCAATGTGACCATATTCTGGATCTTCTCTGGGTCTGCTCTGGGATTCTTAAACTCCCGCGAAAAGGTGTGCCGCGTCACAGAGGGAACACGAACGCTTCCGGAGTCCAGTATCTGTATGCAAACAAACGATGGCGCACACAGCAGCAAGCTCCGACAGTGATTGTAGTTTAATTTTGAATGTGTCTGAGAGCTCATATCAGGATGAAGCATCTGATAGTGATAGCCTCGTAGACGATATTGACTATATGCCCTACAGATTCGAACCATATGCCTCTGAATCGGATGAAATTAACTCCGAGTCGGACAGTGGAGACGACAACCCCCCCGACTCTTTCCCTCCCTCACGCACGCGCACACACACACACACACACACACACACACACACACACACACACACACACACACACACACACACACACACACACACACACACACACACACACACACACACACACACACACACACACAGAGTATCCTAAAAAACACATCACGTTTAAAGGTTGTTGTTCTTACCTGAGTTTTCTCTTGTTGCTCGAAGTAGACACTTCGGGGGCGTTTAGCTGGGGGGTTGGCGAAGTCTTTGGGGCCTTTACGGATTTGGGAAGGCGGGAGAAAGAGAGTAGGCACTGCTGACGGCCATCAACAAAGGCCTTTCCTCGAAATTCTCGGCCAGAAAGTGGGCGCTGCATATGTAGGTCGATGTGGGGTTCATCACAGACCAGCCAGCCCTTGTGTTCTGCACGTTTTTCTCCCATGTGCGCTGACGCTTGACATCCGTTGGAAAGCTATGTATGCTGATGTTAAGTTCCTCATTTGCTGTATTGGAACAGCCAGACACAACGCATCGTCGAACCATCTCTACGCGTGACAAATCCCTTCTGTCCCTGTCTGGCTCAATGGGAGCAGAATAAATATGGCCCTTTGTGACGCACTTCCGCCTTCGTCCCGAAAAAGGAAACTGAGTGAAGGACTTTTCCCGCGATATTCGAAATTATTGATATTTATCAATACGGTATCGCAAATTCATTTTTAAACTGATGGTTCGAGATGACTAGTAGCCCAACATTGCATTGCACAACAATAGGTGGGATGGTGTCACAAGCACTTTAAGTTGTCATAATTCAGAGTGTGTAACAGCTTCAGCACATGAGAAATTAATGAACAAATTGTAATGTGTATCATTATAATAATTATAATTAACAGCCATACTCACAAATGACCCACTATACTGATAATTGTGACATGAGGTGCTCTTTTGCAACACAACTTATATGGCTCATTATATTTCCTTTTATATTCACCATATGTATATCATTTAAACAGTAAATTTCTCACATTTTTGTCTATCTGTAACAGCGTTCAACCATAGGAATACTTTATGCTTGGTACTAAACTTTTCCGTTCCCAAACTCACAAATAAACACAATCTATCATCTATTGGATGCGGTTTGCGCCCATATTATGGCCTCCAATTATTTCCAGTTTCTCATGCTAAATTGGGTTATAAAACTGACAGAAATGTATACCAGAGCTAGAATAATACATTCCCAAAACAGTAATAAGAGAATTGAGAACGCAGAATTAAACATGAACAACACAAAGGGCTCAGCAGAAATGCTGAAAAAACAATGATGGTAGTGTGATTAGGCTGGCAAATGCAAAGCTTTAAGCACTTTAATTAGACCAATGGCGGCTTCCGTGCTATCATCTGCTGCCAATGATAGTCTTAATTAACCCATTTAAAAGCAGTGGTGTGTATTTATGTCCACAATGAGCCTTTCCTGTGTCAAAGGAAAACACATTATTGGTATAATGCAATCCCCAACAGCTCACTCTGATGTTTATCACACTTATGTTTCCATCTTTACACTTTCGCAGGAATAAAGTTAAGCATGATAGGTAGTTCCCCTTTGTCAAAGTTATTGTAGAAACCTGACATCCTGAATGTCAAGTAAAGGTTTATCTCATGCATTTTGGTAGTACATCATTAAAAAAAAGACTTAATGAGGTGTCTACACTTCTCCATGAGGTATTTTCAATTCTGTTCTAAAGAGCAGTAGAAGGAAAATGATGTTTGCAAATGTATGAAGGTACAACACAGTCTCACTCCCTGATCTTCCAGGAGCGACGCTTGGTCAGGGTCCTTTGGCGTGCAGTTGTGACGCACCGAGTCTCCTTCAGCTTCATAAACAGACGCAAAGAGCTTTCAACTGATTGCAATGTATTCCCATCAGCGGCGGTATTTGACGCTCAGGGAAGCACCGCATCCGTTCATGTCGGCGGCAGTTAAAGGCAATGTGAGCGTCCATTCCCATTTGATAACGGAGAATTTTACACCCGGAAGTAACTGTTCTCCTTACTGTCGATTGATTTTACAGTGATATCTCCACTACACATCAATTTTTTTTTCTGAAATGTGGAGCGCCAAAGACACTACACTACCCACAATCCTCAGCTATTGTTGTGACGACGCCAGTCCGCTTTGCGACAAACCTCGTGATAAGTCAACAAGCTCTGTGATTGGATGAAACATAAATTCATGCAAAATAAAATCATACTTTATTCCGCGTATTCTTGCTTTTTCTCTTTGAAAGTCTTCACATAAATGCATTGTAATAAATGGTTCGGCTGCATTATATTACACATCTACCATAGTTCTTTATTTATAGAGCCCTAATTAGAAGACTTGGACGAACCAGAACTCCTACAAGGAAACTGGATGCATGACGTGGATCATAAATATAACCGCAACTAAACAACATCTTTAATTTCTCTTCACGCAATACGTGTCCTTGCAGTATCAATACTAGTTCGGCTGACTTTCATATTTGATCAAATCGGTATATAGGCTATATTTTTTTTAAACAGTCTCACTCCCTACGCTTCAATAACCGACGCTTGGTCAGGGTCATTTGGCGTACAGTTGTGACGCACCGAGTGTCCTTCAGCTTCATAAACGGACGCAAAGAGCTTTCAACTGATTGCAATGTATTCCCATCGGCGGCGGCATTTTACGCTCAGGGGAGCGCTCCGCTGTCCATGACTGCCGCAGTTTAAGACGCTGAGCGACTCTTCCCATTGGATAAGGGAGAATGTTACACTCGGAAGTAAGTATTCTCCTTACTGTGGATTGATTTTACAGTGATCTGCAGTGCACTACTTATTAACTAAAAAACACCAGATTATCCTTGTTTATTAAAGACATTGATTGGATTAAATATGCTTTTGTGTTTCTCCCCTTCAATTCTGAGAAACAAGTAGTTTTTTCTGAGTTTAGATGACCAAAGACACTACACTACCCACAATCCTCAGCTATCGTCGTGACGCCAGGTCTCGACGTCACGTAGATCACGTGATACATCGCTCAGCCGGGAACCTTGAAACACCAGACCAAGGTCAATTGTAATAAACTCGACTGCTCACCTAATTTTCGCCAACATTCAAGCATAACACAAATAAAATATCTCCAGGCAGCAGTATTTGTAAGATAGTAAGAGAAACTTAAAGAGAATTTAGTCCGTAACAGTTTTTTTCTTTCTGCAGTAAGGGCTCATTTAGAAGCTAGCATTAGCCACTTGTTTGGCTAGCTAGCTGACCAATGTTAGTACAATGTAGTAGTTATCAAAGGAGCTAGCACTGTTAGTTGTATCGCTCATCAAAACAAAGAGGACTCTCTGGAGCGAAAGTCTTTGTAATTAAAACAAATTATTCGACACTTGGATAATAATATTCATGATATTTAGTAAATATTTTATGTCGCTGGTCATTTGTTATTTTTACCATAAGCTGTCATCAAGAAGGAATGCCATAATTTAATGTCACAATGTTTATATGTGAACAAATTACACAGTACATTACAACTCAGTACACATTAGCCTAATTATTAACAGAATGTTGTTCAACTTTGTTCAAAATGGATTCACTTAGCATTGGCGTTTAAGTGTTACATTCTATTATACAAAAACCCCACTTGTCATTTGTGTTTGAATATATTGAATATTCACATACATATGAATATAGTAACTAGATTCAAACCATTGGAAGTTTACGCACTATGTCAAGTATTCATAGCATATTAGACTGTATCTTCTATCTCTCCAATTGCATTTAATATTGAGTATTAACTTAATAAGATATTTGTGTATTTGCAGAGAAATTGATCAACTGACAGTACATGTTTGAGATAATCCCTCTATGTTTAACTTTCATTTGCAGAATGACAAAGCCCAAAAAAAAACTGTGCCCCTCCTGCCAGGCCCCAAATTCCCTTGGACGGAAAACATGTGTCGCGTGTGTCTGCCCCCTTCAAATAAATGAAAAAAGAAATGAAAAAAAGAAGCACAACTAAAGGACGCTAACTGGGGTGCTTCGGTGAAGAGCAACAGAAACACCAGCAGGACCATTAAGTCGGCCGAGCTATCTGTGAGTTTAACTGACTTATTATTTAAGATGTTTGGCCTCTCAGACGATTACATATCTTATTTGTCAAACAGCCTTGCCCTCAGTGAATGTGAAACCATTTTTAGGGCTTTAACAAACCAAAAGATTTGTATCATTGATCAATGTGCCTGTTACACACACTCACACTTCTCACTTACACATACTTAATAGGTAATGCATAAAATATAATACAAATATTGTGAAGAATACACATAGCACCATAGCTGCGAAGAGCTGAGCAAAAGATTACTTGCAAAGCCAGTGAAGTTGAAGCTCTTGAACTGGTCCCAATTAGCCTTGCTTCACATACCTAAACTGTATGCAATCTTTTTCACTCCAATTCTAGCAGGTTCTTAAACTAAACGCCCTTGGCTCCTGCCCGGTCCTTTTCCTCAGTAATAAGGGCCGCAGTGGGGAGATCCGTGGGGATCTGGTCAACCATTTTGGGAATACAGATGGTGTCGTGAGGGAGATACTACTAAAAATGAGGAAACTCTATGAGTACCTCCTGAAAAGTAAGATCATCCTTGTACTTTATTATCTCATTGTGTAGTCGTCCATGGGCTTTGTGTCAATGCATTAATCAAATTCACATTTCTGTTACATCTATCCCGTTATATCATTAAAATGTCATCCCCCCTGAGCCTTTTGGCTTATGCTTTTTATCTGGGCATCCATAGAAACATGTCAGAGCAGCCACAGTTTCGACATGAGCACCACAAGTCATGCCTATTTTCTTCTGTGAGACGCACGTGGTTCTCTGCAAAAATATACCCGGCAACAACCTGTAAAAAGTCTTATCACCATGTTTCATTACAGATTTGATGTATTTATCTGCAAGTTTTAAATTATTTCTAGTTTAATGAGAGAAGCTGCTCCAGACTGCAACTAAGTAGTTGATCATAATGAAAAAGTTTTCATTATGATCATGGTCTTAAATAAATACGATAAGTTGTTGCGTTAAACACTGATATGAGAAACATAGCAATATGTCTACAGTCAGCTGTGGTAGCTTAAAAACATTATTTTCGCACTACCTGAATTTCATTCACTTAAGAACTACCTGATTGAATTATAATAAGAGGGAAATTCAATGAATTTTATTAATTTCTTGCAAGTAAGGCCAAAAATAAGTCTTCCTTAAAATTAGTTCTGCTAATTTTCCCTTGTATTATTTTCAACATTTATAGTGTGGTTTGCTGCACAACAAGCTGGGACAACTTCTGCTGGTCCTGTAACCCCGGTGGAAAACATTCCACCAGCCCCCCCTGGACCAGAGCAAGAGCCAGAGCCCTCCGGCTCGAGCCGGAGTTAGGAGCCGGAATTTATTCTTGAACTTATACCTCTTGCTTCACCATCTTTCCCATCTCAGCCTCTTCCTCCACTCTCCTTCTCCTCCTCCCAGCCTCCTCCACCTTCTCCATCCTCCCTCTCCTCCCAGCCTCCTCCCTCCGCCTTCTCTTCTCCTCCTCGATCCTCCCTCTCCTCCCAGCCTCCTCCCTCCCCTACTCTTCTCCTCCATCCTCCCTCTCCTCCCAGCCTCCTCCCTCCCCCTTCTCTTCTCCTCCTCCACCTCCTCCATCCTCCCTCTCCTCCCAGCCTCCTCCCTCCCCCTTCTCTTCTCATCCACCTCCTCCCTCTCCTCCCAGCCTCCTCCCTCCCCCTTCTCTTCTCCTCCACCTCCTCCTCCATCCTCCCTCTCCTCCCAGCCTTCTCCCTCCCCCTTCTCTTCTCTTCTCCTCCATCCTCCCTCTCCTCCCTGCTTATCAACGTACAATACAAATAGATCAAAAAGGACAAGTAACTTCAATACTCACACGACCGAAGCGCAACGTTCGCTGATCTAGCATCCTTAAATATGCCTGAAAGGATGGTCCAGGTGCAGCCATTTTCATTTCTTCAAATGAGGAGAAAACATCTGTGGCATAAATGGTGGCGAAGTGAAGGCTAGTTGGCCAGTAGTCACTCCGAAGAAGGTCGTCAACCCCAGTCGTCCGCAGCGCATGCTTCACAAGCCAACTCTGGCATGCTTAGCTCATGTCGTCCTTGAAAAACAGACAAGGTGTTTTTAATACATTTGGTATTCTTTACTCAATATACCCATGTTAAGGTTTAATAAAAAAGCTATCCCACATGTGCGGGTCTTTGAGAAGGGTTGGATATTATCAAGAAGAAACTTCAATAACATCTATCTTAAGAAACAAGACAAATATTCTTCCCATTCATTGTGATCACAGTCACAGTCTTTCCTGGCTTGAGGCTCAATGACTCTGATGCACAACCACAGATTTTGTCCGGGATCTCCACAGGTACAAACCGCACTGGAAAACATTTCAAATGGGAATAAAAAATGTTTTGTCTCTTCTGAGAAGTACAACATTGTTATGTGACAGATTTAGGATTTAACTTAATATTTAACTTTACATCAGAACATTAAAAAGAGACTTAAGCACACTGCTGGGAATTATCACAGGAAGCTCACATTTTCAACATGAAGTTCTCAACAAGTCCAGCAAGAAAATGTACATTCACAAACCAAAACTTACCACAGGAGCGAAGGGCCATATTTAGTATAAGTGTTGTTGGGGCCAATGGCTGGAAGTAACCTGCAGTGGTAGCATCTCTGTTGTGGAGGGGGGTGTCTGGTGTGCATGCTGACAGACATCACAGTCAGCACAGAAGAAGGGATGTGGTCGGCAATCCCGGCAACGGACAACAGACTTTTTGCTCCAACACTGTTGGCAAATGTGTGTTCCCACATTTCCTTGAGCCACTATGGTGTTAACCAGATGTGGTCTCGCAGCCCTCCAGCTCTCGAGTGCTCCAGTTGGTTGACGCCAGCAGAGAAGCACTTGGGATTTGTGCTACCACCTCATCTCCTGTAGTATCGCTCAGAGACTGCTGGAGATCTCTTAGAAACCCCTCTGTTAAAATGGTACAATAAAGTCCAAAGCACAATGATTACTTTTTTTTAAAACATACTGTATGGAGTGGTTTTGAAAGCTGTAACTACTGTGTTCTTAATTCTAGCAAATGATGAAGTTTAGAAATTAAGTACGTATCACATAAAGATACAAGTATGAATATGTGTTTCGGGCTAACCAGACCAAATAAAGTACATACCAACAGTCTCTGGAGCAAAGACCAGATTACAGTCAGGGTCAGGAGCATCAACGGGGGGATCAGTGTTACGACTGCAGCCAGCTGTATCAGAAAAAAACCTTTTTTCATTTAGACCATTAAATTGTACTACTTTTCCCTTACCAAGAGTTATGTTTTCATTGATTTCATATACTCAAGTGCCTAGAAATATATATCTTATACTGACCCTGATTGGAGTCATTCCGGGTTGAACGTGGTCTTGCAAAGATCAAGTTTCCCTCACTGTCTCTCTTCTTCCAGCGCACCATTGGCACTGCTGGCACTGCTGTTGCTGTTGCTGTTGCTGTTGCTGTTGCTGCTGCTGTTGCTGTTGCTGTTGCTGTTGCTGCTGTTGCTGTTGCTGCTGTTGCTGTTGCTGTTGTTGCTGTTGCTGCTGTTGCTGTTGCTGTTGCTGCTGTTGCTGTTGCTGCTGTTGCTGTTGCTGTTGTTGCTGTTGCTGTTGCTGTTGCTGCTTCCACTTTAGGAAACTTACAAAGCAAATCATCAGCACTGCGTACTGCGTAGCCTTCCCTGCCCTGAAGAAGAAGTGATCCTTCGTTAGCGTGAAGAGTCTGCTTTATGCGCTCCGCAGTAGCCCCCGAACAAATTGCAGGATCTGTTGAGAGAAAACAACATCATTTAGAAACTCAAAACTAAACAAACAACACCAGTGTAGTTGTTGTTGTTTACAACTTCCCTACTTGGCTAATAACCAATAATCCATTGAATCAAATTGTATTTGAAAGGAGACTAGTAAGACTACATTTTCCAAGACAGATGGCTGCCATGAAAGAATCTCCATTAATGCTTACTACTAACACTGTTGTCATTAAAGGTATTTTCACACCATCGCACAGCAAAATCACTGCCACCAGTCATTTCAATAAGTAATGTGTACAAAAATTATAAAAGTATTATTACTATTAATAATAAAAAAACATGGATACAAAGTATTATGAATATTATTAATAATGTATAACCACTAGTATTTGTTAATATTAGTAATTGTTAATACAAATATATATAATTTAACTTTAAATTGTGCAAGCAAGGATTGAAGTATAAATCATTTTCTAAAGTAATATTTTTTATGACAGAAACCAATCTTTGCTGTTAGGCCCTTGTGAAAAGGCCTATTCTTCAGGTATAATTTGGTCAGTTTTCACAAACCACATTATTCATCTTGAAATGGTTTTAGGGATGTCCCGATCACCTTGTTTTGCTCCCGATCCAATTCCGATCATTTGATTTTGACAATCTGCCGATACCGATTTTTCCCGATCCGATCTTTATGCAATGCATTAAGAGAAAAAAAAGGAAAAAAGCATTCAAGTTGTCCCTTAAAGACCCACTGAAGTGTGCGACGGTGCATGATCTTTTATGCTAATACGTATAGTAATGACCAAAATTGTCCATTGGAACCCATATCAAAGATGTTGGAATAGCAACGAATTTGACGAGTTTGAATTTTCCGCTGGGAAATTCGCAGTCGACCTCCGCCTTCGTGGGCGTGGCTTGCGATCTACTGCGTGACGTCACAAGATGGGCCAAGCCGAAGTGTTTACATTCACCACCATTCATTTTGTCTCTATTTCAAAGTCGAATTTACCAACGTTTTTGAGCGAGTATTTGATTGGAAAGTGTTTCGCAGTCAACTGGAAGTGATTGCCAATCGAGAAAAGCTGACAATGGAGGCGACAGTGACGAAAAAGGGAGGAAAAACACACGGGAAGCGATGCATTGCCGCTGGCTGTGGTAATGTGAAGTCTGCCGAAGTGGCGATGTTTCTGTTCCCAAAAGATGAAGGTGAGTGGCTGGTGTCATTGTTTCGTAGATTCGTAGATTGTTTATGAAAAATAAACGCCACTGTGTTGATGTTTCTGTTCCCAAAAGATGAAGGTGAGTGGCTGGTGTCATTGTTTCGTAGATTCGTAGATTGTTTATGAAAAATAAACGCCACTGTGTTTGTGTTAACTAACAAGACTGTCATGGCGGCGGCAGAGCTCAAGTCGAGTTTCTCCGCCTGGAGATATTCTCACTATTTCACTTTTGTCGAGCACAAAGAAAAGAACGTTTTAGTTAAATGTAAGTTGTGTCTTGGCGGGTCAAAGATCCTATCGACTGCCCAAAACAGCAATTAAAATCTGTTGAAACATCTGCAGAAAAAACATGCTGGGACGAAGCTAGTAGCGAAGCTAGTAGCTAAGACCACAGACCCAGACTCATCCGACGCCATTCCACCTCCACCTAAGCAACAGCGGCTGGATTGGCACTTTGAAACATATCTTTGTGTTTGTGTTTGTATAGACCACATTGCTTAGCAGAGTTCAGTGATGCAAATGCATGTCAAGTTGATCAACAGGTTGTATTATTCTCCGATGCAATAACAGTACTGAAATGAAGGCTACAGTATAAGGGCATTAATGGGTGCCCTTTTCTAAGTAACTAAGAAGTTACTTTTCACAGTAACGCATTACTTTTTGGTGTAAGTAGTGAAGTAACTAGTAATTGTAACTACTTACTGGTTTTCAGTAACTAGCACAACACTGCATGTGAACATGAATGTTGCATCATGCTATGAACAGATGAATGTATGATCAGGTGATGGCCAATCCTGTGTGTAGATCTACTCTAGATCTATGACAAAATATTGTCCTCAACTAAATTGACTTCCATGGCCACTTTCCTCATCTATCCTGTCCGAAAAGCTGTCAAAATCACTCATTTCTCTCGCACCAGTATCACTTTCCGAAGTCTCTGCCATGTTTACAATCACAACTGGGCCCATCTTGTGACGTCACAGCCGCTATCGTCTGCAGCAGCGGTAGGCTCAGACGGCCGTTCACGGGATGAAAAATTTGCGATGTTTATCTCGTCCCTCGCACTTCCTAAAAAATTATTTTAGCCATGAACAGGTACAATTATATGTAAGAAATGAAACTGCCATTTCATTTTTGGTGCAAAAAAATGCACTTCACTGGCACTTTAAGGTTATTTTTTTATTTAAATGACAGTACCCAACTACCCATTCTATCCAACATGGATATAGCTTCTTTTTTTCACAGCAGCATTGGATCAGTTCAGTTGTGCAGCATTGGATCAAAACAAAATAAAGCTAATCAGTGGTCCACCACAAAATAACCATGTAAACAAATTGAGTGCAGATAGTGCAGTGACAAAACAAAAATAACTCTACTGGAAAGAGGTAGCTTGACTAGCTTCACAAGTTCACATTCAGTCACAAATAATAAAAATATTTTATAAAAAAAAAAAAAAAAAATTCCCGATCCCCGATCTTTTTCTCCCGATTCCGATCTTTTGAAAATCACGTGATCGGCTCCGATCCCCGATCACGTGATCGGATCGAGACATCTCTACATGGTTTACAACATTTAGTAACACCAGTTCATCTTCGTGGCAACTGTTTGTGTCAACAGTTTTATGCATATCCCCTTCAAATAAAATACCACCAAAATAAAGTTGAACTTATGCTGTTCAACTTAATTTTGGTAGCTAGCTAGCTAGCTCACGGCGAGTACTAGTTTAAGTAAGTTAATTTGTTATATTTGGATAATGCCCTATATTATTTAGTTACTATACCCCTCAGAAAGGTGCCAGAAACAACATTTGCGCCGATTCAATTATTATTATTATTATTATTCGTGGCTAAGTTTATCGTATTTCCTATAACTATGTTACCCATGCATGCGGTTACCTTGATTCTGAAGAACTGTGACTGCGTCAGCCAGGTTTTGTCACGTAAAGTGCAAAGGTACCTTCTTTACGACGATAGCTGAGGATTGTGGGTAGTGTAGTGTATTTGGCCATCCAAAACTCAGAGAAAACTACTTGTTTCTCAGAATTGAAGGGGAGAAACACAAAAGCATATTTAATCCAATCAATGTCGTTTAATTAACAAGGATAATCTGGTGTTTTTTTGTTAATGAGTAGTGCACTGCAGATCACTGTAAAATCAATCCACAGTAAGGAGAATACTTACTTCCGGGTGTAACATTCTCCCTTATCCAATGGGAAGAGTCGCTCAGCGTCTTAAACTGCGGCAGTCATGGACAGCTGCAGCGCTCCCCCTAGCGTAAAATGCCGCCGCCGATGGGAATACATTGCAATCAGTTGAAAGCTCTTTGCGTCCGTTTATGAAGCTGAAGGACACTCGGTGCGTCACAACTGTACACCAAATGACCCTGACCAAGCGTCGGTTATTGAAGTGTAGGGAGTGAGACTGTTTAAAAAAAAAATAGAGTATATACCGTTTGATCAAATATGAAAGTCAGCCGAAATAGTATTGATACTAGAAAGGTCACGTATTGTGTGAAGAGAAATTAAAGATGTTGTTTAGTTGCGGTTATATTTATGATCCATGTCATGCATCCAGTTTCCTTGTAGGAGTTCTGGTTCGTCCAAGTCTTCTAATCAGGGCTCTATAAATAAAGAACTATGGTAGATGTGTAATATAATGCAGCCGAACCATTACAATGCATTTATGTGATGACTTTCAAAGAGAAAAAGCAAGAATACGCGGAATAAAGTATGATTTTATTTTGTATGAATTTATGTTTCATCCAATCACAGAGCTTGTTGACTTATCACGAGGTTTGTCGCAAAGCAGACTGGCGTCGTCACAACAATAGCTGAGGATTGTGGGTAGTGTAGTGTCTTTGGCGCTCCACATTTCAGAAAAAAAAATGTGTTTCTCAGAATCGAAGGGGAAAAACACAAGATTATTGTACACAATTTAAACCTATCAATGTCGTTGAATTAACAAGGATAATCTGGTGTTTTTGAGTTGATGTGTAGTGGAGATATCACTGTAAAATCAATCGACAGTAAGGAGAATACTTACTTCGGGGTGTCAAATTCTCCATTATCCAATGGGAATGGACACTCAGATTGCCTTTAACTGCCGCCGACATGAACGGATGCGGTGCTTCCCTGAGCGTAAAATATCGCCGCCGATGGGAATACATTGCAATCAGTTGAAAGCTCTTTGCGTCCGTTTATGAAGCTGAAGGAGACTCGGCACGTCACAACTGCACGCCATAGGACCCTGACCAAGCGTCGCTCCTGGAAGATCAGGGAGTGAGACTGTGTTGGAAGATACTTTAAACATTTGTTTAAAAATCTGTATTTGAAAATGACTAAAGGATGTTATCCAACTAATGTCAACTGTCCTCATAAATTAAGGCATTATAAAATAATAACATAACATTATGTTGATATATATTGATAAAACAAGACTAAGAATGTACAGCCATGCTGGCCAGCCAAGCACATACACTGTTTTAGCATGTTAGCATTTGGTAACAAGCATTAACTACTACATACAGCTGAGGCTTATGGGAATGTCATTAGTTTTGTAGGTATTTGGTCATAAACCAAATTTAAAATGATGACTTGAGGATGATGTTGATAGGTTAAATGCAGTTGATCACGAAAGTTTTTAGAAGTTGGATGTTAATACAAAATTCCCTGGAAATATATGCATCATGTGTTGACATAATACAATCTAGACCAGAATGCTAGTTCCTTATTAACCTTTCTATTAATTCACTACTTATTTAATTCACATCCAAATCATTACATCTTTAGAGCGGTGCATTGACAAACTATTATTGAAAGCCTACATGGAAGTTAGCATAGCAAAGGATCTAAAACAAATGCCATATGATTTTTACATTGGATTTTGGGAATATTGCAAAAAAAAGCTCTGTGGACAACACGTTTGAGATGATTACACATTTTGGTCAGCAGCAAAATCTCTACATAGCAATCTGATGGCGACATCACCACTGCTGCACATCACGAAAGGCAGCTAATATTTGGCGTGAACACGCTTAGTAGTCTTATTTAGACCGCCGCTTTTAATCCCCGTGGAATCCCCGTAGGTTTGTATTAACCACAGGTCTTATTTAGGTGATCTAACCAAAGACATGTAAAACAAAAACGTTGACTTTGAAAAGAGGGAACCGGAATTGGTCAAATGTTAACTAATTTCCAGGTTTTAGGACACATAACAAATCTTGTCAGTGTTTGGTACTTGTGCAACATTGTGCACCTGAAAATGTTGCAGCTGACCCATTGTACTGTACAGTGCCAGGATCAAATTATTTTCAACAACCTATAGTTTAATAGTGTCTGATTGCCTTAATACAGCAGGTATTGGGTCTGTGGAGATATTCAAAGCACTTTTGGAGGCCTCTTAAGACATAACATGATGATTTTCTTTTAAAAGTGAATATTTAAAGTTTTTTTTAGTTGAAGTGTTTTTTTTCTTTGAAGGAGTATGTGACAGACCTGGATCTCCAAGTACTTGATAATACATATCGTCCTTTATATGAGCCCTCTTAACTCCGTAATCAGTGCAATTTGTCTCAATTACACCAAGCGACAAGAAGATTGGTGAAGTAGTATGGAGATGGAGCACTGTCCTGTGAATGATGACTTATTTACCTGAACTTGAACTGCGCACAATTCTTATGCAAAATTGTTATTTGATTAACAGCATTATCCTGATATTGTATGTCTTAATCTTTAATCTATTGAAATTGCACCACATAAAATGCAAAGTATACATTTCCTATTGTCTAATTTAACTTAAATTCCAAGAAAATCCCCCTGTGATCGAATTTACAGTTTAGGAACCAGTGGATGTTTTATTATTACAAAGTAACAGCCATTAAAACGTATCATTGTGTGGTTTCACAGTGCAAGCATACATAGTGGGTCCATAATTAGAGATGTATAATGTGGTTGCCCTTTGGGAATTGCCTGTTTCATGTCTATTCAGCCCAATTAGCTGGGTTAGCTTTTTTGCCTAAGGAATGTATTGAGGAGCTGTCTTCTGTGCCATAATTGTATCTACAAGCTGTTACAGAGGGAAGCATTGATGTAGTTTCGTACAATTTGCTAAATGTACAATATTCATTTCAATTACACAAATCCACTTGGTTAAATAGTTTTTTCTCATGAATCCTGGAGGAATATCCCAATTGGATTTGGAAAGATACTAACACTGAGAGTTAGAAAGGCAGTGTAAAAGAAGATACAAGTAACATGTTTGCCGTTTACGTTCGAGAACCGAACTCCCATAGTCTACATTCAATTGTATTGAAATTCCGATTTGCTTGCAGTGCAAGACATCAGCCCATTTTCGACTCCTGTGTTACCCTTGTCACAGTTAAAAATCTCTACAAAATCAACTGACAAGGAAAACGCTTAATTACCTGACTTTTTTGTGTAAGGTAGTGTCGATGCTGCCCTTATTTCAAATTCAGCACAATGTGAGTGGGCAGCAGAATGCATATTGATTTTGTGATTACAAAGAGGTTTGTGAATCGGCGTTGCAGTTTCCACCCCTTCCCAGCATACCCACACTCCCATCATAATTTAGGTCTGATTATGCCTTCATGCTCCTGTAATTTAAATACTCACCGGGCACCCCGTCAACATCCACAATCGTCCACCCTTCATTTGCATTTTGATAAGGAGGCCAATAGGGCAGAGAGGTTTGGAATAAATACAGTGTGCCGTCAGCTTGTGCTCACTCAGCTGAAATTAGCACAGACCTTTGGGCCAGCCTTCTCGCAAGAGCCTCTTTTAAAATTGGCCATGAGGGGTCATGATACCCCTGGGACGACAAAATAGACTTGTGTTTGGAATGTACAACTGAATAAAATGCTTCCAGGATTGAGTCTGGCAGCATATGTGATGCAATGTTCTTACCTTCACGGTGGTTATGGCAAATGGTAAAGACTGTAATGCAATTTCAGACAAAAACATGAAAGATATTAAATGGGTGTAGCCTCAGCTTTAACATTGCATTCTGTTCCCTCTCCTAGATCTTAAAGAAAACATTTAGACATAATTTCATGTCATTCTTGAACCGTTCTCACGGTCTTTCCAATCTTTCCAAAATTGAAACTGACAGTTTTTATACAAAATTTTTAATGTAGTCTCACAGATGTCCAGACATAGAATGTTGTAATAGGTCTTTAACCTTTGCATCAAAAGCTGCTCTAAACAATATTTTTATATTTAGTGTCAAAATTAGTTTTTTCTGTGCCAATGGATTCACTCTTACGGACAAATGTACAGAGTACTACAATCTGGCTCTGTAGTTCCTCAAGTGAACGAAAATTGCTACATTCATTGTTTGAAAGAAACATCAATATATACAGTGTATTGGTCTGCAGAATGATAGGCATTGTTGTAATTTGATTTGCTGTGATGTGAATTAACCAATCTGAAAAAAGAGCTGTATTCAGATGAATATGATTATACCAAAATCTGTTTAAAATACTTAGCAAGATATATGCAATATCCTCCGTAATAGCTCATAATTAGCCATAAAAAAAATACCAGGATCCACAGCCTGATACTTAACTTCTGGCTTCAACAAACTTCACCATTCTTGAGTCAACAGTCATTGAAGTACATGTTGCCTGTAGCTTTCAGCAATTACTAATTGAGTGGCTAATTTATCTAACTGTCCTCTAACTTGCTTTAAAGTGCTGTATCATAACTAGAACTCTCACAAACCCGGAACACCAAAGATATATATGAAGTGGTTACTGATGCTACTGGCACTAGCTTTGAGCTAGAGTTCCAATGTACTGTCAAAATATTAGCATAGGCCTACAGTATATTTAACAATATTAAAGATTTAATCAGAAGCGAGTGTGCTAGGACAGAGGATATATTGAAAGTAAGATAAAGATATACTGAAATGGAAGATGGGGAAGGGTCAAGTGATCAGCACTGACACGTTCACATTGATTTAATGTGTGGCCTGCAGGATTTTCAGTGCAATTAGGCAGCTAGCACGCTAACTAAGCTGCATGGATTACTTTAAAGCACTGACATAAACATTCTGCTGCACTTCTCAGGGTGCCTTTGGTCCCTTTTGAGCTTGATGCAAAGAGACAGTGACACTTTGAAGATGCCAGTGGGAACCCTGACAGAGCTTTGAATAAACAAACAGTCTTGCTTGGAGCTGCATGTGGAGTGCCAAGTTACATGTGGATGTTTTACACTGAGGTGGAGGTTTAGAAGTAATGATGCCCGACAAGGAAGCTGCCTATACACTCTTTTAGTGTGGTGGTGGCGGTGGTGGTGAGGGTGAGGGTGGATCCAAGTGAAAAGCGTATTCCCCCTTACTTACCCCTGTTGCTCTGTTGAGAGTAGAGTTGAAAAGGCATTGAAAATGCATCACAGGATGTTCAAGATAAAAAAAGGGGGTTCAAAGAGATATAGGTTCAGCAATCACTACTTATTTCTTACCTGTCTAGTCCTAACATAGTCCTTTTTTTTTTTTAGCACATTTAAGGTAATGCCAAAACTTAAACTTCAGTAGAATTTTGACCCTTATTTCTAACTGTGTCATCAGTTAAGGAGGGAATGTTCATGAACTCCACAAATGTACCTTAAAGGTCACCTATTATGCAAAATCCACTTTTTCATGTCTTTTATACATAAACATGTAAACTCTGTGTAAAAAGATTCAGAAAGTTTCAAGAAAAAAGATTGTCTCACTTTTTGTCCTGATCCATTTATATAAAAACCTGTCTAAAAATGAGCTGATCAGATTGTTGCCACTTTATGATGTCATAACGATTTTTGGCTTGTGTAACCATTAGCCAATAACCAACCAGGGTAACCCCCCACCTTATCACCTGAATCTCCTCCTAGAGCACCATTGTGTTTTTTTTAACCAAATATCTTGCAGAGGGGTGTTGAGAGTGGCTCCTCATTTTTCATCTAAAGTAACAGACCCAGAATTAGCACTTTTGAAACAGGGCTGAAACAGAGGTGATTATGGCATCCTTCAATGCATGATCTGTTTGGTATTTCCAGCCAATATAATATATTGATAAAAAAAGAGTATAATAGGAAACCTTTAAAGGTAGGGTATGTAATTCATTTCAGAAACACTTTTTGTTATATTCCATGGAATGCTCTTAACATCCCGATAGCAATGAATATATTAAATGCTTTGACAATAAATACATAAAAAATGTCATCTGTGGAAGCCGTAGCGCTGTAAAAAGCATGACCAATCATTTTAGCCGGCCCGGCTAAAATAACTGGATGGCCTACCTGCCTGTCAGCCTTCCATCTGTGCACAAACTTAACTCGTGCCCTCATTGGTCATGTGCGCGTTCGTGTGTGTTGGAGGGGCTCTGTAAGGAAGTGGCAGATATTTTCCGGTTGTGTATTTTCAAATTCTAGCGCACTCGAGCTGGTTTCTCCAAAATACCTACCCCACCTTTAAGTCTGACCCAATAGAGTGCCACAGTGACGCGTCCTAAAACCCGGAAGTAAGTTAGCATTTTACCAGCATTTTCAAATCATAAATCTATCGATCATAAATATATCGATTAGATTTATGATTTGAAAATTATAAAAGTAGGGTAGACATGTGGATATTATCCGGCTGAACAAAACATGATCTGTCTCTTCAATGTGTCAACCACAGACCTTATTTCGAGCTATTTTCCAAAATCCTATGGAGAAATTGCATTTGTTTTTGTCGAAGGAACCGGAAGGAGTTTACTTCCGGGTTTTAGGATGTGTCACTGTGGCACTCTATACTTCACAAACCTTGTGAACCTTGACCTTCATGGCCTGCATGCTTTTGTAATCATTCAGTAGATTGTTATACATATAATGAAGAAAATCCATTGTAAGTCTGCAATTTTTTTATTTAATAATTGTAGTTTAAATCTAATTCAATATAAAGGTTCAGTTTGAAGATGGGCATGATCTGGGCAAGGGGGAGGAGGGCGTTATTGATTGAGTATACCTTCAAATGATTCTTCAGCTCTGCTGCAATAGTGGTAGAACTTCTTAAGTTTACATAAAACTGGTATTGGGTTAAGGTTTAGGGTTCGGGATAAAAAGTATTCGTATATTGTGTATTTGAGATCAAGTTGGAGGCTGAGATTGGATAAAGGTGTGTTACAAGCAAAGGCATCGGAAGTCGGTGCGGCGGGTAGGATGTGGGGATTAGGTCATTGGCTATGACAATGAAATGAATCTGAAGAATCAGAATCAGTGTGCTGTAAACTCATGTTTGTGCTGGGTGTATGAGGGTTCAATTAATGGGGTTCAGTTTATGTGTGTGATACTTTAAATCTGGGTGGAGCTTCGCAGGGTTTATTGATGTGTTATAAATAGAGGGGATAAATAAATGAACGTCATTGAGATTGAGGAATCAGGAGAGGCTACTAGTAAGTGTGATTATTATATTGAATGTGATTTAAGTTGTATGGGATATGTGTGATCCTAAATTGTTGTATTGTTGTTTTCCTTTTTCTTCTAAGGTTAACAACCTATTTGGATTTGATAAAATTATCAAAACTAGGAGTTGTTTCCGTCCATCTTGATTCCACCCATACTGTCGGGAGATAGACAGTACAGTTGTTAACTAACCACATCGGGAGGGATAAAGGTTTCAACCGATGGCGAGAGACAGCTAGGAAGGTAGACTACAGTGACGACCGGACGAGCAGGATAGACCGTGGTCGCAACGGTCGGCGGGAAGTGAAGGCCCGAGGCTAGCAAAGCTAGCAAGGACCGTCGAAGCTAGCGGAGCTAACGAAGCTAGCGGAGCTCGCGAAGCACCGAGGGACACCGGTCCCCGAGTCGAGCTGACGACCGGACGACAAGGAAACCCCGTGGTCGCAACGGTCGGCGGAAAGTGAAGGCCCGAGGCTAGCAAAGCTAGCGGAGCTAACGTGGTCGGAACACGTGAGCAACAAGGCTATTTTTCGGCGCTATCTAGCCAAAGAAGCTAGCGGTAGCATAGCAAAGACGAAGCAGTAGCTAGCCAGCAGACTGAAGGTTGCCAGCAAACAAAGCTAACCAGCAAGAAGACAATAACTAGCTATCTAGCAAACTGAAGGCTGCTAGCATACAGAACCGAGCTAGCTAAGTCAAAGGCACCAAGCTGTTGGCTAGAAAACGAAGCAAACCAGCTAGCTATCCAGCTAGCTAGCCAGGATAAGACAGATTGAGCTAAACTCAGCCTTAAATTCAGAGAGATGATTAAGGGGGAGGAAACAGTGAAGCATCTGAAAGACCTGCGGACGAGGGCGAAGGTGGCTCTAGGTCGTAAGGTGAACTCAGTAACAAAGATGGTGAACACTATGTTAGAGGAGGAGTTGATGAAAGAATATGGTGAAGTCCACAAGGCCGCCACCAAAGTCACAGAGGCCAACAGTGAATACCTGATGCAATTAATTCTGAACGCTGATAGCGACGAGGACCAAGTATCAGAAGAGCTGAGGGCAGACGTGGAAAAGACGGATGGAGAAACCAGCCAAAGGCTTGAAGAGGTCAGTGAAGTGATTAAAGCAAACCTTTGGTCTAGGCATGGAGAAAGGAAAGTGATGTTTGCTGTCGGGGAAGCTAAAAAGGTCTATGAGGAGGCAGAAGCGACACAAATTGACCTAGTAAGCTATGAGAGTTACGAAAAGCAGCTAAATAATTTAGAAATACTCATTAAGGAATTAAAGGAAGTGCACAGCACCTGGAGGGGATGGGCTCCTGCGACTGCTAAAACAGATGTGGAAGAGATAGTGCGCCAGCTGCAGACAAGGAAAAACGCACTCAAGCGTCAAAAGGAAGCTGAGTTTAACAAAGCACGCGGTGCAGCAGAGTTGGCACGCACCGCAGCAGAGGATGAGCGCGCCCAGTTCGCCCTGGTTCAGCTAAGACAAGACCAGGCCCAACGCTCTAAATTGGCCGAGGCTCAGATTGCAGCAGAAGAAGCACGGTTTGAACTCATGAAAGCGCAGCACAAAGCAGTGGAAGAGGCACACACTACTGGCGTGGCAGGCACGGAACCAAGAGACAACCCGATGGGAGCGATATCAAAGATACGACTCAAGCCGGTAAGCCTTCCCAAGTTCAGTGGCAGTATGAGGGAGTTTCAACGCTGGAAAAAGGACTGGGAATCTTTGCAGAAGCAGGGAGAACCGTCCGGGTCGCCTGAAGTCAAGAAGTTCCAGCTTCTAGACAGCATGGAAGAGAAGGTAAAAAAGGATGTCACATTGGCCAGCTACAGTACAGTCGAAGACGTGTTCAGAGTACTGGAGAACCGTTACGGGAACAGGTCCACGATTGCACTGCAGTTCGTCGCAGAACTGGAGAAGATACCAGCTGTGAAAGGAGACCAGCCGAGGAAGGTGATAGACCTCATCCAAGATGTGGAAAAGGCTTTGGCAGACCTCACAGACCTCGGGAACCCTGGAGCCATCAACCACCCGCTGATGATTAGGTCTATAGAAAGCAAGCTGCCCGACCAGGTGAAGCGAGAGTGGGTCATCTTCAAGGCTAAGCCCGAAAACGGTGTCACCCCAGTCAACCATTTCAATGCGCTTCTGAAGTTCCTGAAGGAGCAAGAAGAAATTCTAGAGAGCTTGGAACAACTGAAAATAACAGAGACATCTGAAAAAATGGAAAAGCCGCAAAACAGGTTCGAGAGGAAGTATGCCTACACAAAAGCCACCAGAAGGGACACTCCAGAAGGGGAGTGCGTCGTGTGTGGAGAGGAGAAACACAATAACAAGTTATTCTTCTGCAAGAAGTTCAAGGGGTTTGGCTTGGCTGAGAGAAAGACTGCTGTGAAGAAGGTAGGAGCATGCCGCGTTTGTCTTGGATGTCACGACGTGGTAGAAGAGTGCACAGACAGGTTCCTCTGCAACAGGGAAGACTGCCAAGAGGGGACCTCCTCGGACCACCACTACCTCCTCTGTCCAAAATGGGAACAGCTACCAAAGGGGAAACTTGGAAAAGGCAGTGAGAGGGTAAGGGAGCTAACAGAAGAACAAAAGCTAGCCTTATCCAAATGTTCCCCAGAGGCGGCGGCGGAGATCAAGAAAGCTTTCAGTAACAGCAACAAGACTTCAGTGACAAGGAGCGCTAGGAAGGATGAAGGTGGACTTCTGGAGGATAATAGACTGACCGAGCACCCTGTCATCATGATGCTGTTGGAAGTCACTGCCAACGCGGGGCAGAAGATCGGAGCTCTGATTGACCTCGCATCAGACACCAACTACATCACTCATGTAGCGGCTGACAGGCTCGGTCTGAGCAGAGAAGAAGTCACTCTGGTCGTGCATGGAGTTGGAGGAATGACCGTGACAGTCAAGACGAAGAGGTACCTCCTGCGAGTAAGAGTCAAGACCCCCAAAGGTACTGTGAGGGCTCACGAGCTGGTTTGTTATGGCCTAGAGGAGATCGCTAAAGTGCATCGGAGCGTCAGACCTGAACAGCTAAAGAGGTTCTTTCCGGAGGTTGCAACGGAGGAACTGAAGAGACCAGACCATGTCGAACTTCTCATCAGTCACAGAGAGGGGAGACTCGCTCCACAAAGACTGAGGATAGTTGGAGACCTCGTCTTATGGGAGGGCCCACTGGGTAAAACCGTGGGCGGAGCACATCCCAGTCTGTTCGAGAATGTAAAAGTGACTATGCACCAGTCCGAGACGCACTTTGCTCGCTCGATGAGGACAGCTGCAGTGGAGTACAGAGAAGTAGTCGAGAGTCCTGAGATCCTGAGGGAAGAAGAGACCAAGAGTCTGACTCAGGAAGTAAAGGCGGAGACCAGGAATACAACTGCAACAAGGAGAGAAGTTCTCGAGTGGTGGAAGTGGGACAGCATTGGTGCAGCCTGTGAACCCAGGTGTGGTGGGTGTCGCTGCGGGACATGCCAGCCAGGAGGAAAGGAAATGACCCTGGCGGAAGAAAGGGAGCTGGAAGTGATTAAAGAGGGGCTGTCCTACATGGCCAAAGATGAACACTGCCTGACTCCGCACTGGGACACATCTTACCCATGGACCGAGGACCCAGCCTCACTTCCAAACAACAGAAGAGGAGTGGAGGCCACCTTCCTGAAAACAGAGAAGCAGCTCAGGAAGGAAACTGAGTGGCAGTCCGCCTACAAAGGTCAGATTCACGAGATGGTGGAGAAAGGCGCGGCAGTAAAACTAACCACGGAGATGATAGACGGCTGGAGAGGACCAGTGTGGTACGTGAGCCACATGGTCGCGCCGAACCCCCACTCAGTGACGACACCAGTGAGACTGGTCTGGAACAGCAGTCAACAGTTCAGGAGGGTCAGCATGAACGACCTTCTGCTTAAGGGGCCAGATGTGCTGAACCCTATCAGATCGGTCTTACTCCGATTCAGGGCGGGAGAGCATGCAGTCCTAGGAGACATCCGAAAGATGTACAACTCAGTCTGGCTAAAAGAGCGCGAAGTCCACCTGCACAGGTTCCTCTGGAGAGACACCCCAGAAGAGGACATCGGTGAGTACGGCATCACCAGGGTAAATATTGGCGACCGACCGCTGGGTGCATCGCACAGTTGGCAAGAGGGAGACTGCTCGGCTGCCCAGGTTTGCGCACATGGTGCAAGAACGCAGGGTCCTGGAGGAGGACAGTTATGTGGACGATATCTTAACGTCCCACAATGACCCAAAGAGACTGGAGGAAATCACAGAGGGGGTAGAAGAGATCCTGAGCGCCGGAGGCTTCTCCCTCAAACCATGGGTCAGGTCAGGCCAAAGTGGGAGGCAGAGGACTGCGGAGCAGGTCCAAGCTGGAGCAGTAGCAGAGCCAGGGGTCAAGACGCTGGTACTCCCGAACCAGTTAAGCGACGAGGACAACAAGGCTCTGGGGATTGGATATCATGTGGACCAAGATCAACTTTACATGATGACCTCGATCAACTTCTCAAGAAAGAAGAAAAAGGTGAGAGTGGGACTGAATCTTCGTGAGGAGGAGGTAAGACCAGAAACGCCTGACCCTTTGACTAGAAGGGAGCTACTTAGTCAAGTTAGTGGACTCTATGATCCAATTGGCCTGGTTACGCCTGCAAAGCAGAAGGGGACTATCCTCGTCAGAAGGGCCTTCCAAGAGGCAGAGAGAGGGAGATTGACAAAGGAGACTTGGGACAGCCCACTCTCAGGGAACCTCCGAGAAGATGCTATCAAGCTGTTTGAGGAGTATGTGAGGCTGAGCAAGGTCAAATTCCACAGGAGTCTCACGCCATCCGGGTGGAAAGGCAAACCGGCCGCGGAGGTGGCAACTGGTGCCAGAGAGAGTGTGGGCAAGCTTCAAAGGAAGGCATTCTCGGCAATACTCACCAGAGCCCATCCATCCATCCATCCATCTTCTCCCGCTTATCCGTGGTCGGGTCGCGGGGGTAGCAGTTCCAGCAGAGAGCCCCAAACTTTCTTTTCCCTGGCCACATCAACCAGCTCTGACTGGGGGATCCCAAGGCGCTCCCAGGCCAGCGAAGAGATATAATCCCTCCACCTGGTCCTAGGTCTACCCCTTGGTCTCCTCCCAGCTGGACGTGCCTGGAACACCTCCCTAGGGAGGCGCCCAGGTGGCATCCTTACTAGGTGCCCGAACCACCTCAACTGGCTCCTTTCGACGCGAAGGAGGAGCGGTTCAACTCCGAGTCCCTCCCGGATGACTGAACTTCTCACCTTATCCCTAAGGGAGACGCCAGCCACCCTGCGGAGAAAACCCATCTCGGCCGCTTGTATCCGCAATCTCGTTCTTTCGGTCATGACCCATCCTTCATGACCATAGGTGAGGGTAGGAACGAAAATGGCCCGGTAGACAGAGAGCTTTGCCTTCTGGCTCAGCTCTCTTTTCGTCACAACGGTGTGGTAAAGCAACTGCAGTACCGCTCCCGCTGCTCCGATTCTCCGGCCCATCTCATGCTCCATTGTTCCCTCACTCGAGAACAAGACCCCGAGATACTTGAACTCCTTCACTTGGGGTAAGGACTCATTCCCTACTTGGAGTGGACAGTCCATCGGTTTCCTGCTGAGAACCATGGCCTCAGATTTGGAGGTGCTGATCCTCATCCCAGCCGCTTCACACTCGGTTGCGAACCGATCCAGTGAGTGCTGCAGGTCGCAGACCGATGAAGCCATTAGAACCACATCATCTGCAAAAAGCAGTGGTGCAATCCTTAGTCCACCGAACTGCAGACCCCCCCCCCCACGACTACGCCTCGAAATCCTATCCATGTATATTACAAACAGGATCGGTGACAAAGCCAGAGCCCAGTCAAACAAAACCCCTATCCCTGACGACACCAGTGGAAAAGACGCAGGGGCTGAGGAGTCCCTAGTTAAGGTTGGCGGATCCCCAGAAACCTCCAAAAGGGAAGAAGCTTCAGTCTTGACAGAGAGAAGACCGGAAGGAAAGTTTCGGAGCATTGCTGTTGTGAACCTGGTGAAACCAGAGAGGTTCAGCAGTCTGGCTAGGCTATGTGGACTGGTCACATGGGTCCAGCGAGCTGCAGAGAAATGGCTGACTAGAAGAGGCCGAGCGGCGGGTCAAGCAAAGTGGGAGGCAAGAGTCCTGGACAAGAGAAAAGGCAAACCTGTGCCTCTGCGGGGGGACCTGGCTTCGGGGTCGTTGAAGATTCCGAAGCAGAGAACTAAGAAGAAGGAACCTCCTCAGACACCACCACCAGAGCAAGGTTATTTAGGTGTTGTGACCTCCTTGGGTCATCCGACCAGGAGGCCAAGTGGGAGGTGTGCTGTAAACTCATGTTTGTGCTGGGTGTATGAGGGTTCAATTAATGGGGTTCAGTTTATGTGTGTGATACTTTAAATCTGGGTGGAGCTTCGCAGGGTTTATTGATGTGTTATAAATAGAGGGGATAAATAAATGAACGTCATTGAGATTGATGAATCAGGAGAGCTACTAGTAAGTGTGATTATTATATTGAATGTGATTTAAGTTGTATGGGATATGTGTGATCCTAAATTGTTGTATTGTTGTTGTCCTTTTTCTTCTAAGGTTAACAACCTATTTGGATTTGATAAAATTATCAAAACTAGGAGTTGTTTCCGTCCATCTTGATTCCACCCATACTGTCGGAGATAGACAGTACAATCAGCTTTATTGCCAAGTACTTTTCTGACATATAAGGAATTTGCTTTGGGTTATGGTGGTGTAAACAAACACAATTTTAGAGAAAAAGTTGTAGGAGAAAGATAAAAAATAGAACGATTATAAAAAAAACTTTTTAAATCTTTTAACAATAAAAATAAAGATAAATATTTACACCAAATATAAATATTCCATGTACTTTGAATGATAAAGTATAACTTCAAACTTAACAGTGGTTGCATTTCTTCATAAAACTGCAACCATCCAATTCTGACCAGGACCACACCATTAAAACAAGATATTTTAGATTCCAGTGTCCTGCAACTGGTATATAGAATTCTCTCAAACTATTTATAAATAATCTGACACCATGGGTCAAGAGATAGAATCCATTTCTGTGAAACATATTGTCAATGTCTCTGCTACAACTGATGTGCATGAAAGAAAAATATGACTCAAATATGTCGGCTTACATTTATTAATAAGTAAATACATGTTCTATTTTTGTGGCTATAAAGAAAAGGCATATGTGCATCAGGGTATTCTGTGTGTGTGCACTCAAGTGTTCCTGCCTGGGGAGAGTTAACTTCAAAGGGCTTGACATTGTCAGTAAATAACTCATGAACACACTAAATGGGTCGAGGATAGGGGAGTAACAATGGCTGTGTCCTTTATGAAAAATACATTGGCTACAAGTGTGTGATTTTGATGCTGGAAGTAAAGACCTTGGAGTATGAACCCTTCATGCCACATTTCACTAGATAGGTGGAATCTTTGGATAGGAATAACAGTCTTCACTTGTTTGAGATAAGAAGCGTATGAATAAAGAGGTAGCAGTGTACCCATCTGTGCTTTAGTACATTAAGATTTTCAGAGTTAAAAGAGCAAACTGTTGCATTTAAGTTGATCAGAGAGACAACTAAACAGTAATTTTCAAGGCCAATTGTTGTGATTGTGTTACTTAGAGTAAGGCCTGTAGGACCATTTACAATAGGCCTTTCGCACAGCAATACTGTAGCGCAACTGGTCACAATTTAAGGTTTGAAAAACTATTATTCTGTATGTTGGTCGGTAAGACTGAGTTTAACCTGTTAAGCCCTGAGCCTGTTTTTCAGGTCTCAGGCTCGAAAATGACATTCCCAGAACAAATGACTATATCTTCCCTTTTAAAAGGGGTAAATTAATCATCTTTTTTCTCAAAGCAATCATAAACCTGTGAGTTGGATGTAGAAAAGTCATAATCAATATGGATTTTTTTTATTTTAAAGTAAATTTAGATTGAACATAGTAACAAAATGTAAATTATAGTGTCCGTCCAAAAAAAAACAATACTTATAGTGAAAACCAACCTTGAATGATGGGATAGTAGACTAAAAGCTTTAGGAATCCAAACTATAACATATAATAAGTACCCTGTATCAAGATTGATGCAAAACAAGTGACATTTGACCTTTTTAGAGAGATTTAGAAAATGTGGGTGCATTTTCATATCTCTGGCCCCCCTCGTTGGATTTTGATGATTGACATCTCTTTTTAACCGTTAGAGCCAATAGAATCGAGGGGAAGTTCCTAAATTCCATCTAAACATTACCCATTGGTGAATGAGTGATGCGTAGCCAGAATGCTCCGGAACCGGAAGCTGCGATACACTCTGGTAGCTCAGTCAATATCACCATACGGTGCATTTGAGACTTCCCCATTTCCAAAAATAAAATCTGAGATTTTCCATTAAACTTCATATTCATTGTCTTAAGTATACGTTATGCTGTTAGAAATGAATGTTGGTCAAGCTCCCACACTTTTTATAAATTAACTGCAAGTACATGCATACAGCAAAATGTATCCACCCTGTCATGGACAAAATTCAAAGAGTAAATACATTGTAATTACATAGTGATTATAAAATGTAAATTTTCAGAAAGCTATAGTCCCTTTCTCAACAATATATTTCAGTTAATGGAAAAAGTTATGGCAAACTATTTGTACCATGTCCACCCTGTCATGGGAAGCTTGCTGACAGGGTGGACAATGGTACAAATAGTTTGCCATCATTTCATTATTATCCAAATACTTTTTCCATTAACTAAAATATATGTGACCTGCTCCATCGAAATCAGTCGCATTGACCCGAAGACACATTTTGAGTTGTATACACTGTTGGAAAGAGGAGATTCCTAGCTTTCTAATGATATCAGGATTGTTTTTGTACTCCAATTAAGCAAATATGTCACATTATATATGACTGTCACCGAGTCATCATTTTGAGAAAAAGGCCTTCAAAGTTTCCTCTTCTCTGGAATCCATCGATCTGATTGATTATTAGCGGAGCAAATGATCAAAATAGTACGGAGGGAAAATATTTTCGCTTGGATTACTGGTCTGGGGGAAGCTCGCGAGTGTGTGTATGTATGTGTGTGTGTGTTTGTGTATTTTTGCGTTTGTGTGTATTGTGTTTGTTTCCCGGGGAAAACACTCACGAGAAACACCGGCTGTTGTTATGCCTGCTGTGACGTCAAGTTACTCCGTTCTCCGCTTGTAATTATGCCGTTACAAGCTTCAAAGTTGTATTTATCATCTGAATTTGCCGAAACAAGTTTAATATTCTGAAAGCCAAGACTTTGTTTAATTGAAATCAGATGAAAACAAACTGTAACGGACCCTGCCGTGTTATCTATGATTACTATACGCCTTACATTCATAATTTCAGCCGGAGGGAGGGGAAGCAGCGCTGCGGAACAGCAGAGTGGCGAGTGAGAGCTGTCATCTTCCCTTTACAAGCTTCAAAAATGTATTTATCGTGTGATTTTGGAAATAAAGGTTTCATATTCTGCAAGCCAAGACTTTGTTTATTTAAAATCAAACAAAACAACCGAACCCCGAAAAACTAGTTTTTTACGCAAATCCACGTTTATTTTTAAATGAGCCGTTGCGACTTCCGACTGATTTCGATAGAGCGGGTCACATATTGTTGAGAAAGGGACTATAGCTTTCTGAAAATGTACATTTTATATTATTTATGGAAGGCTTGCTGACAGGGTGGACAATGACAGGGTGGACATTTTTGGCTAATAATAGCATTTAATGAGCACATGGTGGACCTTCAGTTAGCAACATGATTCAGTTAGCAAGGTGACTGTGTACTGTTTAACACATTTCTGAAAGGTTTTTATATTAATTTACATTTCACTATGACAGAGTGGACATGATAAGCTTGACAACATCCAACTACACACATAATATGATTACAATTTCGAAATATAAGTTTAAAAACTTACTTTGCAACTAGCCAATGTCTCAGTCTCCATTGAGGAAAGACAAAATGGTGGTAGTAATGTCACTGAAAACATCAGAGGGTTTGTTATGGGGCAGTTACCCCTTAATGACAGGGTGGACAGCAAATGTCAGGGACTAGGGGTGTAACGGTATCCGTATTCGTCCCGTACCGTCACGGTTCGGACGTCACGGTTCGGTGCATGCAGTCACACGACGAATACGCCATTTTTTTTTATGAGTGGGAAAAAAGTCTGTCATTCAGGGCAGTATCCACTACACTATATATAATCCAGGGGGCGGTATTGCGCCTAAAAGCTGTTTGCCAGCCGCCCTTAAACAACAAATGAAGAAGAAGAAGAAAACACAACAAAACGAACAAAATACAAGAAGAAGAAAAGTTAGTATTGCGAGTGCAGATAACACACAGGAGCTAGAAGACCCACCTGCTTCCTTTAAATCAGCTGTGTGGGAACATTTCGGGTTCCCTGTGGACTACAATAACGATGGAGTGCGAGTGGTGGATCGGACGAGGACGGTGTGCCGGCGTTGTTCAACAGTGGTGCGGTATGCTAATGGTAACACACGCCAAACATGCTAAATCATATCAGAAGGCATCACCCAGATTTGCCAGTCACCGGAGCCCGGCAAAAGACAACAGCAGTTCAAAAGCTTATCCCCGCTGTTTTTAAGAAGCCAATAGACATGAAAGCCGAGAGACCAAAATAAATAACGGAAGCTTTTGGTGTTTTATGTTTTTCAACGGCTATGCTGCGCCCTTATGCAATAGTAGAGGACCCCGGCTTTTATTGATTGTGATTGAAAGTGATTGAAACACTATCTTATTATTTATTTTGTAATATTTTCAAGACATTCTTTTTAGTTTTACAGCTTATTGAACCTTTTTGTTTGACATCAGCCATTATAGATAATATGGCCATCTGAGTGTGTGTGGTACTGTTTGTGGTTTGTTTTTAACCGTGTAATACAGTTAATTATTCAAAAATTAGAGTTCCTTATTTTTAAACTGAAACTTCCACTACTGTTCAAAATAAATAAAAAACAAACCTGGAATTATGCATTTGGGACTTTTTTTTGCTTTTTCTTGTTGTACCGAACCCGTACCGAACCGTGACCCCCAAACCGAGGTACATACCGAACCGTGAACTCTGTGAACCGTTACACCCCTATCAGGGACACATGAAAAATGTTCAATATTATTATGAAAATAGAATATACATGATCAAAATGACTCTTTTTATCAAATAACTCGTTCTGGACAATAAAACCATATCATTTTTTTTTTTAAATGTAGTATAATTTAACCACTTATTACACACACTGTAGTTAGCAGAGTAGTGTGTGGGACATGCCAAAGTCACGTACATCCAATGAAAAAATAAGATATAAAATGAAGGAAACACATTTCAAGAGACTTATCATTGTACTGATATGTGTGTAAATGTTTGGCCTTTTATAATAAGACCTCAGAGTTTCATTATTCTGCTACATTTACATGATAACTGAGTGATTCTGATGGGGACACCAAAGTTACTTTATAGTGATATTGACCCAGCTATCATTAGCAGCTAATATGAAAACTCCGTTATTGACATAAATATGAAGATGGATTATCAGTAATCATTTCAAAGTGACACAGACACATTGGATTAACCTATGGATTAACCTTCAGCAGCGTTTTTATCGTTTTAATGCCATTGAACACAACTTTTGATCAGAACACAGCAACGGTAAGACTTTTTTTCCGATTTGGTCCCGTAAAGCACATTTTTGTTGTTGTTTGTTGTCATTTCGCCGCGAGTTCTGATCGCTGTGGAATCTCAGCTTGCTAATCGATATCTTGTTTGTGCAGATACGATAAGTAATAAGGGTATTTTAACGTGAGTTCTGTGCTAAGTGTTTTAGCATTTTTTCGCTCAGGGCTCATTTAGACGCTTCTTGTGAGACTTGTGTTTTGTTTCGGTAAAAATGGTTCATATCATCAGTTAGCTGAGTTTCTTCCCGTTAATCGGGTATGACACATTAATAGGTTTTTAAATGTTAAGAAGCCCTGAGACACAGTTTCGTCGAAAAAAAACCCGCAGCCCCCACGGGCGGGGGCTCTCGGGCTTGTGTAGGCCCTGTTGGCAAACATTTAAAAAAAGAAGAGGATGAACTTGGATGTGGATGATTCTGAGATGGCTGGAACATTTTGAACACTAGACAATATGTTCTGTTTTGCAGTATAGCACAGTATCAGTCAAGAGTGTACTTGCCACGACATGTAAAAGACTACATTGATATTGAATTGAATGAACAAGTTCACTACAGATTACAAAGGTTCTTTCCACAATGTTGGAAGTTAGACTTTTGCTCTTTTGTTTAGCCACTGTATAATAGTTCGTAAGCTTTTTTTTTATGAATGCCGATTTCGGTAGGTTGGTCAGCCACAAGGCTTGAATATCTCAACAATTGGTTGGATTTCCATGACATTTATTCCTTTATTGCCCCATGAGGATACAACTTCTGGTTTTATGCAAAATGTTGCACCAACTTGCTAAGAGACTGACATTTAGTACAGATGTTTTTCCAAGGAAGAATTGTAACTTAAATGATGCCTTACCTTTCTATCCAATGTTGTTAACAGGCATAAAATGTTTAATTTCTCAATGCTTTGGTTGTTAGGAAATGTTAACTTGCTAACGTGGTAAACTTAGAATGTGGAGAACATTATGCTGCATTACCCTTGAACTCACATTAGGAATGATGTTATTCCAGATGAAGGTCAGGTACAAGATGATAAATAAACCTACATTAATACTTCCTATTATCCTCTATGCCAGGGGTGCCCAATAGGTCGATCGCGATTTCTTGCTGCGCAGAGACAGAGCACACATCTCCACAAAGACAGGTGGAGCATGATTTAACACCAGGAAATAACTATTATATCAATACGATAATGAAACTGCTTTGTTGGAAAAGTTTGAATATATTGAACTGTCCGTATTTTGGGAATATGAACTTTTTAATGTATTTTGTACATGTTCACATTGTTTAGTTAAACAACAGAGATTGAGTTAAAAAGAAAGTTGGAAAGCTGCTCTGACCTAACGTTTACTTCCTTTGCAAGTCATCAGAGTAAGGTATAGTGACCAAATGTATTTAATTGTGCCGTGCCATAAGGGTTCAGGCAATGATGCGAGGTATGCAGAAGTACCTCACAAGCAACAAAAGTGTGGAGACCCCTGCACTATGCTATAAAACCCCTCTCTGTTTTTGTAGACTCAGGTCCCAGATGGCTCAAAGTAAACTGTGATCACAACACAGAAGGTGTGATGACAGCTAATAATAAAAAGAGGAATTACAAAGCTAATATTCCTAACTGTGGTCTTATATTAAGCCACATAGGTGCAAATATATGAACTGTAACATTTCTTCCGGTAAAAACTTCAAAATGTTATACTATAGACGTCATAGTTTAAGTGACAGGGAAAATACTCTATAAATGGAAATGCCAGTATGTGGTGGGAAGCTTAGTTGACTGACTTGTCAAAATACAATCCCTGGTACGCCAATCAAGCACTCTTTCAAAAGTAAAGTCCACTCATTCCAATTACCACACCACCATCTTGATGTTAAGATCTGTTGTTTCGTATATTGCTTCGCCAATGTCAATGAAATTGCATTTCTACAAAGCTCTTGGAAATAGACTTTCATCTGGTTGCTCAAAAATGTATCTAATAAAAACGAAATCGGGTCAGATGATTGTTCTGACAGCTGTCAATAGAATATTATATAAGACACACAACTCACAGCGTGCCTTTCATTTATATCCCCATAGACCTTCCGCCAGGACTGTGCTGTCAGTCTGGCTGGGCGTGTATTGTATTTGTTTGCTGACATCTTTATTTATTTATTGGTGTTTAGCATGCAATCATGGTTGGCATGGAAGTCCCTGATGTAAATTATAGAGTCAATAACCCGATTTCTCTGCCAGCTTTGCTGCTATACAGAATTGGATCTGTGCCATGCATGTTACCCACACCTCACATTGATGGGAGAGGCAACAAACAAAATGCACATAGAATACTAATAAGGACACAGTGTTCATGCCCAATAACTAAAGGTGAAATTGGGAATGAAGGCTACTCCTAATACAGTGCTGTCCTGATATGATATACAACATGCGTAAGAAATTTACTCAAATTCATATTTATTTTATAATTTCTGTCAGTTTTTATCTATTTTTTAAGGTTGCACTTAAAGAGAACGTTGGAACTTAGTTGAAAAACAGAATGTGATTTAACATTGGGTTTGACTTGTAAGGTGTGAATCAGTACTTTTATGACCAAGAGTAGGTCTGACCTAATCCAAGTCGTCATTAAAATTGATCTAGACTCTTTCTTCCAAAAAGACTCTTAGCACTAAAATCGATAGGCCGGATCGTGCTGCAGCGTATAAAGCTTTTTTTCTTTTTTTTTTATGGTCTCAGAAAGCAACGATTGGAGGTTTGGTGGGTGGATTGGTTGTAATTGGTGTAACCTTAATGCTGGAGGCTGGAGTTTGTGTTGTCTCACAGATCTACAAATAATGTTTGCCTAACAATGATCTTTTCTCTCCTAAACCAAGTGTTTGAGTTGATTAAACTTCACTGTAACTTACCTATAGAACACTTTCTTCGCCTTAAAAGTAATTTTATGTTTTCAAGTCATAAAAAACCACATGTAGAGATGGTATATTTTCACATCACACTCTTTCAAAGGTTAATTCATCTTTATTTTTTTCCCAACCTGGAACAGCATTTCTTATTTTATTTAATGTAATTTTTTAATGTCAAATTTATATGGTTTTTATTATATTACCTTGTGTATCTTAATTGTAATTGCCTAGTTGTTGAAAAGTGATTAGCACCAAACCTGCCTTGCCATGACTACAATCTTCTCTGAACCCTAACCCTAACCCTAAATGTACTTGATATGTGAGATTTTGTGGAAATTGTTGACATTGAACTACAATAAAAATGTCCAAAGTTCTTGTCTGGGGACAGGTTGGGCATTCACTCTCTACTCTTTTTATTTTCATCATCTGCTCCTCCGTCCAATCCTCTGACAGTATAATCTTTTATAATATTTTTCTCTCTCTTTGACCATCCCCCACATTAACGCTTCCTGTCTCTGTGCACCTGATCAGAGTTCAAATCCAATAAGGCACTCAGAATGTTCTGTTCCTTGGACACACTGATGTGAGACTTGAGCCTGAACCAAACTGTCCTCCATTTTCTCTAAAATAACACTTCATTACAGGGGACGAAAAGCTCCATGCCATCTTCCCAGGGCGTTTAAACTAAATTAAACAAACTTTCCAGCTGAGTCGAACAAGCAGAGCAGGGTCCTTATTGTTGGTGTGCCCTTTCCCTTTCAGAGCGGCATGGACCGCCTTTATCACACAAATTGCACTGTTACGCTGGGACTGTGATGTCAAGCCACCTTGTAAAAATGATACTCACGTTGCATGCTAAGAATAAACTCAACTGCCAAGGGCTTTGACTTGTCGAGTCAGCTAATGACAGAAGGACCTGTTGGTATGTTGCAAATGTTAAAAAGTCAACTTTATGAGAATAGGGACAACCATACCTCTGTGATGCACTCATTTCAGTGTGTTACACTGCCAGCTGTGTTAAAAAAAACTGTCAATTTCACCTTGGACAAGGAGATGTCAAAAAACCTCATTTAATAAGATCTTACTTCTCTCCAACCGCAAGGACAAAGGCAAGACTCTAACATCCTGGGTCTATTATCAGTGGTGGCAAAATTGTTACTTAATAAGTATCTTAAATAACAGATAGCCAGTTCCTACACATGTGTTTGTATTTCTTATCACGTCCCACTTCAATTGTTACTTATGTTTTTTATTTCTCATAATTAATATAAGATTCAAACTGCCACTGCACCACTGAACTTAAATAAATCATACAGTCATTTTTTTTTCAGTCATCATAGAGTTTATTCACAGAAGGTCTTGGGACACTGTAATGCAGTCATGAGCAATTGCAACCATTGATGCCATGCTGCCATACTGCAAGTGTTTTCCAACAGCAAAAAAGGACAAGGTTGATGGTTTAAAGAAGTGTTAGAGGTGTGATACTTGTCAGGATCTTAGTTTTGGTTTCCTGCTTTATTTCAAAATGCCCTTTCTCTTGTTTTTTGTTTTGCTGTGCTTCCTGTCTTTGTGTTTTCCCACCTGTGTGATTGTCAGATTGTGATCACCTGCTGCCTTTGTGTTTTTCCCTGCCTTCTCCAGCTGTGTCTTGTCTTTGTGATTAGTTTTGTATGTATACATACCTGTCTTCCCTAGTGTTCCCTGTCAGTTTGCCATCAATGGCAAGGCCAAGGTGTGGTGCTTGATTTCATAGTTCCTGATTTCCTGCCGCTTGTCTGTTGCTGGAATACCTTGTGTGCCATTCTGGTGTTCCAAAAGTCAACCCTGTTTGTTCCTCTTTATGATGCTCCACTACCCACGTGACACTTATTTGTCATTGGCTGCTCTTCATCCACCTGTTTCTGTTGGTACTATTTATTTCTGAAAGAACAAATGATCAAATACTCCCAAACACGGCCTCCTTTTGGTGAAAAACTACTATAATGAAAGAGCAGGAAACTTGCATTTATAGTAACTTAAACTAGCTTTTATACAAGTGAAAACCAATAAGTACACAAAGTATGAACAGGAGCACAGAGTACAACAAGTACTGACAACAGCGGACAGGAGAGCTTTCTCTTTGTTCACCAGCTCAGCCTCATGTTTTGGGCCAAACGGTTCAGCACAAAAGTTTATTGGCGGGGGAATACTGTCATGGGTGGGCAGTGGTGCAGTACACACCATGCGCACAACAGCACAGCTTTGCTAGGCTAACTCCTGCTGTGAGGACACAGTGAGGATGCACATGTTCATGACTTTCTGTGGATTGGGGCAATATCAGGATGGTAAAACTGTATTGGTGACAAGGTGAGCAGACATCCTACATGATTTCGACAAAGAACCCCAGTTCGCTTGGATTGAGAAAAGCCTGATTAGGATGACCCTCTCTGACATATTTAGCTGTCCAACTTCAAGAAGACCCTAGGGTAGAACCAGAAATTGCTGGAGGTATTGTCTATCACATCAGGCTTGGGAACAACTTATTATTCCCCAGGCTGAAGAGTATTCCATCTTATTTTACTCAGGAGGAACATTCTTAGATAGAGATTTAACGGTATTAAACCATAGGCCGTGAAGCTATAAGTAGAATAGGAAATCCCCTCATGGGGTCTAGACAAGGGTTGTAATGGTGTTGAGAAAAATACAGAATGCTGAAGCTCTGGGTGTGAACTTCTGATGTGTTCAACCTGGATATGATGACTGGAGGTGATTAGGATCAAGAGAGGTTAGTGAGTTGACATTAAATCGACCTGTCAGCAGCAGAGAGAAGAAGCAACATGAATGTCCAGCGATATTGGCTAAATCTAGTTGGTTAACTAAACAAGTAATTTCCCTAAATCAGCGTAAGAACATGTGGGAGAAGTGAGAAAGAGAATTGGAAATGAATTAGGCATAAAGATACTTTTCCTGATTGAACTGACGCTAAGCTTCATTTAGCCTGCGGCTTAACCTCCATAAAAAAAATACTTCCTCATTTACAAGGATTTATTCAATATGAGGCCTCATGGTAGCTATGATTTCGTAAGTACACTGTAATGTTTTATGGGACAATAAAAAAGATTTAATTTTTTACGATATTCTACCTTTTGCTTTATGCAACACATGGATAATTTAGACTCCACATTTTGAAAATGAGAAGTGACCTTTTGGAAAAATGTTGAGACAACATTAGGTAAGACTGAACAAACATCATATGCTTACTGGAAAGACATCAACCCCTGCCGCTTCCTGGGTAAATGTAGCAAATTATCCTCCATCAGACGCATCACATCCTAATGTCCCATGAGGTGGAGGTCTAGGAGTGTGTGTGTGTGTGAGAGAGAGGTTGTGTGTGTGTGTGTGTTTTGGAGTGTGCAAATGCCAGATGCATGTGCTTTGATATTTTAGGTAGGTACCCCTGTGTATGTGTTTTTTTCTTGCATGTTTATTCTTGCACGTTTAACTCCATTACCAGCTGCTATAATTTTTTATTCAGAACAGATCCGTCTAGATTCTTCAAATGCCATCATTACATTACGTCATGTAACATTTTGAAAGACATTGCATCATGGCGATTGTATGAAAGATGATTTCAAAATGGAGATCCTGTCATTTGAAATGAACTTGCTGCACTGTTGCAATTGACTGTGTTCTCTATATAGTCTGATTGTGTTTCAGTAGAAGACACTTGAAAGTTATTAAAGATATACATATATAATTTGGGAGCCAAAAGCAAAAGAATAGAAGTATTGAATTATGTAAACCTTAATCTTTGTTCTACGTGTTTACCAAATGGCACTCTATTTCAGTTTAAGACTACTTATACACCCTATGAATATTTGATTTAAGTGAACTCATTGTCTAAAAGTAAAATGTGCAAATACATTATGCACCAGCCCATCCAATGCTCTCTGTTGTGCACACTGATTTGGTTAGGAATGTGAAGCATCTCTTCATACATATTTATAATACCCACCATTAAAGCTAGATTTAGAAAGTTGATTAGCAAGCCAACCCTGGAGGGCTTTGGTAGTGTTTTGTTGAGTGCAAACAATAAGCAAGAAGAGGTGATATAAAACTGCCGAAATGCAACTGAATAATGAACCCAGACTACTGTTGTAAGGACTTGCAACAAAGGCGCTAAAACACATTTAAAAAAAAAAAAGACTCTCAAACTTTATGAATAGAACATTTCTAGAATGTGTTAACTCTCAGCAGCTGAGTACTGACAGAACAGGATTCTGTCAATTCTGCCTCAGTCAGCCTTGACTACTGCTATCCTTTTCACTTGCCTTTGCAAATTGCCTATAAGTGCTGCTGCCAATCTTTCGAACAAGTCCTCCATAAGGTCTCAAGTGACAAATCCCATTTTGAAATCTTAACATTGGCTTCCCATTAAATGGTTTGTTGGGTGTCCCTTGCTCCAGGTTCCAGGATCCAGGTTTGGACTTAAACGTAAAATAGGTGAGCTGGCTCTAAATCAAACCATTACAAAGAAGGCGTAGTGAGTCATTTTAGTCAGCTTCTCCTGATTAGGATTCCTTGATTGTTTATTGTTCAGGAGGATTTTACCGTGAGACAAATTATCCACAGAGGTCTCATCCTCCCTAAAACAACTGGAACCGTTGATTAGAACTGGTAAACAAACTGAATAAACCAATGTTTTCCTAGAAAGGCTAAGAGCTAAACACTGAGTTTGCTGTGCTTGATCATACAGCGCATCGAACAATAGTGGCTTATAATTTGTGGCTAAATCAATTTATGACAATTTCTGACAGGAAACCACAATGCTGTGGCATGTGCATGTGGTGACAACGCCATTACAGAAGACCAAATGGTAAACTTCATACAATTATGTCTATCTCTAGGTCAGAACATTTTTGGAAACATTTGGGATATACATACAGTACACAATAATGTATCCTAAAGCATCTTCTGTTTAGAAGGTGAAATGCACTCTCAAAGGTAAACGCCACCATCCGATAAACTTCCTGCCCATAGTTATAACAGAAGCTTTTAGTTATAAATGCATAGTATCAAATCCCGATGGGTTCCTCCAATGACCATGATCAAAAATCTAGGAGAAACTTATGAATACAGGGTAGTAGCTCTGTTTCATGAATTGCAGTCCACTGCACTTGCTGTAGGATAGCCTTGAGGTAGTTCAAAGCTCGGAGCTTTGAGCTCTGTAATCCCTCTGTAACCGTTTTGATGTGTTGCCACTAAAGGTACGCTACAACTGAGATAAAGGAGAGTAGATTTAACTAATTATCTTATCAGCTAAAGTCAGAGAAAAAGGATAAGAGGAGACAATTTGTCACAGTGCTTTGGTGCTTTGGTATATCGGCATGTTGCTATATTTAGAAGGCTTTCGGGTTCTGATCTCCTACTACTGAAGTTTTAAACAGCGGGGTTTGTTCATATTCATTCTTAAAAACGTGTTTTTTTTCCATGGCTTTTAAACGATAAAGAGAAACTACTAAAAGTCTCTGTCTGAAAACTGTTTTACTAAAATCAATATTGTGAATCTGACTCCCTCCCATGTTCAGATTTCTGAACCAGATATGTCTGCACATTAAGAACGTATTTGATAAAATAAGTCCTCATTTGCATATTTAAACATACCATTTCAGAAACCTTTCAGAAAATACTTATTTTTTTATATATGTCATCATCTGGAGATGTTTAATATTGATATCTATTAATTACATATGTCACCCTTTTCCTATGTGTTTCCCTTTAAAATAATACACATTATGTACCATATCATATTCCCAAATAGGCCATTCTTCATAGAAATACTTTCATTTTATGCACTAACGGTTTACATTTGTATCATACTATGAATTATCATGTATATAGCACTACAAACAAAGTTATATCTTGGTAAAGTTTACTTTTTTAAAATTTAAATTAAATACAGGGTTTTAATTTAAAGCAGTTTTATTCTGAAAAGACCGGAAGTTTACACTAACTATTAACTTAACACTTTTATTCTGAAAATTCTTCATTTCCGGTTAGCATTAGCATGTGGCTAACGTTTTGAAACCGTGAATTGAAGGTGAAATGACGTGATGTTCTACACTAAACACACTGGGTTTATTGACGCTGAAATAACGTTTATTAGGGAATGTTTAAATAACCACAGACATCAGAATTATGTAATTTAGCAACAGAAAACGGCAGGATTTGCATTGGACCTGCCCCCCGTCGAGGCCGGCCAATAGGAGAAGACCACAGAGGACAACAGGGAGAGCAAGCCAAGAATTGAGCGCTCTTCCACCGGACACAGACGCGAGAGGCAACCAACTGAATGGGGAGAGCGCCTCCAGCTTGCATATTTCATTGTACACCACCGCATCTTTTGTGTAATTAAATGCTGTTAACTTTTATAAGCTTACCTTGACTCTTTTCAGTTTGTCCTGCTCTGAGGGTTCAAGAATTACTAACAAGTCACACCAGGCAAACACTCAACAGAGCCCATTTCAGCCTTACTGGACACTGTTACCTATTGCAATTCACACCCACAGTTTGCTGAAACCAAAACACCCACATACCAATGGCAGTGTGAGGAGAGGAACAGACAAGAATCAGAGATGGTGGAGGAAAGGAGACGTCTTAATTATAGCCACAAAGTGTCACTCCAGGCAATTTGCTAAGACTAACACATTTTCAATATGCCTTGGCTTCCTGCCAATCAATAGCTGTGCCTAGCAATGTGGCCAGAGGGTTTTGGATTCTGCCGCAATGTTGGAGGTCAGTGGAAAAAATAGCCGCCTGCAAAAAAAACCTAGTCTCCTGGAAGTGTGGGAAAAATGTCATCTGCAGTTGTCATAGATTCGACAAGAAGACAGGGACTGGAAAACGTTAAATGCAGCGTTCTACCACGTCTTTAAAAGATTGCAAATATCGTTGGCATGTTAATCATTGATATTCCTTTATTTATTTATCCAAATTGGCTGACTTGTTTGAAGGCACAAACAACAGTGCCAAAGGAGAGTGTGAGGGTGGATTTACTCATGCACTAATGCTCACACACTTGCAAATGCACATACACAGATATTGTCTCAATGTCATAGCAACTGTAAGCCATCATGCCCATGCCCACACTGGAAGAAGTGCCAGCCGCCGGCTCCCTCAAGGATGACAGGCAGGTGACAGCACACACAGCGAGGCAGCTGCATGAGATCATCTTCAAAAAGCCGCATAGGAAAGAAAAATCCTGTCCTTTGCCAAATGCATTTATATACGACTTATATGCTTTGCCAGATGAGTTTAGGAGGAAGTGTAATTCCTTCCTGGAATTAGTTTGGATACTGCTCAGAAGTAGTAGATAGGATGACAGGGTGGGTGTGTACAAAGCAGAGGGTTTTGTCACAAGAGATTTGTGTTTATTTCCTACTTTCCATGTGTTGCTCTGTTCAGGCAGAAAAGATTGGTTAAGGTAAAAAGAAAATATCACAGGTTTTCTTAAAAGTTGGCAAAAGATTTGTCACAAGACAAGGACAAAATAGCAAATACTATTTAAAATTAATTCTGAATTTTCCAATCATTTTGATCATCTTTTTGATGGATTTATTTGCAGTTCCTTCCCGATCAAACCATTTGTGCTTCTTGTAATCATAAGAGAAGTTTTCATTTCATTAATTAAACCTGTTTATTTGGATTTCTAGTCGGAAATGGGATAAAATATTCATAACTATGTTTCAGAAACATAGATATAACCATTTATTGCCACCAATGGAATAACAGTTTTGCTTGGCGTTGATGGCTCTCCTCTTAAAATGCTACCTGGATTAGCCAAAACGCATGCTAAGCCGTGTTTGGACTCTTAACTAGAAAGGTAGGGGGTGTTTCTCAATGTCGAGGACGCTTCCTTGGTAGGACATGTCTTCCGAGTCAGATCCTTCAGAGGGTAGGCAAGAATCCTTCCTGGCATACGGAGAACAAAGAATGGAACAGGCTAGCAAGTGTGTAGGTTTGCGTCATATGCAAGGCCCCGCCTTAAATTGAGCGCGACTTGTTTGAAGACTCATAACTGATTTGCGAAGATTGAAGGTGTACTTGAGTAACTGTATTTTGTAAAATGATTATCTCTCCAGGACAGAACCACTAAACTAACATAAAACGTTCTCCTTCTGTTTGCAGCCTTGAAAAAGTCCTTGAGGATAAGCAGCCATAAGAAAATCATAAAATCACCAATCAATAATAAAATGTGTATTCATATATCATACTTGATGTCTGCAAACCTTTTTTACACATATTGGTGCACATTGTAGCAGTGGCTCAGTGGGATAGTGCGCTGAACTTAGTGCGATAGTGCGCTGAACTTAGTGCGCTGAACTTTGAATCAGGGGATAGCAAGTTTGAGTCCCACTGCAGTCAGCATGTCGTTGTGTCCCTGGGCAACACACTTCACCCCAAATTGCTCCTGTGGGGATTGCCCACAGTACTGAATGTATGTAAGTCGCTTTGGATAAAAGCGTCTAACAAGTGACATATAATGTAATGTAATAAACCACAAATATCTACAAAAGAGGCAAAGTCAAAACAAGATTCATTTTAATTATTTATTTAGATGCAAAACGCTCTAAGGTCTCATTCTAACTTAATAGTCCGCTTCTCTGGTGCGCACCAGATGACAGTTTGTTACATTGTTTCATTTTTCAGAAGGTTCGGTTTGCGTTCACACGGGCAAAACTCAAACGGACTATAAACTTTAAATACACATCATGTGCACATTTACTACGCCACTGAACATACTTACATTAAAATGTGTACTGCCTGGATTCAGCCATTTTCCGCCAAAGATTTTGGAAATTGGTCCGTGCGCAAAACTTTGTGGGGCTTTTAAGACCGCCGAGGATACACTTGTGCATCCTCGAAATTTCCCGCAACGAAGGACTCAGTCCTCGGTAGAATTCATAGGATCCTGTACATTGGAACAGTCCTTCGGCGGGATTCGATGACGTAGAATCCTTGAAATAGTGGCTCTGAAGGATCCTTCCTTGACATTGAGAAACACCCAGGGTCTCTTGTGGCTGATGCCAAACTTTGTGGCAGCATTTTTGTATCAGGGACAAGTGGAAGGGAGTCATATTTACATAGAAGGCTGTGTTGTAAGAATGGGCTGTGATTGGTGACTGATTCCAAACAATGATTCAATCAGCTGGCAGTCCATTGATTACAGATTGGGCATATGAACTAACGCATTGCTTAATTTTTCAGAAGTGTATAATTTCCTCAAAATAAGAAGTCTAGTGTTTTTCTTAGCTAGAATGAACCCTTCATATCTAAATAAGGAACTTGTCCTCTTTGACAAAGTTTGCCATGTTGCATTCATGTGTTTTTATATAGCCCAGAATAATAAAAAAAAAAATTGTGGCTCGAGAGGGCTTTTCAGTTTTATACGTTACTTTAAGGCCACAACAGGTTATCTGTTACCCTTGGGGAAAAAAAGTGTTACTGTATTAAGTTGGTTGCAATCTGCAAGCTCAACCGTATAGTCCACTGTTACGGCCCGGCTCATAGGCTGCAACAAAGATGGGAGACCAGACAAGTTAAGTGTTACAAAAAGCGTATTTATTTACTATAAACAAAATCAAAGGTCTTCAAAGAAACCTAATAAACGTGGAAGTCAGTTATCAGTAATGATTGCGTGTATGGGTCTGTGAAAAGGTGCAGAAACAAAGACGCGGCCGTGTCCAACAGAAGAGTCGGAGGCCAGTATAGGTTGGTGTTGGCCTTTTATGTCGACGGCCCAGGTGTGGCTCATCAGGTTGATCACCTGAACAAACAAGAGCCAGCCAGCAGAACACAAAGGCAGAGACCCCTAGTTGAGTGGAGGGGGTCGTAACACCACTTTAGCCAACAAAATTAACTTAAACAATTATAAGCAATTAGACCTTCGTCGGTGATGTATCCATTCCACAGTTCCCCTGTAAATCTTTTTCTTGCGAGAAACAGAATTTTTGTCATTCAGATAATTAACAGTAAAGTAGCAAAAAATGTATACCCTAGTATTTGTTTCAGCACTTGCGTACCGTTTTCAGATAGAGATATCTTATGTCCTTAAAACATGTGACAGATAAACATTATTGAACCACTCTCCAACGTATCCGATGTCTCTGTACAGTAACTTACCTTTTTTATTTAATTTGGAATAAAGAAACAAATTAAGATGCCCCAACTCCCTACATGTTTGTTAATTGATGGATGTCTTTTTTTTTGCTTTGAAATAATTCATTATTAAAGGTCTCCTATTATATTATTTTTAGGCATATATTATAGGTCTCAGATATATAAAAAAACATGTCTTTGAAGGGTTTTGCTCAAAATACCAAACAGATCACCTTTCATGTTCGACACCACATCAAGGATTATTTCTGGAACAGTATGGAGCTCAAATGCTTTTTCTCTCGCGGGTTTACAACAAGGTGAGTTCCTTTTTTAAATCCAGCTTTATTACACATACTCTCTCCAGTACAGCGTTAGCTCTGAGTTTTAGCGATGCTTGCTAATGTAAACACAGACCATATTACTGCAAAACACGTTGTGCATTGTTTCTGATACAGAGACGTTTCTAATAGGGCCATGGGCGTAAAGCCAGCCCACATTTCAGTAATGACGTCATGAGCCTTTTCTTATCAAGCTCCACTTTTGTGGAATCAGCTTCCAGTTTGTGTTCGGGCGGCAGACAGCCTATCCGTTTTTAAGAGTACGCTTAAGACCTTCTTTTTGAGAAAGCTTATAGTCGATAAAATAATCTAATAAGAGTGCATTGACGTAGACACGTTGTGCCTCTTCACCTATACATCTTAGTTCTTACTCTTTTTCCTTACTGATGGTACGTAATTTGGTTGTGTGTGTAGACGGTGGAAGCAGGGAGAGGCATATACGTGCCTTGATCCCTGCCGAGTCGATGCACAACTGTAGATTGGTGTCAGTGCCAGAAACACTTTTTAGGAGCAATGCACTCATGGTATAGATGTAATTGGTTGTGTGTGTAGACCAGGGGTGCCCACACTTTTTCCGCTTGGGAGCTACTTTTAAAAGGAACAAGCCCAAATGATCTACCTAAAGGGCCGCCCCTGCCCAATCTGTGTCGTGAGCGCGGGAGGGGGGGGGGTGCTAGTGGACTAAATGGATAAACTGTGGCTAATAGTGCGCCGCATTTGCGCTTCAGATGAGGAGGTGAGGCCCCCTCATAACTGCATGAACCCGTATGGCACAATACAACTCAGACTGGCTTACCTGTACGTCAATCAAGTGGCAAATGCCAAAGTAAGGATGGATGATAGGCTAACTTAAAAAAAAAAAAAAAATAATTAAATGTTTTTTTTTTTTTTTATTATTATTTTTTTTTTTATGCCATGCGATCTACCCACACTACCCTTGCGATCGACCGGTCGATCGCGATCGACGTATTGGGCACCCCTGGTGTAGACGGTGGAAGCAGGGAGAGGCATATACGTGCCTTGATCCCTGCCGAGTCGACGCACAACTGTTGATTGGTGTCAGTGCCAGTGGCGCATACATCTTAGTTCCTACTCTTTTCCCTCACCCTATCCTAAGGGAGTGCATGTACGTAGACACTTTTTGCCTCTCCACCTCTGTTCCTTACTTCTTACTTGCTACCCCTTTCCCTCAATCTATCCTAAGGGAGTGCATGTACGTAGACACATTGTGCCTCTCCACCTCTGTTCCTTACTTCTTACTTGCTACCCCTTTCCCTCAACCTATCCTAAGGCGGTCCATGTACGTAGACACGTTAGTTTTGCTGCTATAGGCTTAGACTGTCGGGGGACACCTTACTTCTTCCTTCTGTATGTCTGTACCTGTGTACTCTCATGTTCCGAATAACCCAGCTTCCCCCAAATTTCTTTTTGGTGTCTATCTACGCCGGGATCCTGAGTCGTGGCTGATCCTGTTGCTGCGGTCCTGTGTCCTGGATCCTGAATCACGTGTCCTGGATCCTGCATCCTGAGTCCTGGATCCTTAGTCCTGAGTCCTGGATCCTGTGTCCTGGATCCTCTATCCTGAGTTCTGGATTTGAGTCCTGGACTTCGAGTCGTGGCTGAACCTATCACTGTGGTCCTGCCTAACTCTCATCATACTACTTCCCTGATGGCTCCCAAAGGATTGTTGACATCCTCGTGGATTCATCGTCTTATTATAGACACATGCATTTCCAAACATTTGGTCTACCTATGCTGTAAAATGTATTATTTCTTCGATTTACACACGGCATCTATTGCACGTCTGTCCGTCCTGGGAGAGGGATCCCTCCTCTGTTGCTATCCCTGAGGTTTCTCCCATTTTCCCCTTTAAACTGTGGGGTTTTCTATGGAAGTTTTTCCTTGTACAATGTGAGGGTCTAAGGACAGAGGGTGTCGTATTGTCATACTGATATTATGTACAAACTGTGAAGTCCACTGAGACAAAAAGGTAACATTTGTGATATTGGGCTATATAAATAAACATTGATTGATGACCGCACTAAATCTGGATCAGCTCCGTTGTACCCCCGTTTTAAGAGATGTGGATAAGGAAGAAAAGAGAGAGGGTTTTATTTTCTGACACTTTGTGAGTCTCCTTAAATGTATGTATAAAAGACATCAAAAAGTGAATTTTGCATAATAGGTGACCTTGGTCAACTATTATGCAAAATCCACTTTTTCATGTCTTTAATACATAAACATATGTCCCCTCTGTTTAAAGAGATTCTGAAAGTTTCAGGAAAAAAAATGTGCTCACTTTTTGTTGCTGAGGGCACTATGCCCATTAAACAGAGTCCCCTCAGCCTAGCAATGTCGAACATTAGTAAATCAACCCACACTCAGTGGGCATATAATGGATTGAAATATATGAAGTCATCGAGCATTAGACGCTCCGATAGTGGGTTGAGATCTAAATATCACAGACTCATTAGTGTAATGTGTAGCTGATATTACCCTTTACTGAGTGGCCCCTTCATACATAATTTCTCACCGCTCATAACTTCACTTATTCACTCAACTCCAAAGGCATAAGGGATCTTTTTGTACTCTTTCAAGATTTTCCTTGCTATTTGCGCTGAATCCCCTCCGTTTAGGAATCAATGCATTCTACTGTTTTCGATTCAGGAGCCTTGCAAATCATCCTTTCCATTCATTTCAGCAACCACATCCGAATGTTCTCGTGTTCGTGTTTCCTTGTTCTGTCAACAAATCCCCATTCGTTCGTTCATAATGTCCATGTATGTTCTGCATTTCAGAATTTAAATGTGATAGACATGTTTTTAGACCTGCTCTATTGATCTCATGGTACTTCAGCTTTTTTTTATGTGTGAATGTTGTTTCAAGAAGTGGTCCAGGTAGTTGGCAGTAGATCGTTTTTTTGTGTCCTTGATAAATAAAACCAATTTTATTTCCTCGCTTTGAGGTAATTGTCTTGCAACTACATTGTCAAGTTCATCTTTTTCATTATACAGTGCATTGTTTGACCTGTGTCCACATCTCCAACTCTGCTATGTGGACCTTTACTTTCTTTAGCTCTGTTAGTTTGTGAGTTGGTGGCCCTTATCTTCGCTGAGAAGTAGTGATTTTTTTGGTTCAACCTAGTCTTAAGTTAACCCAGTTCGCAGTGCCTTGTGGTCTTCTTGGTCCGTTTTCTGTCTACATTTTCCTGTTTGCTTCCGTCAAGTACATTTCAGAATCACATACATCGACCAACTAAAGGAAATTGACATGCAAATTGCTGTGGATTTTTAGCATTTGGAAAGGATTTGTTGTCTTGTCTTTATGTCACAAGTACGTTCCCCTGTTAGAAGCATTACCGCCTCTTTGACTCTTCAAAAGCACATATATTTTTCAAAGTGGCCCATCTATCCCTCGGAGACAATTTATATATCAGTCATGTTTACTGATTTATTGGATTTAAAAAAGCTAACCTACCATTCCCTAACTTCAAATATTGTATAGTTTAATAAGGCTGTTGCTTCCGTTGAAAAACACAGAAGTAAACCAAGAAGATTCATAGGGATCAAATATTTAGTACTGAATATAATATTTTGCACATTTAGAGTGAACTGTATTTGATTGCTGTTCATTTGTTCTATTTTTTTGTAAAGATTTTAATATCATGCTCAAGGGTAGCATGACTTATCTACATATGTTACAAAGAATTGAGTCTCAAACAGACCCCTGGAGAACCGAACAAGACATGCTTGCAACGCCTCTTCCTACGCCCAAGGCTACATTTTGTAGATAAATTAAGACTTTTTTAACAGCCTGTCCTCCTCCAAAAAACGACCAAATAGGTCGATTGTTCAACAGCTTATTTTACGACCTATAGTCACGTTTTAAAGTTTAGCACCTCTAGTGGTTGTGTATTTGTGCGTCCTTAACAATGGTCAATAAATCCCTGACAGCGGTCTGTCTGTTCTGGATTAACAACGTGTTCTGAATTGACCAATCAGAATCGAGTATTCAACTAAGCCATGTAATGATGTTGAGTAAATAACAGTGTGTTATTTAGAAAAGAATAACAAATTAGAAGGAAAAAAAGATTTTACTGCATGCAGTTTGCTTTTCAAACCGACAAGACAAGAGCGACAAGAAAACAGCGGAGAAGTAACGGGGCAGAAACCCTCCTTTTTTACGCAAAAAAACCTAGACATCAAACGGCAAAACATATTCAGTTGCCAGTTACTTTGGCATCAGGGCAGGGATATCTAGATACTTTCCAAGGTTTGACATAATGAATTGTGCTACTTTTAAAGCAAGCAACGATGTTTTCAAAGCTGTAATCAAAAAGCTCCTCAAAAACGCTTTCGAAGCTGTTCCTGCCGGACTATTTTTCTTAGCGGATGCATGTCATTTTAAATAAATAATAGCCTACTATTTTTTAAATCAATAAAAACATTTTCTAAATCTATAAAAGCATTTCAATTAATATTGGGAGTCATATCGTTACTTTGTTGAGAATGTGGCCATGTAATAAGCGGGATAATGTGCAGCGACTTGGTCATTACCCCTAATGCTGATCAAGATCCCTCTGCTACGCGTCGGGTTTGTTCTTTTGCCCATAATGACCGCCTTGCTGCACATTATCCCTTACATAACACACAATTATCCTTGTTTTTATTTATTTGTTTAATTCTATAATATCGGGCTTTTTTGCCGTCCGTCAGGAACTGAATTTCAAAATAAAGTCACCGGAAACAGACGTAGGCGATACACACCCACTGAACTGATTACCCAAGATCCTCAGCTTTGGTTGAAGCTCGGTGATTGGATGTTTTAGCTGCAATGCACGTTGGGATATGGTGTTTATGTGATATGAAAAAAAAAAGTATAATTTGTTGTGTTAACACTAGGGCTGTCAGTCGATTAAAATATTTAATCGCGATTAATCGCATGATTGTCCAAAGTTAATCGCGAATAATCGCAAATCAATCGCAAATTTTTTGTCTGTTCTAAATGTACCTTAGAGGGATATTTTTCAAGTTTTTAATACTCTTATCAACATATGAGTGGACAAATATGCTTTATGCAAATGTTTGTTTATTATCATTTGAACAATGACAAATATTCTCATGAATATTAAACACAACAACCTCTGAACATTACAAATATCGCCTCAATTCAACCTGGAACCTCTCTCATACAATACTGTGTGTGTGTGTGTGTGTGTGTGTGTGTGTGTGTGTGTGTGGTGTGTGTGTGTGTGTGTTGTGTGGGTGTGTGTGTGGTGGTGTGTGTGTGTGTGTGTGTGTGTGTGTGTGTGTGTGTGTGTGTGTGTGGAGAGAGACACTGTGATGGATCGTTGGAGCTATGTGCAGCTCAAGGCATATGCTCGAACGGGAGCTGCCTGGACGCTGCAATCATGTTGCGTGCACTATCTGTGCGGACTTTTCGTACAATGTCCCACTGTCTGGCTACCTGCATTAAGTCAAGTGCTCGGCGCAGTTGTCGGCGAAATGTCGCTCCTCTGTTTTCATTGAAACAGCTCCTTATATCCGTTAGCGCAGCTAGCTAGCACCAGATGCTAACATCAACAATACACGTAAGGTGTGCGCATTTTCTCTCTCTCACACACCCTCCCGGTCCTCCCGATGGCCAGTCCGGGCCTGCCGGTGAGCGTGGAAGTGTGGTCTGCCGCAAGCGGGCGGCAGGAGCGGGGCTGTTAGCATCAGCTTGTAGATGGTATTTTAAACTCGATGCGCTCTGAAACTACGGGGCGGCCGAGGACAAAAATACACATGCGTTAATCGCGTTAAAAATAATTAGTGGCGTTAATTTTTTTTTGCGTTAACTTGACAGCCCTAGTTAACACTTTAAACTTGACAGTTTTTTAACCCGCACCACTTAGTGGTTAAAGCACGTTATTGCATTTTTTTGTGGAATATGTTATATTTGAGGAAAGAAATATTAAGGGTACATACAAAATAGGGGGAAAGCAGAAGGTCAATGATAGAAATATAAAATATCAAGAAGATATCAAATATCAAGTGATCTCTACAATAAAACAGTTTAGTGCCGGATGTAAAATGATATTAATAGGAGGATGTGCAAAACAGAAAAACGAATTAACCTTTATTTAACCATTAAAGAATACTTTAGGTTAAAGGTGGGGTAGGTAAGTTTGAGAAACCGGCTCGAGATACACTTTTTGTTATATTCCATGGAATGCTCTTAACATCCCGATAGCAATGAATATCTTAAGTGCTTTGACAAAAAATCCATAAAAAAATGTCATCTGTGGAAGCCGTAGTGCTGTAAAAAGCACGACCAATCATTTTAGCCGGCCCGGCTAAAATAACTGGATGGCCTACCTGCCTGTCAGCCTTCCATCTCGTGCACAAACTTATTTCGTGCCCTCATTGGTCATGTGCGCGTTCGTGTGTGTTGGAGGGGCTCTGTAAGGAAGTGGCAGATTTTTTCCGGCTGTGTATTTTCAAATTCTAGCACACTTGAGCTGGTTTCTCCAAAATTACCCACCCAACCTTTAAGGTCTACTTTTAAATAAGAAAAAAGCTTTGGGGGTATCTACAGGTAAATATTAAGCCTGACAAAGTACTTAACGTATAATATATTGCTTTCCTGCAATGTTAAAGGGGACCTATCATGCAAAATGCACTTTGTGATGTCTTTTATACATACATATGTGTCCCCGGTGTTCCAGGGAACTCACAAAGTGTCAGAAAACACAACCCTCTCTCTTTTCCTCCATACCCAAATCTCTAAAAACGGGGCTGCAACGGATTTGACGTAATGTAGGTGCACTCCGCCTGATTGGTCAACTCTCCACCAATCAGGGGAATGAGAGGTTGGGCCACGGCCACGGCCATTGCCCAACCTGTAATTCGCATATAGGCTGTCGGCAGGCTACCTTTACCCAGTCACATCTTTGGTTTTGCCTGCTCTTGCCAGGATGTCTAATAGATAGATATTGCGCTGTTGTTGGCTGCAATAATCGTGACAAGGACAAAATACTGCATGCACTGCCGCCTCTGGAAAAAGCAAAGAATCTGTGGCTAGAGTTCATTTTCCAGGGAAATGTGCCAGAAGACTCCAGCAGATTTCTGCGTGTGTGTTCGACACATTTTACCACTGATACGTTTACGAATATGTACCGCTGTTTTTGCGTTACAAACTCTGTTACAAACTGTACACATAACATTCTTGCTAATTAGCCAAAACGGAATAAGTAGCAAGCATCGTAACAAAGAGTTAGCGTAAAATAAATAGGGACAACAGCTTGTCAACTAACCATTCAGAAACGTCCTGCTGCAACCGAGATGTTTGCACCTCCACCAAAACCTCCGCTTCTTCAGGGTCAGATTCTGGATCAAATTGGTAATATGCTTGAACACATGCATTGCTCTGAGAAAACATGTTGACTCTCCACTCGTAATCACAGCAAGCATGATAACATGACGCTCGTGCCGGGGCCGTGTCACGCCCCCCTCTTCCGCATGGGGGCGTGGTCAGCTGAATCAGACCTTGCAAAGACAGAGCTGGAGTGAGGCAAAATGAGGCATGGCTAAAATGCATGATCTGTTTCGTATTTTGAAAATTAAAACGTATTAATATACCTTTTATATATATACCTTATATATTATTTAAATATAGCATGATAGGTCCCCTTTAACTATGTTGAAGCAGTTATTTTAACTGATATTATACATATGAATTATACTCTTATGTATGTAGATAGTATAAGAAATGTGCAGAATATTACAGTTTAATGGTGGAGGTATACACACATATTGATAGATGTCTTGTAATGCACTGTTGAGGAACCTGCGACCCAAGTTTTTCATCATTGCATAACTACACCGTAGTTGTGTATATGATATGTCAATAAACCTTAGAAAATCTTGAAATCTTGAAAGGGATGTGCAAAATAGCCATTATATACAGTCTTTAAAGAGCCTGTGACACGGATTTCCCCCATCATCCAAACCCATTAATTTGTGTAAATATTGTCCCCTTGAAACCGTTACTGAAGTGATTTGGGAAATTTGTACTTTGATAACCATTAATCTGCCCTTCAATTTTGACCATATTCTGGATCTTCTCGGCGATTCTTTAAATCCCGACAAATGATTTGTGACGTCATTGCGGGCAAAGAGCTCCAGCTGCACCGTCCCGGATCCCAGCATCTGCATGCAAACGCACGATGGCGCACACAGCAGCAAGCGATGACAGCGATGACAGCTTAATATTGAACGTGTCTGAGAGCTCATATGAGGCTGAAGGATCGGAAAGTGATAATCATGACATCGTAGTAGACGATATTGGCTATATGCCCTATAGATTCGAACCATATGCCTCTGAATCGGATGAAACTAACTCCGAGTCGGACAGTGGAGACGGCAACCCGCCCGACGATAGTGAGATACTGTAGATCCGTGTTGGTTCTCTCGCGTCCAGGAAGAAGTTTAAAAATAAGAGACAATGGAGTCTCTGAAAAGGGTCAAATTGGTTACTTTAATTAAGTAGCGTGGTAATGAAACAAACAGAGGCGTAGTGGGACAACAGCAGCTGATGTTGTCTCGAAGTTGCAGCGATGGAAAGAGAGCGACAAAAACCCTCTCCCGTTAGCTATATCTCCTCCGTGACTCCTCCTCGCATGGCTCCCGTGGCGTCGGGGGTCCTCCCACCGCTTTCTTCTTGTGTCCGATATCGCGTAAAACAGAGGATTTAGACGTAGTGTCTTCATTGTATAACTCCACACGCCTTTTCTCCTCATACTCTCTTTCATGACTTTTTATTTAATGCATTTTAACGGCTGTAATCGTTGTTAACGTAAAACCGGAAGTGGTCATTGTTGTCAACGGCATCGTCTTTCAATACAGCTTTTCAAAATAAACTTTAAACGGATCTGTTTTCAGAATAAAACAGTTTTAAGCTTACTGTGTGTTTAAGCTAAATTACGTCATTCAATATTGATTTTAATTTCTTACAATACCTCTCGATCTACAACGTTTGAACAATGTGGAATGGTTTGTAAACTATTTTATTAACGGAGTTTGACTAAATAACGATTCTGTTTTAAAATAATGGCGGAGTAGCAGTAAACACTGAAGTAGCTTGGTCACACACACACACACACACACCTAAAAAATACATCACGTTTAAAGGTTTTTTTTTTTTTACCTGAGTTTTCTCTCGTTTCTCGAAGTAGGCACTTCTGTGGCGTTTTGCTGGGGGGGTGGCGGTGGCGAAGTCTTTGGTGCCTTGACGGATTTGCGACGGCGTGGGAAAGAGAGTAGGCACTGCTGACGGCTTCAGAATCCGTTTTCGCGTTACATCTATCCCACTTCCAACCATCAACGTAGGCCTTTCCTCGAAATTCTCGGGCAGAAAGTGGGCGCTGCATATGTAGGTGGTTCGGGGGTTCTTCACAGACCATTCGGCCCTTGTGTTCTGGACGTTTTTCTCCCATGTGCGCTGACGCTTGACATCTGTGGGAAAGCTATGGACGCTGATGTTTAGTTCGTCATCTGCTGTATTGGAACACCCAGACACAACGCATCGTCGAACCATTTCTACGGATGACAACACACTTTGTCCGTGTTTCGCTCGCTCGCAGCACAGTGAAGCGTTCCCGCATTGACGTCACTTCCGGCTTACGCCAGAACTTCAGAATGAGTCGAAGGAATTTCCCGCGATGTTCGAAATTATTAATATTTATCGGAACGGTATCGCACCTTCTTTTTTAAGCTGACGGTTCGAGATTACTAGTAGCCCAATATTTCATTGCACAACAGTTGTTGGGATGCTGTCAAAGGCTCTTTAATTAACTATTAGTAGAGAATAACGAGTAATGAATGTGCTGGGCGGGGGCTGGACCCATTCGAGTCCAGTTTTGGATAGTCTGCCGTGGTTTCATTCCATTTCATAGAGCTGTTTGACGCTCGGCGTAACCTTGGCACACTGCCACTCCAACATCCAATCACAGAGCTTGAAGTGTAGTGTCTTCGGCCATCCTAAACTCCGAAAAAACTATTTGTTTCTCCGAATCGAAGGGGGAAAACACAAAAGCATTGTACACAATTTAAACCAATGAATGTTGTGTAATTAACAAGGATAAACTGATGTTTTTAGTTGATGAGTACTGCAGATTACTATGCAAACTTGGAGACCGGAAATACTGCTTTCACCCCAAGCTGTTGCCTGGCAACGCAATTCTGTTGATAGTTATTTCATATCGCATTAACACCATATCCCAACGTGCATTGCGGCTAAAACATCCAATCACCGAGCTTCAACCATAGTTGAGGATCTTGGGTAATCAGTTCAGTGGGTGTGTATCGCCTGTTTCCGGTGACTTTATTTTGAAATTCAGTTCCTGACGGAAGGCAAAAAAGCCCGATATTATAGAATTAAACAAATAAATAAAAACAAGGATAATTGTGTGTTATTGTTGAGTAAATAACAGTGTGTTATTTAGAAAAGAATAAGGAAAAAAAGGTTTAAAAAATACATATTTCAGTATTCTGAGCCCCATTTCTTTTCCTCATGGACGGAAAAAAAAGTCCGACATTATACGATTTAAAATAAAAACAATAATCGTGGCTTGATATTGAGTAAGAAAATGTTTTTATGAACCACACAGCTTCCGGTCTTCCAAGACCCGACTGGACAAAAAGACGTGGTGCAGGCACGAAACATACTACCAATAGAATTACATTGCTTTTAAAATCGTTCTGTGTTTAGTTAATACTTGGAGCTTGTGCTGTTGCCAGTGGTGTGAGCCAACTAAAGGAAAATGCAAACCTCCATTTAATTGATTCATCTGTGGGGCATTATCCTTTGTCAAATGTTGGCTACTGCACATAAATACTTCCCCCGACTGAACACTTTTTTCTCTCTGTGGACACACACACACACACACACACACACACACACACACACACACACACACACACACACACTCATACACAGTTGCCTCTTATACATAGGCTATGAAGTGCATCGCATCAATTACATCCAAACTTCTGTGACAAAGGCACTGGTGTGTTTTAAAAAACTTTACTGCTTCAGGCACAGTTGCTTTACAGATTTCATTTCACAGCAGCAACTTTCCAGGACTGGGCAAATGGCTCTGCAGGCACACAGTCAATATAGTTGTTGTACAATGCTGAGGGATGAGCAGATTTACAGAATCCTGCATCGTATAACAGTGTCCCACATCTAATTTTGTCTAGTATTCTTCTACCCCCGAAGCCATGGGGTTTAGTGGCGGTGGGGAGCCCTGCTTACCACCATACAGATATTTCACATAAAGTCCTCCCTTAGAAGACTAATGTGCCTTTATATGATATTGATCAGCAGTGTTTTTCAAATTCATTCTGCTACTTTATAATTGCTTGGTTAATCTAACTAGTTAATTGCGCTCATCAGGCTTGGGGAGCAACAGATGACATGTAACAGGATTATATAATCAGCATACAAAAGAAGGTAACTGTATTCCCTATCATGAAAAAAGACTTCATGGGTTTACTGTAACATTTCAAAAAATGTGGGATTACTCGCAGGATTACAATGTTACTGAAAAACTAAAACAGAGCATTTTGTGAGCAGATTACATTTATTTGTAAGAATTACTGCTCTGTTAACTAATACGCCTACTGCCTGAATTTGTTTCATGGTTTTCACTTAATTTGTTTTCATTTGTTCATTTTTATAACCTATTTGTTCATAAAATAGTGTTTTACATTTATCAAATATTTGCAAAGTAACCCTCCTTACCATTGAGCTAATATATATGGTAAAGCAAGAAAAACGATTAGCACAGCGTCAGTTGTAGTAGCAACTGACCCATGACCCAAGTCCGACCCCCCATTTTTTTTCTGTTTGGCTTATTTTGAAGCTTCTTGCTTTCCTTGCGAAGACCTTGCCATGCTGTGCGTTACATTTAACTGCGTTGATTGTCCAGGGAACAATGGACTGTCATGACTCTAAGCATTCAAGGTCGTCAACCAGCTGAGCAGGGTCGGTCTTGCCAAGAAATGCATTGAGATTTCATAATCACGCTTAATATGCCTGTCGAGCTTTCCTATCTAGAAGACAGCTTACAAAGACAGGTGGTGAATACATTATTTCAAATTCTACTTAATAGGTTCTTGACAAAAGACAACAGCAGTCTTGGCAGATTTTTGCAGCGTACAATCCTGGACTAAGTTATATATTGCTTACAATCACAAATGTAGCTCTCAGCACTGTATCAATCTCAGTGTTTCCCCTAGGATGGAGTCATAGCAGCGGTGCTAAGGCACGCGGGCCCTGCAAAATGTGAGCGCGGAGCGTGGAATCCAATATGTTCTATGTGTCTGCCAGCACAAGAAAGGCTCTTGTGGCTCTACAGGTGTATTTTGCTAAATCACCTTTATTGAACATACAGTAACACAAATACTACACATCCACATAACAAACAATCAAAATAAAATGTATGCAATTAAATTATTTGAACCTGCTTTATTTGAGGGTGGACCTCACATCCTCTAGGCCGGGGGGTCCGGGGGCATGCACCCCCGGGAAGATTTTTTTTTAAATGTTGAAGTTAAATGCATCAATCTGGTGCACTTTGAGCACAAAATGAATTTATGGATACAGCTCTCAACACTCATATGAAAGGGAGCTGTATACTTTTCAATAATCCAAACATCTTTAGAATATGATCACAACCTATAACAAATCATTTAAACTTGTTTATTCTTATCTTATGTTCAGTGGCGTTTTTATGTGTACAAAAGTGGTGGGGCACAAAAAACTTAGATGTCTATATATAAGCTTCTGCAGTGACGTGCAGTGAGGTTCATGGCTGGTGAGGCACTGGCACTGACTCTTCAGGTTTACAAATATTATATTTTGACCTAAATCAAAATATAATATTATTTTCAAAAGCTTTTTTAGTCTGATGCTTCGATTAATTTTAAACAGACAGTTCAACAAAAGGATACCCAACAAATTTAATTTTATCATTTAAATATTGAATTGTTCTCTCTTAGTAAGATCCCATTTTCAATAAAATTGTGGTCTTACCTTGACTTGAAGATGAAGTCCATTTGCCTATCCTTCTGGACAAAAATCTCTATTACTTTTTTGTAAAAGTCCTCCTTATCTTCTTGTAGTTTCAAAAGTCGAATCATAAATCTAATCAATAGATTTATGATTCGAAAATTATAAAAGTAGGGTAGACATGTGTATATTATCCGGCTGAACAAAACGTGCATTTATCTAACAGGTACGTTTCCCACAGATCTTATTTCAAGCTATTTTCTAAAATCCTATGGAGAAATCTCTTTGCTTTTTTGTCGAGGGAACCCATGCGCAGCTTAATTCCGGGTTTTAGGATGCGTCACTGCACCTCTCTCGTCTCCTCTTCACACACTACACTTTTCGCGGCACACATACTTACAGCCAATCAGCTCTGAATTATGTGAGATGACGTATGGTGGGGATGGCAGCTAAGTGCCCCTATGGTCATTATTTTTTTGCCACACACATTAAATAGAAAAATACTCTGAGCATGTGCAGTGTAGTTTTTACAGTCACCATTCACTTAGACAGTGAGAGGGAGGGGCATGATCGGGTTTTGTCTCAAAACGGCGGAATAGGCACACACTGTAGACACTAATTAGAAGAACAGAGACTAAAACAGCAATGTACAGACGAATCATATGATTAAACATGATCTTAAAATATATTTTATATTTTTTTTAATTTATTTTTTTGCATTTCTTTGTGATCATCATTTGTAATACTTTCTGCTGACACTAGGTGGGGCTGTGCCCCACCTGCCCCTAATGACCAGTCGCCACTGCTTATGTTACCTAGTTAGTATTCTTTCTTTTTCGTTATGCATATTTGACTAATCACTCCCCTTTTAAACAGTTTTTTTGTACTGTCCTATAGTACACATTGGAATGATTTCTTACTTTATTTTTTACAACTATATTAAATAGATAAAGGTGTGCTCTCTCTAGCTCTCTCGCTCTCTCTGTCTCACTCGCTCACAGAGGCTGTGTGCTCCTCCGTGGCAATAATGCGAGCGCCACGTATTATTATTTTAATGTATAAAAAAATATATATTTATTTTTTGGTACCTGGCTGGCGCCCCGTAGCAGCGGTGCACAGCGCCGCTGCTGAATGTATATAGGGGAAACACTGAATCTGAACAAAGCGGATATTGCTGGAAAGCAAGAAGCACCGTCTGCAATAAATAACCCCTCTTAAATGGGTCGAGATTGACGGATTTTGCTTCTTGCAGAAATGTTCGGGGCCAGTGAAAGTTTGCACTGCCCCTGGCACATGATTATTCTCAGTGGGCTGAATGAGATACGGTAAATACCAAACAGTAAAATGATTCATTAATGAATTATTTCACCTGCAGCTGAACTCAAATCAAATTGTTTCCTTTTGTACCATTGCAACATTTCCGCCTTGTTCCATATTACAATTCTGAGAATGCAGCTCTCTCCCTTAACCAGGTGCTTACTGCACTGCATAAATGTCAGCTTTTGTCTAATTTACTTCCTGGGTGCATTCCTGACACCATATCTCTAGCTCCATGTCTCTCTTGTTAATGCACTGCTGAAACGATCATATATTTTCTCTAAGGAGGGTTTAAAATGTTTCTTTGGCTGCAAGTCAACATACAATTATGCCTGTAAGCCTCACGGTTCCTACCTGACTCTACATGTGGTCACTGGCCACCAACAGAGTGGACAAACTTTGATGAAACAAGGTTTGGAACACAGCGAGTCACCATTGAGCATGTGTCACCAGGGGATAAGGCAGCCAACGTCTTCGGCAATTGATTTCCAGTTGACACTCAAGTGGCTCCCTCTGAAAGATGACCTGTCAGTGCAACTCAGGGGAGCATATCTAGCGAGGCATCACATAGGGCAGGGATGATCACCAACTACATTTGTCCAAGGGCCAAAATGTATCCATGCTAGTGGAGCACGCTCAGGTACTGCGGAGCGCATAAAGCTTAGCAGACTCTTCACGCTAATGAAGGATCACTTCTAGGCTACTGTCCGGCAGCTCCTGCCTCTCTGCAGTAGCGTGGCGTGGGGAAAAAAATAGGGGAAGCCAATAATACGTCCTTTTTTTGGGTCGGGGGTGGTCAATGTAATAACGTAACCAGATGAGTGATTACAGCGGCCCGGTATCATTTTACACACATTTGTATCATATGCAGGACTTACACACGCCGGTCGGTTATCTAACCGACAGGTCCGCACGCACTCTCCAGCCCAAACTCTAATAAGCATTAATTCACAAACTAAATCAGGAGAGCATAACGTTTTACGTCCGATTCGCTCCTTTTTTCCTCTCTGTACTCAGCTCCAGTTTGGGCATTGGCCTGTCATCAGATTTAATTTTTAGTTGCCGCTGTAGCAGAAGTTTAGTACAATTATTTTTGATTAAATACTCCAAATCTCCACCCTCCATAATTGCACTTGCTTCAGTTGCTTGACCTTATTTCCAGCTATTTTCCAAAATCCTATGGAGAAATCCCATTGCTTTTTTGTCGAGGGAACCCGAGCGCAGCTTACTTCCGGGTTTTAGGACGCGTCACTGCACCACTAAGTTGATGCGATTTGATTGGATTGTGAGGCAAGGGAAGCCAGCCGCCTCTGACTTCCCTTGGCATGGCCCCGACTAATCACAGGTTGGCAGGGGCATGACGTGAGCCTCGTCTGATTGGTCAATCCCTCCATTTTTCTTCACCAAGGGCAGAGCCCTAGAGAGATAAGAGTTACGACACTCCCATAGACCTCCGTTGTAAAAAATGGCGGCGCCTACTTCCGGGTAATGGACATCGAAATAGTTCCAAATATCGTCATTTGGGCGTTGGACCTCATTCACTTACATTACGGCGCGTCGATTAGTTCCAGAGGTAAGTTGCTGAAATATCGAACTCTTTTGAATTGTCAACTGTCTATATTGTATCAGAGGCCCTTTATGATGCTTATACTGGTCTTCATTTGTATATGCACAGCGTAATTATCTTTATTTTATCTTGGTTGTTACAACCAATTTGCTAGCATTGCCTGCTAGTTAGCTAGCGCGACTTCGTCAGCTTTGAAGGTAAGATTTCAGTAATGAATCGCTAGCAGCTTATATATCAATGATGCTGGGTAACTAACAAGCAGGATTTAGATTGATTATGTGTTTTTGTTATTTTGGTTTTTATCTGCTGAACCTGACCGTGTCAGCCATCCTTACTCGGCTTTTTCTGTATGATATGACTTAACTGCTAGCACTAGTAGAAATGAGGTGGCGTTTGTGATAAATATTTCATTGAATTTTGGGATATACTAACATTTCATTATGTGACATGTTGACTGTACTTAGTTTTTTTTTGTACTGTTCCGTGTTAACTCATCTGTACTGTACAACTAGCCTAGCGCTACTTTTTAATGCTTGATGGCATGCTAGGATAGATTCCTTTGTATTGCAATATACACACTAGTTTAATGATTGTTCTTCAAAGGTATTATTCAGTCTTAAAAAAATAATAGCCTACTGAACAGGCTACTCTACAGCAGTGGATGAAGGATGAGCCTAAAACATGGTCATGCATCCAAAATGTTTATTTTTAACAAAATTAACACTTTTTAAAAAATAATAAGCACTTTTTTTTATTCAGCCTCATATGTCAGCCATGGCTGTTGCTGCTGCTGAAGGAGGGTGCTGCTGCAGAAGGAGGGTGCTGCTGCTGAAGGAGGGTGCTGCTGCTGGAGGAGGGTGCTGCTGCTGAAGGAGGCTGGTGCTGGCAACGGCTGCAGGTGATGACTGCTGAAAGAAGAGGAGGCTGGAGGCTGCTGACGGTGGACCGGGAATGGAGATGCCAAGTACATCGATGGCAACGACTAAGGTGTTTGGCAGTGGCCTAGATGTTATGACCTTCGGTGCAGAGGTCTGTTGGGCCCAGGAAACAGATGAAGAGGATGTCCCTTTCACAAAGGAACCTTTTTGTTTTTCAAAATGGTTAGGCTCCTGGATGCCCTAGAGTTCTGTATTGCTTTTTTGTAAATAGTATTGTTTTTTTGTAAATAGTTGTTTGTAAATATTTGTAATAATTGTTGTTCGCACAATTATGCTTCTGTCACTTTTTGGTGTCCATTGTTCAGCCACTGTATTGGTAAGCAACAATTTGTTTTGGCCAAAATGTGTTATTCACACTCCTGACTCCAGTTTGATGTGCTGCATTCTCCTCTGAGTGGTCCTGATTTCAGGCAGAGGTCATGGCTTGGAAGGTTTTATATCCTGTAGTGCCACAACAGAACCTAATATGAATTGCTTTTTTCAGTTTCTCTTTTTTTTTATTGTCTCGTCGCTGGATCACCTCCCCCTGGCAAAGTGGCCTCGTCATTTTTATTTTATTGTTGACAAACCTGTTTTTGTTGCTCTGTTGAACCATGGTTCAACAGGAGCTTCTGTAAATAGTTTTGTAAATAGTTTTAATATTTATCATAGTAATCATTTTCAGTCTCCCACTCTGTCTCAATTTAATTTATGGTTTCTTTGCCCCACCATATGTGTTGTTGTCCAAGGGCACTAATTTGGTCTGTGTTGAAGATTGTTTTACACTTTAGATTAATCAAATTGTGTTTTTTGGCTGAATTAATCTTTTTCTGTTTAACCCTAACCCTCTTTGTTCTCCTTCTCATTCATTTTACTTTGTTTTGTTCTAACACACATCACTTTTTCCATACACTGTTCTTAATACTTGTTCACACATTTGTTCGTCCCTTTTACTTTGTTCTTCCTGTTGTTCTTGTTCAAACACATATATCAATTGTTCATCCACTGTTGTGGTAAAATGATATTCATAGTCTTAACATGATCATGCTACCCATGCTAACATGAATACAAGCGTTTCCCTCCAAAAATGTAAAACGTATCTAAGTAATAGGCTACCAAGCTTTCCGTTGTCACCCTGCCTCTCCAAATGCAAAACTGTCAATAAAAAGTATGCAATAATGCAATTACAGCTGAAAAAGTACTTGGGTGTGTGTGTTTTTTTATATATATTTACCATACAATAACGCAATCGCTGCTGTCTGTGTGTCCCATAGAAGAACATGACAGCGCCGCGCAACTATACTACGGACGTGACTGCTCTGGCAGTGACATCAACATAGCCTGCTTGTGCTACCACACTTTCCCCTCAAAATATCGTTAAATAACGAAACTTGGAAATAGTGCCAATCCATACAAAGTGTAACCACATCATGTAAATATGAAAGCAATCTTTAAAAAATAACAGCGTTGGTTTAATCTATGACTATTTCGACCATGTTCGTGCTGTTTTTGCCATAGAGAAGCATTGCCACGGAAGTGCGTTTGGAACCAGCGGCGCCGGATTCATTTCAGAAGTGGGGGGGCCAAAAAGTGCTTGTGTATGTGACATACTTGCCAACCCACCCGATTTTCGCGGGAGACTCCCGATTTCATCCCGGGGTCATATTTATCCCGCATTTCTCATAATTTGTGACTAAATCTGATTTGTGAGTCACGACCTGTTTCATTCTAACATAACGCTCCAAATGTTACTGTTTCCACTCGGACTTCAATACAGCTACACCATTGTTTGGTTTCCATGGTAACGCGTCTCTTTAGTAGCGCGCGCAACAGCCGGTGTTTCTCGTGAGTGTTTTCCCCGGGAAACAAACACAACACACACAAAGGCAAAAATAAACAAACTCACACACGTATACACACACACACACACACTCGCGAGCTCCCCCCAGACCAGTAATCCAAACGAAAATATTTTCCCTCCGGTACTACTTTGATCATTTGCTCCGATAATAATAATCAATCAGATCGATGGATATCCATCAAATCCAAATGTGGAGTTGACAGCTTTGTAAACACCGGAGTTAATAACTGGAGCTTTTCACAGAGAGTGTGTTCAAAAAAAGTGCGCTTACTTCAGTCAAACACCAGTCAACATTCAGCTTGTCAAACAAGAGCGTATTGAGCAGGAAAAAAGAAGAGATGGAATGATGGAGCAACTGCGCTGTCATATGTGTGGGCTGGACCTGTATAGTTTAATTTACAGGAAAGGAGTGAGCAGAGGGTAGAGTGGTCCATTCTTGTTCTGTTTTCTGTGACTATCTTCCTCCTGAAAACCCTCTCAGACTTTCAGTTGTTATGCCTGCTGTGATCTCAAGTTACTCCGTTCTCCGCTTGTAATTATGCCGTTACAAGCTTCAAAGTTGTAGGCCTATTTATCATCTGAATTTGCCGAAACAAGTTTAATATTCTAAAAGCCAAGACTTTGTTTATTTGAAATCAGATGAAAACAAACTGTAGCGGACCCTGCCGTGTTATCTATGATTACTATACACCTTACATTCATAATTTCAGCGGAGGGAGGGGAAGCGGCACTGTGGAAGAGCAGAGTGGCGAGTGAGAGCTGTCATCTTCCCTCTACAAGCTTCAAAAATGCCTGTAGCTAATGAGATTGAATATAACAATCAAAAATAACAAAATATACACAGCTAGATCAGATGGCGTTCTTTTTTAGATGCGACTTTAGAGTAGAGGGGAATTATTGAAACGGGATGTGTACAGTGTTACGCGGCATCCGCTGCTGCGAAAATGTGGGGCAGGGCTGTAAAGTGGGGGGGCCAATGGTCCCCTGGCCCCCCTGCTTCCGGCGCCCTTGTTTGGAACTATCCCGGCATACATAAACCACGTGACCGGCTGGCGGCGACATCAGAGAGTGTCGTAACTCTTATCTCTCTAGGGCTCTGACCAAGGGAAGCCAATTTCGGCTAGCCTCCTCTCGCAACAGTGAGTGCAATCTCCTGTTTCACCATAACATCTAGAGGGGCAGTTTTAAATTAAAAACAGTGTATGTGAACTTCCGGTTTTCAGAATAAAACAGCGTATTTAATTTAAATTACGCCATATAAACATTGATTTTATTTCTTACACTAACAAGCATGGCAGGCGAGTCTCGATAAGTCATACTTTTTAATTTGAATGCTGGACTGCAGTTCACATGTATGTGTGGGTGAAGACAAGTTTTGACAGTGGTAAGACTTATAGAGTTGTATTTAAATATTGAGTATTTGAAATGCTATTAAAACCGTATTGTTGCATTTGTTAGCTGTTAGCCCGATTTGATATTACTAATAATTCATTTCAAATTATATATAAATTTTTTTTAAAAAGCTCCATCCGTGCGCCGGAAACCCCCTCAGACTTCATTCAGAGCGGAGACAGGTCATTAAGTTGATTTGGTCGGGCAGGAAATCTAAAGTTTGGATCTTTTTCAGTGAGTAAGTCCCACAAGGTGACATGCAAACTACGACGGCAATAAGTCTCCTCCATATCCACCATCACAGCGCAACTTCCTGAATGCCGGATTCATAACAAAACACGGAGCTTAATTATCCTGACAACAAATGACATCCCTAATGCGCCGGTGAAGATGGCCGCATTGTCTTTTGGCTCCTCTCCAACTTCGCCCTTTTTCGTATTTTGTGTGTGTTTATTTACTTTTTTGCCGTTTTACTTTTAGCATGGTTCGCAACATGCAAGCCGACCGCACAAACTCTGCTATACAATATAGCAAAGAGGAACTTATTCACATCCGAAACTCCGTGGACAATAACCCACCGATAGACAATGGAGATTCGCCATGGCTACCTGTTGCTGTCCGACCTGAGAGACGCAAAAAGAAGACCAAGCGGGGGACCCGCGCCGGGTTGCTGGTCAGACTGAGGAAACGAGAAAACCGACCCCCTCTTCCGAGTATTCTTCTGGCTAATGTTCAATCCATTGAAAATAAACTAGATGAACTCAGAAGTCGGATTGCTTTTCAACGGGACATTAAGAACTGTAACGTGTTAATTCTCACTGAGACTTGGCTCAACCCCACTATCCCGGACTCCGCCATTGTTCCTGACGGATTCACTATTTTTCGTCAGGACCGGACTGTTAACGCGGGGAAAAGTAAAGGTGGCGGTGTGTGTGTAATGACTAATAACACATGGTGCACAGATGTGAAGGTTATTTCTTCAGACTGTTCCGCTCATTATGATCACATGCCGGGCTTTTCACCTGCCGAGAGAATTCACATCTGTTGTGATTACAGCAGTGTATATTCCGCCACTAGCTGACAACAATACGGCACTCAAACAGCTGTTTGGGATTATCGACAAGACCGAGACTTCACGGTCAGAGGCGGCGTTCGTTGTGGCCGGGGATTTTAACACCGCTAACATGAAGAACGTCCTGCCGAAGTACTATCAACACATCAGCTGCCCGACGCGCGGGGGAAACATACTGGACCATGTTTATTCCCCTTTCAAACATGGTTATAAGGCTCTCCCTCGCCCTCCCTTCGGCAAATCAGACCACATCTTACTACTATTGCTGCCTGCTTACAAGCAGAAACTTGAACGGTATAGACCGGAAACAAGGATTGTACAGCGATGGAGTGAGGAGTCAGACTCAGCTCTGCAGCACTGCTTCGAATCTACGGAGTGGAGTGTGTTTGAGGACAATATCATCAACACACACACGGACACGGTCATCTGCTACATTGGGAAATGCATCGATGACGTGGTACCGAAGGTTTCTGTACGATCATTCCCAAATCAAAAGCCCTGGATAAACGGCGAGGTTCGTACCAAGCTGAAAGCGCGCACTATCGCGCACAGAGCTGGAGATTTGGAGGAGTACAGGAAATCTAAATATGATCTCCGGAGAGCAATGAGCAGTGCAAAGAGACAGTACAAAGAGAAGGTGGAGTCTGACTTCAAAGGCTGTAACACCCGGAACATGTGGGCAAGACTAAGAACAATGACAGACTACAAAGGAGCAGCGGGGGGTGCTGCGGGAGTGTCTGCGTGCGCATCTCTCCCAGATGAGCTGAACAGCTTTTTTGCATGTTTTGAGAGCAGCCAGGCTGTGGAGGCACAGAAGGACCAGGAACCCTGCCCTTTTGTTTTAAACAGGGCAGATGTGTGCAAATCCTTTAAAAGGGTTAACCCACACAAGGCTCCTGGACCTGATGGCATCCCTGGCTGTGTTCTCAGGGTGTGTGCAGTTCAGCTGGCAAAGGTGTTCACAGACATCTTCAACAGGTCCCTGCTGCAGTCTGTAGTCCACACATGCATCAAACACTCCACCATCGTTCCTGTCCCCAAAAAAACAATAATCACCAGCCTCAATGACTACCGCCCAGTAGCACTCACCTCCATCATTATGAAGTGCTTTGAGCGGTTAGTCAAAACCTTCATCACCTCCTCCCTCCCTGACTCTCTGGACCCCCTGCAGTTTGCCTACAGAGCAAACAGGTCCACAGACGACGCCATAGCCCACACCATCCACACTGCCCTCTCACACCTGGACCAGAGGAACATATATGTGAGAATGCTGTTCATTGATTACAGTTCAGGATTCATTACCATTGTGCCCTCCAAGCTGGCCGTCAAGCTCAGAGACCTCGGGCTCAACAGCGCCCTCTGTGACTGGATCCTGAACTTCCTGACGGGCAGACCCCAGGCAGTGCGGGTGGGAAACATCACATCCTCCACCCTGATCCTCAACACCGGTGCCCCTCAAGGCTGCATGCTCAGCCCTCTCCTCTACTCCCTGTTCACTCATGACTGGCTGGCCACACACAGCTCCAACACCATCGTGAAGTTTGCTGACGACACGACCGTCATCGGCCAGATCACAGACGGCGACGAGACGGCGTACAGAGAGGAGGTCGGAAAACTGACATCTTGGTGCCAGGATAACAACCTCCATCTCAACGTCAGCAAAACAAAGGAGCTGATTGTGAATTACAGGAAGCAGCAGGGAGAGGGACACGCCCCCATCGCCATCAATGGGACTATGGTGGAGAGAGTCAGCAGCTTCAGGTTCCTTGGGGTCCACATTACTGAGGACCTGACATGAACTCTTCACACCATGTAAGAAATTAAAATCAATGTTTAATGACGTAATTTAGTTTAAACATACAGTAAGCTTAAAACAGTTTTATTCTGAAAACATTTCCGGTTAGCATTCGTCTGTGGCTAACATTGTTGTTAAAGTTTATTTTGAAAAGCTATTCCAGAAGAAGTCTCCGGAATACCAACAGTAAGCTTGACTTCCGGTTTTACGTAAATAACGATTAGAGCCGTTAAAATGCATTAAGTAAAAAGTTATGAAAGAGAGTATGAGGAGAAGAGGCGTGTGGACATCGTGGAGACACGATGTCTAAATCCTCTGATTTACGCGATATCGGACATAGAAGACCGAGGTGGGAGGTCCCCCTGCGTCACCACAGCCGCCATTGAAGAGGAGGAGCCAAATGATGAGATATATAGTTAGGTGACGGAGTTTTGGGGGTCTCTTCTCCACGGCCGTGACTGCGAGAGGACAGCTGCAGCTGCTCTCTCTCCACACTACTCTGTTTGTTTCATTACCACGCTACTTAATTAAAGTAACCAATTTGACCCTTTTCAGAGACTCCATTGTCTCTTACTTTTAAACTTCTTCCTGGACGCGAGAGAACCTACAAAGATCTACAACCATCACCAAGAAAGCTCGACAGCGGCTCTTCTTCCTCCGCAGGCTGAGGAGGTTCAAAATGGATTCCAGGATACTCTGCAACTTCTACAGGTGCACCATAGAGAGTATCCTGACTGGCTGCATCATGGCCTGGTACGGAAGCTGCACCGCCCTTAATCGTAAGGCTTTACAGAGGGTGGTGAAAACTGCAGAGAACATCACCAGGACGGAGCTGCCATCCATGGAGGACCTTTACTCCCAGTGGCTCAGGAAGAAATCCCTCAGGATTATAAAAGACCCCCATCACCCCAGCCACAAACTGTTCAGTCTGCTGCCGTCTGGCAGGCGTTACCGCAGCATCCGGACAAGAACAACCAGATTCAGAGACAGCTTCATCTGCAGGCAATAAGACTGTTAAACAACTGAACTGCTGAAACAATTTCATAACATTCATCTGCTACTTAATAATTATTTATCTATTGGTAACACTTTACAATAAGGTACACAAAATGTGCTTAGTTACTGAGTAGTGAATAAGGAACGACTAGATAGTTAATGATTAGTTAATGAGGAGTTACTGAGTGACTGCGATTGAAGAACTGATGGTTAGTTACTGGTAAACAGACTGGGGGGGTACTGTATTAATGAATGATTTGTTAATGAGGGAGTTCCTGAGTGACTGTGATTGAAGAACTGATGGTTAGTTACTGGTAAACAGACTGGGGGGTACTGTATTAATGAATGATTCATTAATGGTTAGTTAATGAGTTACTTTGATTGAAGAACTGATGGATTGTTACTAGTAAACAGACTGGGGGGTACTGTATTAATGAATCATTCGTTAATGGTTAGTTAATGAGGAGTTCCTGGGTGACTTTGATTGAAGCAATGGTCCGCTGCAGCAGCGCACTTTTAAACCGGCCATCTTCGGCTGGCTTGGGTCCCACACTGGATCGACTGGTGGATGTGGATCCGACTCACGTGTTACTGCTTAAGTCATCATTACTTACCTTACCATTACTTAGGCAGTTTGGGTACGGTAAACACATACAAAAAGAGTAGTTACCCATTACCTAATGATTACCTTACCATTACTTAAGCAGTTTGTGTCCCTCAAGTAAAGTAATGCATCAAAAAGAGTAGTTACCCATTACCTAATGATTACCTTACGTTACTTAAGCAGTTTGTGTCCCCTCAAGTAAAGTAATGCTTCAAAAACAGTAGTTACCCATTACCTAATGATTACCATACATTACTTAGGCAGTTTGTGTCCCCTCAAGTAAAGTAATGAATCAAAAACAGTAGTTACCCATTAACTCATAATTTCTTCACCATTATCTTATCATTAGTTAAGTATTTTAACAAACAAAAACTGTTGATGACAATGAAGGATCTACAGCCACTCAAGTTTACATTTGAATTGAAACAACTTTTTAAACGTTTTGAAAAAAGTAATATATGATTATATACTGTTTACATGAGGAAAATTACAAAAAATGAAAATAAAAACGACCTTTTATAAAATAAAACAAAACCCAAAGCTGCACTCTTCTGCACTTTAATTATGGGCAAATAAAAAAAACAGCTGGACAAGAGAAAATCAATGTTTTAACGGGTCACAACTGCAGGTGACTTGTTATCAATAGATTATGTGGAAGAATGGACAGCGAAGCATCTCCTATGTTATCTGGCATTTATTCTGAGGACAACAAACACACAATGTCCTTTAACATCCACGTTAGACGTCACATCACCACATCACTGCTCACCTCACTGTCATAGTATATATATATATATATATATACACATATTACAGAATTGCAGAATAACTATGAAATTGCCAAGATAACATTACCGTATTTTCCGGACTAGAAGTCGCACCGGAGTATAAGTCGCTCTTGTCAAAATACGTGTCGTTAAGAGAAAAATAACATATATAAAAGCTGTGAAGGTCTCACTATCACCGAGCTAGCTATCCATCCAGTTAAACACTTTCAAAGAAACTCCAGCACAGATGTCAGCTTAACTGAAGTTTAATGAATTGGTGAAACTGTGACTTTTTTCTTCTTCGGTGGTACAGCAGTTTTCAGTTGTCACGATTGTATTTTGGGCCATCTATTGGCCGGAGTATGAACAGCGCAGTCAGACGAAATTCATTAAATAAATCGCTTCGGAGTCTAGTCGCAGGATACAGCCAGACAGGTAAAAAAATGCGATTTATAGTCCGGAAAATACGGTATCTTTGAGTAATCAAATATAATACAAATATACCTGAGGACAACAAACACACAAGGTCATTTAACATTCATGTTGCACGTCACATCACTACAAAAACAGAAGACAGGAAACTCAGTACCCCCAAGTCTGTTAACCAGTAAATAACCATCAGTTCTTCAATCAAAGAACCTCATTAACTAACCGTTAATTAATCATTCATTAATACAGTACCCCCCAGTCTGTTTACCAGTAACTAACGATCAGTTCTTCAATCGCAGTCACTCAGGAACTCCTCATGAACTAACCATTAACTATCTAGTCGTTCCTTATTCACTACTCAGTAACTAAGCACATTTTGTGTACCTTATTGTAAAGTGTTACCTCACTTTTTTTAGAACTATTTTTCTTTTTTGTATTACTTTTAATACAATATACTATAATATTGTTTTAATATTGTCTGCTTATCTGTATTATTGTGTTCTATTGTTGGAGAAGCCTGTGACCTAAGATTTTCAACGACATAATTACTCTGTAGCTATGTTAGTTTGACAATAAAGAACCTTGAACAACGTGTGTTACTTTCTCAGACTCGGAGGAAAACAGCAGCAGTGAGTCAAGCAGTAGCCTATCTTTGTATCAACATACATAGACCTATAATTTATAATCATTCTGACCTCAGAAAACTATAAAGCTTTAATTTCAAGTTAAGGGCGTACTGCGCATAGGGATTTTTGCCGACGCTCATATTTTCAGTGTTTCCGTTTCCTCTGTAGTATTTATTGGGTTGTTATTCAGATATGAATAATAGAAACTATAACTAAATGTTCCGTGTGTGTCCTCGCTGCTTGTTAACACAAACAATAGGATCCTTACCGGAGCTTCTCCTGTTTATACTGCTGACAGGCGGACCGCTGTTATAATAACGCTCTTTATCAGCCTTTGAAACTGAAACCATTTTGGGAGAAAAAAAAAAAATATATATATAGGCTATTTATAATCACAATGTATCATAAACGTGTGACAATTAGTCGACTAATCGCCTTCATTGACAACTAGAAAAATCGTTAGTCGAGGGCGGCCCTAATCCTCACAAATAGATATTGTCAAGGTAGCAAAAGGTGAACTGCATGTGGCACTGTACATTAGGCAGCAGCGTAAAGAGGTTTAGTCCTCCTCCACTTTCCTACTGATATGCTTCCTGCTCTTGCCCCGACACTCCAGGGACCAAAAACTGTCTCCGTGATATTGGAAGCCGGGGCCATATGCCCCCTTGGCAGCACTAAAGTCAGCATCACTTTTTCTCACCACAGATGACTTGGCCATGTCTTACTGGCTACATGCCAGAGAAGAGGGAGTTTAGTTTAGTTTAGGCTTTAGTTGGAAGTAGAGGCCAGCAAAAGAGTTAAGCAAAGTTGTTGAACAATTATGCCATACGATTATCAAAGTTACACTTAATCGGGTCTGTTACGACCCCCTCCACTCCACTAGGGGTCTCTGCCTTTGTGTTCTGCTGGCTGGCTCTTGTTTATATTTCAGGTGATCAACCTGATGAGCCACACCTGGGCCGTCGACATAAAAGGCCAACACCAACCCATACTGCCCTCTCACTTTTCTGTTGGACACGGCCGCGTCTTTGTTTCTGCACATTTTCACACACCCATACACACGCAATCATTACTGATGACTGACTTCCACGTTTAGGTTTCTTTGAAGACCTTTGGTTTTTGTGGTATTGTAAATAAATATGCTTTTGTTACAATTAACTTGTCTGGTCTCCCATCTTTGTTGCAGCCTATGGCTGCGTCTCAGGTCGGTTAAATGGAATCCTTGCGTCCCTCCCTTTCGTCGTTTCCCTGCGTTTAGTCCCTCCCACCAGGGAAGCATGGAGAGACACAAGGAAACCACGAGAAGCAGGGAAATTAGTTTTAAGAGCAATGGGACGTCCTTTCCTCCGGAGCGTGAGTGAAGCGACGTCCATTTGTGATGACACCGCACAGCTGATGTCTGACAGCAGCTCTGTCTCCATTGTTTTCACACACACCCCCGCCTCTGTTAGTACACATTTACTGACATATACATTTGTATCATCTGTTGTAGACCCAAATAAATAAAATAAAAGAACTCATTCTCAAAAAAGATAAACGCCATTCTTAAAATGTATAAACGAAAAAAGCCATCATGAAAATGTTTCCAATAAATGAATAAAATAATTTTTGACCACTTTGTTGTTCAGATATATCACATATTTGTAACTAAATTATACATTAATTGAAACAAAACACAGAATAAACTGAGGAGTGACTCTCGTGAGTTTCATTTATTTTCTTCACTCCGCTGGGAAACTGCTCTCATGTCAAGAAGCATCAGATCAGTGCATGCACTGCATCGTCCAATCAGTGAGCGATACACAGTAAGGGGGCGGGGCGAGTGTCTGAGGATTTCACCGGATGATGGTCTGGTGGTTCCTCGGTTATCGCTCCTCCATTATCGATCCTCGGTCCTCCGGCAGAAATAAGAGCCATGGGACGCTACTCAAGATGGCGCAGACAAATCAACTTCCGGTGATACCGAGGAGCGAGGAAATGAAAATAACCGACCTGAGACGCAGCCTGTGAGCCGGGCCGTAACAGGTCATAGCATTTTGTATCATCAAAAGGGCAAATTATATCTTAGATCACACAGTCAGTACAGTTGAGAGAAACAGCCTGAAGCAAAAAAGTGATCTAGCTGGTTTTGTCAGTATAAGGATTAAATCTCTTTTCACTGGAAATCCACAGAAACTTACAGTATTATCATGGTACATTATTTTACTGAATACTAGTTTCTGCTTGTTTGTCACACAGTCACTGCATGCCATCTGACATCAACACTCCCTATTAGACGCCCCGTGTTTTAGGGATGTTAATCAGCAGAAACAATTGAATGCGAAAAAGGTAATGTTTATTATAACAGATGAGTATTTGGCACTTAGACTCGACAGAGAGATTTGTAATCGAGCAGCTGATGACACTGATATAATGATGAGGCTGATGAATCTTTGAACGCTGCAGTTATGGATGTTGAGGAGCTACCGTTGGTAGCAGCAGCATTAATAGTGGGGCTGATATGTAACAAAAATTGCTCGAGATGTTCACATCCGGCAGAAAGTTTGAAATTTTGCATACAGGGGTATTTTGACATGCTGAGTTCAAAAATTGGCGAATCCAAGAGGTCTGACCAATGGACCGGCCGCCATCTTGAATTCCAATATGGCCGCCATGACGAAACATTGAACATTACTATCTTGGGTTCCAAGTGACCTATGGCCCTGAAATTTAGTACACAGGTGCATTTTGAGATAATGAATTCAATAATGGAAACATTTGAAATGTCTGACAAACCTTATGGCCGCCATTTTGAATTGCAATATGGCCGCCAAGACGAAATGTTGAAAATTCCTATCTTGGGTTCTAAATGACCTGTGGTGCTCAAATTGTGTACACAAGGGTATGTTGACATGCTGAGTTCAATAAGGAAATAATTTGAAATGTCTAACAAATGGTATGGCCGCCATTTTGAATTCCAATATGGCCGCCAAGACCAGATGTTGAAAATCCCGGGTTCTTTGCAAAAGCAATACCAATTCAATGGATCCCTAATTGACGAATCATATAACAAGTCACAAGTAAATGACATAAACACAAGTACATTTTATTATGCTGAGTTCAACTGTTCAATAGTTCAAAAGAGCTCATTTCAAAGTATATTTCGTACCAGTTGGCAGCCGTAACATGCTGCAAGCTTTTTTCCATCCGTTTTACTTCTCCTACTGCTCATCTTGGAAGCATTGTCCAGAGCAGGAACATAGTTCTCTGCATGGTAGATTAGCAGCGGAACATTTGCAATTTCCAGCACACCGTTTTTTACACTTGCACTTGATCAGCTCTCGGCACCCTTTTGACGCCTCTGGCATTACTGTCCAAAATGGATGCCAGACATCATCTGCATTTTTAGCCCATCCCCAATCTGCAGGTGAAGGAAAGCTCTGGGTTAGCAATTTGGGACTGTCCCCAGATGTGACCGGCCTGAAAGACTGCCCTCTTCACATGTTGACGCAGTGCCTCTTTTGTCGGTGGAATATTTTCCGATTGCCGATTTCCCTGAGCAAACAGCTGCTTGTGGTGCTTCGTTCACTTTCTTCAGAGGGGAAGTTCTACTGTACAGAACAACGAAGAACCTCTCTATGTTGTCCATGTCATCATCTGTTACTTCCGCTGGTGCATGTGAGAGATGATTGAAGACCTCCCCCAAGTTTGGCATGGAATTCCATATGCTCCACACAGTCTTTTTGCCAATCCCACATATGGCAGAAACAGTATCGCATCCGGAAACAGTATGCAGGAATAGAAGCCCCCATGAGCGTTCAGGGCCAATGTGAGTCGCAATAGTGTGAGCAGCAATGTGCCTGAAATAGTTTCCATGTCCAAATGCCAACCACATTGCACAACCGTCCATAATGCTTGCCATTGCGATAGCCAACACAACCACATCCGTGTCTGTTGCATGAATGACGATACTTCTGTACCCCTGCTGATATGCATGCCAAGCATGTAGCATCATTCGTGAATCAGCCTCTTCATGCGTACATGGTTGAATTTGAGAAACATCAGAAGGGGGCTTTGATTTAACCTCTTCTTCAAAGGTTGTAAGAAGTGTTTTTTCCCTCTGGAATAGCCATCGTTTGCAGGGCATCAGCAAGGAAACTGAATAATGTCTTTTTGTTGGAATCTACACGAAGGAAGCTGCTCCAGTTTCGTGGCACAGATGTCTGTTTAGTCACATGGAGTGGTATGCCAGTGCCACGACCAAGCCTGGTGCCTTCTTTGAGACTGTCCGTTCTGTAGGTGTCCCACACCACATCAACACGCATCACAGTCCCCTCATTTAACTTTCGGGCAATGTACGGAAGGACCTGTTTCTGTGCATAGTCACCAAATGTCCTGATCACACTGTTGCACTTCTTAGGCTCCAAATTATGGACTAAGGCTGCCCCATCGAAAATACGAACTTCTCCTTTGGGCGCATCATGAGGACGTTGTGCTAAAGCTTCCAAACAGGGCAAAAGATCAGCCTTGCCGGTTGGTGGGCGCATTGTATTGATACCTTCAGCCAATGCAGGTGGCCACCCATGACACTCATGTTCAAAAAAATTGTTAAGATCACCATCTATAGTTTGGCAAGAAATGTACATTCGTGAGAAGAGCTCCACATTACTTTTCATACGTGTAATCTTCGCCTCAGACTTTCCAGGTGTTTTTTTGGGCTTCGATTTGAACAGTGGCAGATTGTTCTTTGAAATGCTATCATAGAAATTGACAGAAGTATCCTTGATTCGCTGCCCCACAAATCCGTCAAATTGTGTTTTGCCAGTCCCCTCCATGGATCGCACTGTGGCTATCACTTCATCAGGCATGATGACCTTTGTGTCAAGCACATACAAGTCATTACTGTCTTCCGCAAACGGGTTTCCAAGTTTTTCAAATGAATTGATTGCATTATTGAGATCTGATGCAAAGGATTTCTGGACACTAGGCAATTGTTCGTGGTGGCGGACATCAGTTTGCCTCTGTCTTTGAAACTGGTCCTCAAACTCATTCAGGATTCTGGCTATTTCTGCACCAGCTACCATCCACCGGCGAAGAGCCCCTTCATTCTCAGTAATTCCAATGACTCCACCATCACCTTTCACTATAGCGTTCTGCTGTTCGTGTATCTGATCGTGTGCCATAGCAGAGAACTTGTGTGATGACTTCTGAGTGACAAAGTTCCCCTTGACAAATTCACGATGGATATCCATGGAATCGTTTGAAAGTTCCTGAAGGTCTGTTACATGCACTGTCAACCATCTGGCGTAATGGTAATGGTCCATGGCAAACATCCACGGAATGATCGCCGTGAGAGTCTCCACATAGAGCGTGTAGTTGGCTTCCCGTTGTGATCTTATGAATGCCAAGAGAAGACACTCCAACTGCAGGACTTTATTCCAGTAGCAAAACTGGGGGTACTTTGTAGCCATCTTCTTGCTCCAAAGATCAAATGATTGTAAATCTTCAGTTTCACATGTTTTCCGGTAGTCATCGTATGCCTTTCGCTGCAGAGCGTACAACGCCGCTACTGTGACTTGGTGTGCCCATTGTGACCTCGATATTTGCGAACCTTTCTGAAGACTATCTGCTCTTCCCTCTGTTGTTACACCAGCACTGGTCATTACACTTGCCAAACCACTCCCCTCCAGGAAGCTGCCGATCGCTTTCAACAAGGCCATCTCTACATGAAGTCCTCCCATCATCACAACAAACTTGTCTTCACCATATATACCTGGCCAAGTCCATTGAATCTTCTTTGCAATTGCATAGAGTGGTTGATCAACGGTCAGAACTGGAACATGTCCGGGGTTTACTAGTTCTGTCGCCTGCTTGATTAAATTCATTCCATGCTTCACCATTGCCAATGTGTGAGCACTCTCGCGGAACAGAGGTAGCAGTCCTGTAATTGCAGGAGGCCGAGGAACTTCAACCTGCAGATTTGCCATGTATGCTGACCAGGAGATATTATCTTCACTCTCAAGACCTTCCTTCTCCTGCAGACTTTGTACAAACGAAAGCCACTGACTTTCTTTGTCCTGTATTCCGGAGGACACACTTGGAGTGGATGGACCTTTTGGTTTTCTTGGAATGGGATTATTAGTTGGAAGCGCCACTGATTACCGTACACTGTGCTATTAAAGCAATGAAAACATCGATGTTTGTCTTGGCGGCCATATTGGAATTTAAAATGGCGGCCATACCGTTTGTCAGACATTTTAAATTTATTGCCTTATTGAACTCAGCATGTCAACATACCCTTGTGTACCAAATTTCAGCGCCACAGGTCATTTGGAACCCAAGACAGGGATTTTCAACATTTCGTCTTGGCGGCCATATTGGAATTCAAGATGGCGGCCGGTCCATTGGTTAGATCTTTTGGATCCGCCAATTTTTGAAATCAGCGCCCCAAAGTACCCCTGTATGCGAAATTTCACACTTTCTGCCGGAAATGAACATCTTTTTCACATATCAGCCCCATTATAACGTAAGAAAGACAGAGAGATTCATTTAAAAAGGAACATGGGTAAGATTATAGGGTAAAAATGTAGGTGTGTCTATGTGCTAATTGATGGGCGTGATAAGAAGATCTGATAAACATTATAGAGAACCGCAGTGACGCGTCCTAAAACCCGGAAGTAAACTTCTTCCGGTTCCTTCGACAAAAATGCAATGCAATTTCTCCATAGGATTTTGGAAAATAGCTCGAAATAAGGTCTGTGGTTGACACACATTTAAGAGACAGATCACGTTTTGTTTAGTCGGATAATCTCCACATGTCTACCCATCATAAATCTATCGATCATAAATCTATCGATTAGATCTATGATTCGAAAATCATATGTGGAGATTATCCGGCTGAACAAAACGTGATCCATCTCTTAAATGTGTGTCAACCACAGACCTTATTTCAAGCTATTTTCCAAAATCCTATGGAGAAATTGCATTGCATTTTTGTCGAAGGAACCGGAAGGAGTTTACTTCCGGGTTTTAGGACGCGTCACTGCGGTTCTCTATTGACAACCCTAGACAAAGACAGCTGGGAAATTATGAATGCGTAAGACGAGTAGGATATTTGAGAAATGAACTACAGGCCCAATCAAAAGATACATCTAAAATGTTTCTTGCATTCAGCAGGTCCATCTGCAACATCAACTAGGACAAATATTCAGACAAGATAAGGAAAAATACTTTTAACATAAACATTACAATAACTGAAGACTACATGATGAAGACCCTTTAAACTTTACCATCATCAGTCTAAACTTGTCTAAAAAGCATACTTTAGTTCTGTGAAGGGATATATTCTGCCTTGCATGGCACTAACAATGTTAAGGATGTGAGTTTGTTCCCATGGACTACATTTACTGAAAATGTATGCACTGTTCTTCACTTTACTTAAAAGTGGAAGCATATAGAGTCCCCTCAAAAACTATTGGAACAGCGAGGCCAATTCTTTCATTTTTGCTGTACACTGAAAACAATTAGGTTTGACATCAAAAGATGAATATGAGACAAAAGGTCAGTATTTCAGCTTTTAATTCCAGGTATTTACATCTAGATCTGTTAAACAACTGAGAAGATAGCACCTTTTGTTTTAACCCACCCATTTTTCAAGTGAGCAAAAGTATTGGAACAGAGACTTAACACTAGAACCGCCAACGGGTCAATTTTACCCACAGCTGTTTTTTGATTGTATGTAACTTTTTTTCAATAAAATATTAAAGTCTCCCAGTCCGTGACTTTTCCTGAAAGTGTGTTATGTAGCACCCTCTGTTGTTAAAAATTGTCAATATGAAGTCAGATTGAAAAAATCCATCCATCCATCCATCTTCTCCCGCTTATCCATGGTCGGGTCGCGGAGGTAGCAGTTCCAGCAGAGAGCCCCAAACTTTCCTTTCCCTGGCCACATGAACCAGCTCTGACTGGGGGATTCCAAGGCGCTCCCAGGCCAGTGAAGAGATATAATCCCTCCACCTGGTCCTAGGTCTCCTCCCAGCTGATTGAAAAAAACGCCCAAAAAATTGCCATTTATACCTATACCCGCCAGCGGGTAATATTTACCTCATAGAAAATGCAGCGTAAACAGCATGTTGCTATAGCAACGCCTTTTGTCTACTGTGGTTCCTGAGAGAGAGAGAGAGAGAGAGAGAGAGAGAGAGAGAGAGAGAGAGAGAGAGAGAGAGAGAGAGAGAGAGAGAGAGAGAGAGAGAGAGAGAGAGAGAGAGAGAGAGAGAGAGAGAATACAAGATCTTGGATGACTGAGCTCACGTTGATGACGTAATGCATGTGTGCAGGTTACGTGCCAGTTGAATAAAGATGGACACTCGGAATGAGAGAAGTAGTCCGCGCCATCTGTTTATGTAGACAATTATATGTCCATAGAACAGAACATTACAGATAGATCGATAGATAGTTATAGATAGAGAGAGAGATTTGTACCTAAACAAAACACAAGTCTAACACCAAGCGTTTCAATCAGCACTGGTAGCGATATTTTATACTTCATGCTATCTGCACAAACTATATCATATGAAAAGCTGAGAGTCCACAAATTCTATTGGTATAAGTTTCATCCCTGTGCGATCAAAACTCACTGTTCTGTATGTTCAATAAAAGAACATTGTACCTTGAAAATTTCATGATTTGAGTTTTGTGTGTTAAGTTTTGGGTTTTATTTTGCTGTTCTGTTCTCCCTGTCTCTTGTCTTCCTTCCTGTGTTTTTCCTCCTGTGTCTGATTGTGTTCACCTGTTGCCCTTGTGTTTCTGCCTCCCTTACCCAGCTGTGTCTTGTCCTGTGATTACCCCTCTTTGTATTTAGTCTTGTCTTCCCCTGTGTGCCTTGTCGGTTCATTGTTTGTCTTTCCTGTCTCCCTCCATGTTGGTCACGGTCAGTTTTTGTGTGGTTGCTACCTTGTGTTACCTGTGTATTTCATGCCATGTTTTTGTTCATCAGCTTTTAAAATAAAGCTTGCTTTTTGTTCATAGACCTTTTTTACCTTTTTTGTATTCTGCATCTGGGTCCTACCTTTTCCGAATCGTAACAGAATGAACCGACCAGTAATGGACTCAGCAGTTTCTTTTTCGTTGGCTCTCCAAGTCTCGGGTACTCTCTAGAGTACATTTTTTATACCTGGTTGGAAGCCTCATCTAGACGGGGTAAGGAGGCTGCATTGAAGGAGGCACGCCAGGAGGTTGCTCGCAAGCCCTGGCTCAGGAGCTTGCTGCCTGAGTGGCTACAAACTTTTACAAGCAGCCCTGAAAGCTTGTTTCAAGCCTCTAACCCTTTCCTGGGGTCTGGCCTGGCCTTGGGAGGTCCGCGGATCCTCCAGAAGTTTACTGGAAGATGCAAGGCCAGGATTCCAGTACCAGCCCCAGCAGCCATGTTTCCGGCTTCTGTTCCGGCCCCAGCAGCCATGGTTCTGGCCCCAGTTCCGGCCCCAGCAGCCATGGTTCCGGCCCCAGTTCCGGCCCCAGCAGCCATGGTTCCGGCCCCAGCAGCCATGGTTCCGGCCCCAGGTTCGGCCCCAGCAGCCATGTTTCCGGCTCCAGAACCGGCCCACCCAGCCATGCTTCCAGCCTCAGTCCTGGGTTCCGGCACCACCAGCCATGGATCCGGCTCAAGTACCGGACCCATTAGCCATGGTCCCGACTCCGGCTCCTCGTCACCTGTTGGCTCTCCGGCCGACGCCAGCTCCCCGTGTCTTGTCGGCGTACCGGCCGACTCCAGCACCTCGTCTCCTGTCGGCGTACCGGCCGACTCCAGCTCCTCGTCTCCTGTTGGCTTACCGGCCGACTCAAGTCCCTTCTTCATCGGGGGCCCCGCCGACTCGGGGGTGCCGCCGACTCAAGACTCAAGTTCCTTTCCAAGTCCCTTCAAGTCCCCTCTCGAGTCTCTTCTCGAGTTCCCTCTCAAGTCACCTCTCGAGTTCCCTCTCAAGTTCCCTCTCGAGTCCCCTTTCAAGTCACCTCTCGAGTCCCCTTTCAAGTCACCTCTCGAGTTCCCTCTCAAGTCAACTCTCGAGTCCCCTCTCAAGCCCTCTCTCAAGTCACCTCTCGAGTTCCCTCTCAAGCCCTTTCTCAAGTCCCCTTCCAAGTCCCTTCTCAAGTCTCCTCTCAAGTCCCTTCTCGAGTCACCTCTCAAGTCACCTCTCGAGTTCCCTCTCGAGTCACCTCTCAAGTCACCTCTCAAGTCCCCTCTCGAGTCACCTCTCAAGCCCTCTCTCAAGTCCCCTCTTGAGTCTCCTCTCAAGTTCCCTCTCAAGTCCCTTCTCGAGTTCCTACTCTAGTCCCTACTCTATGTCCTGTGCCGTTGGGGGTTCCGCCGACTACTGTTCTGCCGGGGGTCCTGCCAACCCCATGTTCTGTTGGGGGTCCCGCTGACTACTGTTCTGCCGGGGGTCCTGCCAACTCCATGTCCTGTCCCGTTGGGGGTCCCACCGACTACTCTTCTGCCGGGGGTCCTGCCAACCCTATGTCCTGTGCCGTTGGAGGTCCCGCCGGCTACTCTTCTGCCGGGGGTCCTGCCAACCCTATGTTCTGTGCCTTGGGAGGCCCCGCCGACTACTCTTCTGCCGGGGGTCCTGCCAACCCTGTGCCGTGGGAGGCCCCGCCGACTACTCTTCTGCCGGGGGTCCTGCCAACCCTGTGTCCTGTGCCGTTGGAGGTCTCGCCGACAACTGTTCTGCCGGGGGTCCTGCCAACTCCATGTCCTGTGGCGTTGGGGGTTCCGCTGAGGGTCCTGCCGACTCCACGTCCAGAATCGTTGGGGGTCCTGCCAACTCCATGTCCTGTGTCGTTGGGGGTTCCACCGGACTTCCTGCCAACACCTGATCCTGTCCTGTTGGGGGTCCCACCGACACCTGCTCCGCCGGCTTTCCTGCCAACACAATGTCCTGTCATGTTGGAGGTCCCGTCGACACCAGCTCTTGCTCCGTCCGGGGTCCCACTGACACCAGCCCATGTCCCGTCTAGGGGTCCTGCACAGACAACACTGGTTCCTATTCCGCCAGTGGTCCAGTCGGCCACGAACCCGGCCCTTCCTTGTGCCCGGCTCCCTGACTATGCCCGCCGCGGCCTTAGCCGCTTCTCTGCCTCTGCCTTGCCACCGGGCCGTCCGCCAGAGACTCTTTCCTGGTCCTCTGCCTTGCCCCTGGGCCGTCCGCCCGAGACCACCTCCTGTTCCTCTGCCTTGCCCCCGGGCCGTCCGCCCGAGACCACCTCCTGGTCCTCTGCCTTGCCCCCGGGCCGTCCGCCCGAGACTCTTTCCTGGTCCTCTGCCTTGCCCCCGGGCCATTGCCCGAGACCACCTCCTGTTCCTCTGTCTTGCCCCCGGGCCGTCCGCCCGAGACCACCTTCTGTTCCTCTGCCTTGCCCCCGGGTCGTCCGCCCGAGACCCCTTCCTGGTCCTCTGCCGTGCCTCCGGGCTGTCAGCCCAAACCCGTCCTCCGGACCCCCTCCACCCACCATTTTGGTAATGTTGGACTTTGTGTAGGGACGTCTGGAATCCGTCCCTTGAGGGGGGGGTTATGTCATGATTTGAGTTTTGTGTGTTAAGTTTTGGGTTTTATTTTGCTGTTCTGTTCTCCCTGTCTCTCGTCTTCCTTCCTGTGTTTTTCCTCCTGTGTCTGATTGTGTTCACCTGTTGCCCTTGTGTTTCTGCCTCCCTTACCCAGCTGTGTCTTGTCCTGTGATTACCCCTCTTTGTATTTAGTCTTGTCTTCCCCTGTGTGCCTTGTCGGTTCATTGTTTGTCTTTCCTGTCTCCCTCCATGTTGGTCACAGTCAGTTTTTGTGTGGTTGTTACCTTGTGTTACCTGTGTGTTTCATGCCATGTTTTTGTTCATCAGCTTTTAAAATAAAGCTCGCTTTTTGTTCATAGACCTTTTTTACCTTTTTTGTATTCTGCATCTGGGTCCTACCGTTTCCGAATCGTAACAGAAAATGAATAGCGGGTAAATTTGACCCGTTGGCGGTTTTAGGTATACAGCGACCTCTGGCGGTTCTAGTGTTAAAATAGTGTGAAAAGTGAATAATACTTAGTATTTAGTTGCAAATCCTTTGCTTGCAATAACTGCATCAAGCCTGCAACCCATTGACATCACCAAACTTTTGCATTCTGCTTTTCCAGGCTTTCACTGGATCCTCTTTCAGTTGTTGGTTGTTTCGGGGGGTTTCTCCCTTCAGTCTCCTCTTTAGCAGGTGAAATGCATGCTCAAAAGGGTTTAAGTCTGGAGATTGACTTGGCCAGTCTAAAACCTTCCACTTATTTTCCCTGATTGGTTGTTTTGGTGGTGTGTTTTTGGCCGTTGTCTTGCTGCATGATGAAGGATCTCCCGATCAGTTTGGTTGCATCTCTCTTTAAATTGGCAGAAAAAATGTTTCTGTAGACTTCTGAGTTCATTTTGCTGCTGCCATCCTGTGTTACATCATCAATGAAGATCAATGAGCCCGTCCAGAAGGAGCCATGACATTACCTCCACCATGTTTCACAGATGAGCTTGTGTGTTTGGGATTATGAGCAGATCCTTTCTTTCTCCACACGTTTGCCTTTCCATCCCTTTGGTAAAGGTTCATCTTTGACTCATCAGTCCATCAAAACTTTGTCCCAGAGCTTTTGAGCCTTGTCTCCGCACTTTTTGGCAAATTCAAATATGGCCTTCCTATTCTTATTGCTAATGAGTGGTTTGCATCTTCTGGTGTAGCCTCTGTACTTTTGTTCCCAAAGTCTTCTGCTAACGGTGGATTGTGATACTTTCACTCTGGAGGTTGTTGGAGGTGTTTCTTTACAGTTCTCACAATGTCATCTACTGCTGATGTGTTCCTTGGTCTACCAGTTTGAAGTCTGATGCTCAGTACACCAGTGCTTGCTTTCTTCTTAAGGACATTATAAATGGTTCTACTGGCTATGGCCAGTGTTTGTGCAACGGCTCTGATGTATTTTCCATCTTCTCTCAGTTTCAAAATTGCTTGCTTTTTTCCCATATGCAGCTCTCTAGTCTTCACGTTGGTTTCACCGTTTTAACTGAAAATGCAGTCTGCACAGGCAAAACCCAAAGCTAAAACTGAGAGTAGACATGCAGTGCTATTTATTGTTTGAATAATCAATGTAGCAGGACACACTTGGGCCACAAATAAACACCTGTCAGTAACATGTTCCAATACTTTTGCTCACTGAGAAATTGGTGGGTTTAAACAAAAAGGGCCATCTTCTCAGTTGTTTAACAGATCTAGATGTAAATACCTGGAATTAAAAGCTGAAATACTGACCTTTTGTCAAACCTATTTTGATGTCAAGTTTTGGAGGGGACTGTATATTACTGCATTATTTGTTGTGAAATAATTTTGAGTGTTTCAGACCATTGGGTCGTGATTTATTAGCGAAGGAAAAAAATGGGTCCTGAGGCTTGACCAGTTGAGAACCACTACTTTAAAGGACATTTGCTCTTGATTTTAGGGTTGACTGGTGCACTAAAGAATGCTTCATTCTAACCTTCTTAAATTGTTGGATCCTGTATCTCAATATATTCAATTTACATGACATGGTTGGGGTCAGACACAATGTTGTTGACCAGCCTCAATATGTGATTAGGGTAGGTTGATTCATACAGATCCTTAAACAGTCTTACCTTTCACCTCTCTTTTGTCAGCTTCTTCAATAAAGACAAACCAGTGCCTAAAAATGAAAATGCTTCTGTCGCTTCCAAGATGCATACGTTATCTCAACTCTTTCCAAGCGTATGTGCTTCAGTAAGTGATCAATAGAAATGCCCTTTACGCTGGTATTTATCTGATCCCTGATCAGTTCAGTCACTGAATGTGCAGATGAGAGAGAATGTATCTGTATGGGTTAGGAATCAATGTCAGTGAAAGCAAATGAAAAAAATGTGTATACAGTATATACTAATAATATTGGTCAAAGAAATATATCTTATTTTTTCCTTTGTTTGTCTTTTTTATGAGAATTCCTTTTTTTCAGTTGTCATGCAGATTACTATTGCATTTATGCTGATAAAGTTATAAAAAGCTATTTAAATGTTATCTTTTTACTCATCCTTGTGTGAACTCTTACCTGTCCTATTCGGCCTTTCAATTGTGTTCCCTTTACTGCTACATTTCCCATGGGGATCAATTATTTATTTTACGCTATGTTAAAGGGGATCTATAATGCAAAATCCACATTTTCATGTCTTTTATACATAAACATGTGTCACCTCCTGTGTAAAGAGATTCGCTCACTTTTGGTCCTGATCCATTTATATAAAAACCTGTCTGAAAATGAGCTGATCAGATTTTGGCCACTTCATGATGTCATAACGATTCTTTGGCTTGTGTAACCATTAGCCAATAACCAACCAAGGTAACCCCCCCCCCCCGCCCACCTTATCACCTGAGTCTCCTTCTAGAGCACCATTGTGCTCTTTTTAACCAAATATCTCGCAGAGGGGCGTGGGGAGTGGCTCCTTATTTTCATCTAAAGTGACAGACACAGAATCAGCCCTTTTGAAACAGGCCTGAAACAGAGGGGATTATGGCATGCTGCAATGCATGATCTGTTTGGTATTTCGAGCCAAAAACTTCAGAGACATGTTTTGTGAGACCTATAATAAAGTAATGAAAAACAGTATAATAGGGGACCTTTAACTTATCTTATATTGATTTGCCTATTTCCTCAGCAAGGGCCTACATAAAGTGAGGCTTTGCCAGTTTTAGCCTGGCTATGTGTAACTGATTTGTGAACAGTGCATGCTGACACAATTATTTCATTTTTCCTGTATGATTTCAATTTGCTGCTGCAATATCCTAGGTAGCCGGCAGCATTGCAGAAGGGTTATTAGAGGCAAAGTATCAAGTGAGTTAAGTTACAAAGTTACCATATTTTAAAAATTGTTTCCATATGTTGTTGAAATGACCCAAAATGTACACTGTAAGCAGACTACTTGATCACTAGAACTTAAATTGGTCCTAGTATATCTAGATATATATTGGATATCAATGTGTTCTTAATCTGTCTTGTGTGCATACACACCTGTCCTTAGAGCTGACCATCTGTGATCAGATCAAAAAAGACGCATGTTAATGCCAAGTCCAAACAGGGCCAGTGTGTCTTGTAACTGCCTTAATATCCTTCAAATAAAGTGCTTCTCAGGTCATCTAACAGCATGTGAACTGGTTCAGTAATTGGGTTGTTGTTTGAGGTGTACACATTGGTAGGGTCTGAACTCTCTCCAAGTTCCTTCTACACACACCTACTTTGTGTAGAACTGTTTGTTACACCGCTTGAATGTGCACTATGGTCCCCATTTGTATGTTTCATAGCTTGAACCCTTTAAAAAGTCAGTTATTCATGCTGCTGTATATTATATGAGGCAGAGTAGTCCCCAGGGTCCTATTCCTGTCCCGTTGTGTGTATGTTTTTTTTTTGTGTGGCGCAGACTTAACGATGTGAGGTGACACTGAATTTTCTGAGTCATCAGCTCCTTCAAAAATAAGTTGACACCACTGACTCTTTGGTCACTCTCTGTATCGACTCACCATGGCAGCTGCCAACACCTTGAAAGCCAAGGTTGCCCCTTAATAAAAACATCATAAAAATCTCCGCCATTATCCGGTTAAATGGTGCAGAAGATTTGGCTTTAATGGGACTACTTCCCCACAAAGTGCTGTTGAATTAATTACAGGCAAAGAGGAGCTACTCTGAAGCTAATCAGATGTTACCAACTGTGTGTGTGTATGTGTGTGTCGGTGAGACCGATGAAGGTCATGCATTCCTGCAAACTATGGCTTAAGAGATAAGGCTTTGAATTACATGATGCCAAAAGTCATGCATATGTACTTTTAAGTAATTAATTTATCCCGTCCTGTATTGACTTTGAACAATTTACAGTACCCTCCACAGCTCAGGGAAAGTGACCAATAGTAAGATTTCTCAACAATGCTAATTTTGAAGAGACAGAGTCTGAGAGTTAAATGTATTGTAGCTTATAAGTTGTGTTTAACCATTCACATTTGTTTAACCTCCTCTATTGAAGGAGAACATGTTCCACAAAAGCGGAAAGGTTTGTATAAAGTTATGAGACAAGATTATGGGTACAAAGCTGCATTTGAACAGTCAACTTGTTTTCCTAGCACTAAGCTAACAAGTTTGCTAGCTACTTAGATTGAAGAGCTTTATTTTTTACTCAATACCTTTTCATTGAACCAAAACGATGTGCAATAACGAACTAAATAAGTAGACAGAATGGTATACAGAAAAATGGGAATCTTTAGGAGTTAATGCTAACTGTATAGCGCTAGATAGCTAACAAGGGTAACAACAAAGTCTAACAACATTGAGCTTGCCAGCTAGAGCAACACTTACTATGCCTGTTAGTGTTCAGTAAAAAAGCTTCCAGCTAAATGTATTACACATGGAAGAGCAAAATAATGTTTTAGATTTGTAATTTGTAAAAAAACTCACTGACTTGATCTACTGCATCTAATGGTGATTGACTGACAGTGCTACACCAAAAAACTGGGAAAAAAGCAAGTTAATTTATGTTCTTTAGAGGTTTTAAAGTGGTCAATCAGAAATAAATCTGTTCAACTGTGATTAATAGTGAAACCATGTTCCTTTTATGGTGTTTGCAGGCTAAAAAGTGTGGCCTTCTGAAACACCTAAATGTAGCAAAGATTTGTTATTTGTAAATTCCACTCCAATTCTGAGATTGAGTTGTTTTTGAGATTCTGGCACAGTAGTGAGGACAAGTGATGTACTTCAAGATAATATAGATCAGTTTTGTTGTGATACTTATCTACCTATTAAATTATGAGACAAATGCTAGTGAGAAAAATTCATTGTACATACAGCTTAGGATACTTTGGCTTGTTTACAACATATTGCTGGTGGTACTGAGAATATCACGGATGAGAGAACGCTTCTATAGTCTAACAAATAAGAAAATAAAGTCAGACTGGAAAAGCCCTATGTCCTCTGTCGAAGACTGTTTTTATAGGGTTTAGCCTCCACAGCTTAGACATACATCAGACAACTAACTTCCTTTGTTACTCAACATCTTTCGTCTAATCTAAGGCTGTGTTCAGAGCTCCCCGTGGCACAATTTGGAAGAAAGAAAACAGGCCAAACCTTTATTTCAATCTAGTGCTCAGTATTTCGAGGTATCTCACAAAAGGGCATTTTTGTAATAAACAGATTGTATTGTGGCACATTTGTTGGATTGCTAACCTACATCATCTGGCTGCACACTGTGTTGGATAAATATGTGTAAGTGCAGGTACATGCTGGAAAGCTGTCAACCATCAATGTCCCAGATTTCCCCAGAGGAAACATTCAATTAATAAAAACTGAAAGCTTTCCAGACAAAATACCAACAATTTTATTATGTGACATCCTGAAACTAATGAGTAGGAAGAAAGACATGTCTTTAAATAATAATAATCTAAAAATAATATGTAAAATTGCAAAAACAGCTCTATTAATTTAGTAACCAAATTGTAATGTTCAAAATAACATGTGTATGCTGGAAAAGTTAAATAAATAAAATTAGATGACAATTTTGTGTGGCATTTACATAAATCTTGATACAGTTTATATTTGTTATGTCTAATTGAGGGATATTGGGAATGGCTCCATGTAGGTTTTATTAACAATGTATTGACAAAAACATACCTTTTATTTTAAAGGATTGAAATGATTGGTATTTTTTATTTATTTGATGTGTTGAACAGTAGGTGTTTTTATATTCCTGCTTTTATTCATATTATTGTTTGGGTAAATTCCCATTATCTTTATTTATTTCAAACTGCTAAAGAAATAAGATGTCCTACAGTATGTTCTGCAACCAAAGCCTAATTTATTTTTGGGCAATCCCAGGCCATTGCATTAATTTAGTGTTTCTTCAATGGGTGATATTTAAAATTATCTGGTACATAATTCATTCTTGCAGGGATATTTGTGATAGAGATGCTTTTTCTGGACGAGAAATCAACCATGACGTGAGAGAGTAGTACACTATGCGAATGTTAATTCATTCACTGAGAGACAATAACATGTTAATGTAGCCGAAGGCAAACTACAGAGGCAGTACAAATAATTGAGATCAAATGAAACAACATGCCCGAGTCAGGATTTACCCAAATAACCTCAGACCTTTGGAGGTTTTATCCTTTATTGGAATCTTTTCTGTTTCTGGTCTTAGTAGATATCCTGCAAGCACAACATGTAAAGGGCTTATTTACCATAAAGCAATGCTCATCCCTTGAGGACACCAAGGTGAAAAAACAGTCTAGAAATCATTGTCAGCGTCTCCCATCACCTCCCCTTAAGCTCTAAAATCAAGATTGATGATGTGGGAGTACAATGGCACCCCATTCTGCACTCCCTCCTTGTCTTGGAGTTTTCTTCGAAGCAGATAGCTAGCTGTGATATTCAAAGTGACACTCAATTAGCTGTGCACTGGCAGCGGGACACAGATTGATAGGATGGCTTTGTCCCTGAATGCTGAAAACCCTATCCGGATCTTTGGCGTCTCCCAAGCTCTTTCCCATAAACCAGAGATGTAAAAGGTGAGCCCTATCGTAGTCATTTCATACAAAAATAAAGACATATTCGTTGTCAAAAAAAAATTGATACTTGTTTTGAAATGTTTTAGACTCCAAAATGAGTTTTTGGGCATTTTTCCTGTCTTTTTTCGGGAAGGGAAATTGAGCTACTATTTTTTACTGTTCAGTGTACCCATCATTTCATTCTGGTCACGTGCTTCTTGCAGGAGCTTCCGTGTAATGGAAAAAATAATCATACTATCACACTGTGCTAATGTTCCCTTAGTAGTAATCAGCAGTGTTACTTAAAAAAGCATATTTATTGGTGGTCGGGTACCCAAATAACCCCAGACGCTGCTGTTTAAGCTACTAAAAGGATCATCAATTTAACAATTTGCCCTTCTACAACCCGTCTCAAGTCTACATCGAGCTCATTTACAGCCCTCATAAACAACACTAATGTAACAGCACAGATAGACTCAGTACTGCCAAGTAGGGGAAGCCAATAAAATAAAAATGGTTTTAATCCAATACAAAGTAATACAGGGCCAGAGTTGCTCATAATTATACCAATACTTAAAAACCTGCATGTTAAAACACAGTTTTATAGGAAAATAAATATATATATTATTTTGTACTGTTATTTGAATGTGCAAACATCATAAAATGTTTTACCCTAAACCATCATTCTCCGCTGTTAAATGGCTCGAAACAACGCTCCTCTTTGGGTCGGCCATTTTGTCTTGGTCAGAGTCATGAGCCCTTTCTCATTTCTCAGTTTGCCTCTCCTAGACTCCTATCCTCGCGTCTTAGTCCCTCCCACAAGAGATGCGAGCGGAGGAGTCGAGGGGGAACCGAGGAAAGAGGAGTGGAAACAACAGGCGTTTAGAGAAATGAGAAATCCTCTCCTGAGCGGTCATTTTAAAGCAACGTCCATTAATGATGACAGGAGGCACAGCATCACTCTGTCTGATGGGCAGAGCTGTGTTCATGACAATTTGTATATTTTACTTTTAATTCATAACAAATATGGTATAATGAGACAATAACAGTCTACAGTCTACTTTTTTACACACACTCTCTCCAGTACAGGTTAGCTCTGAGTGTTAGCGATGCTTGCTAATTTAAACAAAGATTATCTAACTTCCAAAACACGTAGCGCACTGTTTCTGATAGGGCCTTGGGTGTAAAGCCATTCCAGATTTCCGATATTACGTAATATCGGCAGCAAATCTGGATCAGCTCTGTTGTACCCCCGTTTTTAGAAATGTGATTAAAAGTTATTTAAGATGATCAAATGTGCATCAAACTTTCTGCCCTTTACCATTTGTTTACTCACTATTCACATCTCCCCTGGACATTAGGCTATTTATGTTTTTGATACAACTTCTTTGATCGTGACGCGATGTTAACACGTGAGAATAGCTGCTGAGGTCCGTGCCGAAAGCATAACAGTGTGTATAATATATATCACAGGCCTAAATGTTCTCTTTATTTGTAGGCTTTAGTAGATACAGCTCTGGAAAAGCTCTGCCGTCAGCATCTGTAGACTGTTATTGTCTCATTATACCATATTTGTTATGAATTAAAAGTAAATATACAAATTGTCATGAACACAGCTCTGCCCATCAGACAGAGTGATGCTGTGCCTCCTGTCATCATTAATGGACGTTGCTTTAAAATGACCGCTCAGGAGAGGATTTCTCATTTCTCTAAACGCCTGTTGTTTCCACTCCTCTTTCCTCGGTTCCCCCTCGACTCCCTCCGCTCGCATCTCTTGTGGGAGGGACTAAGACGTAAAGTAACCTGTATGACCTGTTTCAATAATTATAACCTGTTTCAATAATTATAACTTTGTCTGTGTAAAATGTATACTTATGAAACTAGACCAAATGTCCTCATGATGGTATTATTTTCCTTTGTTTGCTGTGGTCAATTGTGTGTGCGTTGACTTAGGAATGTAGAGGATCCAGTCGCCCCCCCGGGTTTTTAATGGGCCGGATAGGAGCATGGGGGGGTTGCAGGAGAAAGGTAATAAAACTGACACCATTGAGTCTATGCAGAGATTGTACTGAGAGAAAGATTGGGATGCGGAGTGGTACGGCCAGGTGCTGAGGATAAACGAAGATAAGGATTAGTACCTCACCCCCGTTCAACCCAGAATTGTTTATTTTATGGCTGCCATAAAAGATGACCTGGGACTGATCGGCGGCGCAGGAGATCCAAACTTCCCACGCCGATGGCTGACTCACTCTGATTCGCTGTTTAGACCTCGTCAAATGGCTGACTCACTCTGATTGATTCGCCCAGGAGTGAGTCCACCAATGGATGAACACCTAGGGAGGAGCAACCGACACAACTCCTCCCACACCTCTCCATTTGTGGGCATAAATATTATGAATTCTGTACACTCGCGGCCTCTGTTCGGTCTGACTGTCTGATACGTACATCGCACGGTGGAAGAGCTGAGGCCCAAAGTACTTCGTTATATTGTACTGTTGTTTCTACCATTAAATCAGCTTATTGTTTAATCTCATATCTCTGTCTGAGTCCTTCCAACTGAAGGGTGCTTCAACCCAACAATTTGGTGACCAACCGACGTGATGAGTAGGGTCTCATAGAAGGAACACCGGCAGCCAGCGAACGAACGGTCCAGGGAAGACACCTCGAATACCTCTGACAACTAAACCAGGGCGCCCCACAACAGAAAGGTGAGCAGATACCTGTTATTATCAAAATCTGTGATTGGCTATACTACAAAATTTTAGAGTTGTCAGCGGCATTTTCAGTGTTTTAGTCTTACGGTAGAAAGAGCAGTACTACAGAATAACACTTTCCAATCTCAAAGAGGAGCTGCAGTTGTGTTATATGTGGGGTATTTCAAGAGGAGAAACGCAACTTTCAAAATCAATTTGAAATGACCGGATCTCGCAAACTCTTGCTGTGGGGTTAATCTAGAAGACTAAACGTGACGATAAAGAGATTCTGTAGACTGGGTTTCGACTCCTTGCCAAAGCCACATCGCCGAAAGGGGGTGTAGAAGCGCTTCTGGAAGTCTCTCCATCTGTTGAAATAACATCGCACTATAAAAGTCAACTAGACTGTACGGGGAATATAAAAACTGTGTAACGAGATTGCAGTGGTTATAAATTGTAAAGGAAGTCCAGCTGCAATAGTCGTCCGAGATTTCAGTGGTTTTAAATTTAAAGGAAGTCCAGCTGAAATACTCTGAGAAATAAGGTGACACACAGTAATTCTTAGACGAATTCTGGGGTTGGGGCATCGACTAATGTACACAGGCAATCCTTAGACGGATCTGGGGTTACGTTAGGATTATTTATTTTGAGTGTGATTAACTGTGTAACGAGATTGCAGTGGTTATAAATTGTAAAGGAAGTCCAGCTGCAATCGTCGTCCGAGATTTCAGTGGTTTTAAATTTTAAAGGAAGTCCAGCTGAAATACTCTGAGAAATAAGGTGACACACACAGTAATTCTTAGACGAATTCTGGGGTTGGGGCTCATCGACTAATGTACACAGGCAATCCTTAGACGGATCTGGGGTTACGTTAGTATATTTATTTTGAGTGTGATTAAGTGTGGCTTGATATTGAGTAAGAAAAAGGTTGATAGGCGCTGTGAGAATGGGTCTGCAGAGAGAATTTCGCCTTGATGCCAACTGGCTGTTATCAGCCTGCAGCCAGGGAGGAGAAATCAGCAGAGCTGCCTGCATTGTGTGTGTGTGAGGAAGTCCGTGGATTGGTCAATTTGGACCAATCAGCGCGGGCTTAACGTAACGGCTAAGCGGTCCTACGACGCTGGTTATCAACTCGGTAAATCGAGCCAGGGTTTCTCTCTCCAGCTGAGAGCGCGTTCACGTGAAAGGGACAAGTGTACTAACAGCGCAGCGTCATACTTCATTAATGAAAAGTAAATTAATATTAGACAAATATGAACTTTAAACATCCATGACTTAAACATATAATAAAGGATACAAGCCACATAGTTGCACCTGCAAGGTGAATATAGAGCAACTGGTTAAAAAATAAATAAACTACCGAGTGTTTGAAAGCGTACAACAGTTTTATGTTATCACTGTTGCCCATCTAAGACACGAGTGGATCTGACTTTAATTACATTTGAGTTGAGTGTTTCGTCAACCTAATGTGTTGCTTAAAATAATACTTCTGCATACAGTATGTGACAATGTAAGTGTTGCACGGTCAGATACGGCTCGAGAAGCTGACTTAGACAAGGAAATATATGATATATGATCGATGATGTGATATGAATGATAAGTGCGACACGTCGGCGTCTTCTCTTCATACGGCAGTTTAAACTGTATTTCCTTTATCCTGTAATATGACTTGATAGATTTAAACTCCGCACGCTGAGCTCTGATCAGGCGCAGCTTTCACTGAGTTGATCTTTTTCTATAGACGCCGGAGGCAGGCAGCGTCAGGTAAAACAAGTTATTTAGCCTTCCCAAACCTGAGCCTCACGCGCCGCCTATAATACACCTCGCACCGAAAACTATCAGACTGTATACCTGTGGGAATAAAACTACAATATTTAGTAAATTATAGTACGCAGAGTATCTGGTATTTTTTATAAAAAACTAAAACCTTTAGGAGAAGCAGATACGAACGAAGTCAAAATGGAAGGAGAATTTGAACGTGAAGAGAGAGAATTAGGAGTCCCTGTTCCGGGGAGTTTAAGGGAACAGTGGGGACAAGCAGAGAGATTGATACTTAGCGGACTTAAGCCCGGAGATCATAAAAAGGCGAGCAGCGATCTCCGTTTCTTACACGATCAGATGATCGCAGAGAATAGAGTAGAGGGTGACGAGGCAATAAGTCTCCTAGCCACAGCACTCAATACATACGAGCGACAGTTGGTTCAGAAATTAGAAACTCTCAACAAGCAGAAGGCAGGTTTTATCAGGGCTTCTAAACTTAAAAAAGAAAGGGAGCTAGTTGACAAGCTAAGGAGAATAGGCCATAACGCAGCCTTAGTTATGAATGGAGTGGCAGTAACCTGCCCTCTGAGCAAAACTCCCGCCAAAAATCTGCCCGCCATAGCAGCCCCACCCAGTCCTGCACCAGCCCCTCCCACAGAAGTGATAGAGCCAGTCAGGAAGGAGAAGCCATATGGTGGGCCCCTCCCAGACATCCCAGAGGGCGGTCCCCTCCTCTATCCAGATTTATACAACCCCTTTAAGACCCGACCCCCTCCCTATACGCTTCCCTCCACCTCTAACCCCCCCCTCACCCAGTTCCCCTCATGACATTAAAGAACACCTGTATCAACACATACACCTACAGATGAAGAAATACTTGACTTTGTTGCAAAACGCGTCAAATTTTTTAGGACTAAAAAAAAAAGGATGAAACCTCTGCCTCTGACAGAGAAGACACGGCAAGTCAAGACGGCACAGGGGACTCCACCTTCCTCTGAAACAGGTTGATATAGCCGGTGTCGGACTTTGTTTATGAACACATTAACTGAGGGACAGGTTTCTCCCCATTTGAGCTGACCCACGGCCATCAGTTTCCGGGTCCTGGAGCATTAGCAGTAGGGAAAGAAGTAGAGGAAATGAGCTCAAAACCATATTACCAGCAACTTAAGGGCTTGGTATGAGATTTCTCCACCCAGGTGGCTGACGCCAAAGGGGGACCGGAGAAGCACGAGGCTAACACCGCAGAATTCATCTGGCTGAAGGTCATCCGTCCGAAGTGGCTCAACCCAAGGTTCACCGGCCCGCACAGAGTGATGGAAAGGGGGAAACGTGGTATCATTGGAGCCAGTGCGCCGTTGGAAAACCTCCAGCAAGGACGTTAGACGACATCAGAACTGACATCGCTGCAGCAGGACGAGAGAACGACACATCTGACGACGACAGCCCAGCAGAAGCAACGACCCATACAACAGATGACAAGGACAAAGACACAGAGGTAACAACAGGCGATCTTGGAAAGGAGATTACGGCCGGCGAGGAGGCGGACACGAGTACGGGACGACCTGAAACACACGACTCCATATAGGACCCGACTTTTTTACTCCCACCTTTAGGGGCACTTTCCAATAAGTAGCAGCATTTTTATGCCCACCTATAGGGCCTCTTTCTAATAAGAGTAGTAGGTTATATATAACGAGAGGTTAGCCCTATATTAAAGGGCAGTGAAAGTCTCCCCATCACCAGACCTTATATTTAACAGGTTCTGGGAGCACAGTATTTACCATTACAGGGTACTATTTTACACCCTAGTTTTAAAGAATCTCCTTAGGAGATTTTAGCATTGTGTTCAGAGGAACCTAATTACAATAACACGGACCACTGATTAAAGGTACTCAACAATGACAGACTGTGGATTACACTTCCTTATTGTTTGTTGGTGTACTCTGCTAGTGGGAATCGTGGTTTACTTGGGACACTGTTTGTATCTTGAACACCATTCTTAGTTATATGGCCCATTAGCGAATGCCTTATTATTTGATTGGGTGTTAATTCCTTGTGTCCTAGTAAATCTCCTATTATTAATAACAGAAATAATGTGTGTTCACCCTTGCCTTTATTTTTGTTTTAATGATTCCATTGACCACCCAGACTCCATTCCCCGCCAGAGGAGTCCGTAACTAGGGTCAAACGGGCCAAACATGAGGTAGTTGTTACCAAAATGTCTCCTAAACAAACCTTCACTTTCCAAGCAGGTAGTGATGGAATAATGTAGACAGGATCAACTATGTACATTACAATGTGCTCCGTTTAGCTAATCTCACTAGGGACGCTGTAGAAGGACTCGCTGAACAGCTGGGGCCGACTTCCCTTATGGCTCAGAATAGAATGGCCCTTGACATGCTGTTAGCTGAGAAAGGAGGTGTGTGTTCAATGTTTGGTGATATGTGTTGTACTTTCATTCCAAACAATACGGCTCCGGACGGTTCCGTCACAAAGGCTTTAGAAGGTTTTCGCACACTATCCATAACTATGCATGAACAATCAGGGATACACAACCCCTTGGAGGAATGGTTTACAAACATGTTTGGTCAATGGAAAGGTTTAATAATGTCTCTTTTGATTTCTATAGCTACTTGTATTGCCATTTTAGTAACATGTGGTTGTGTTGTGTGTGTGTATCCGCTCATTGGGGACAGACGCAGTAGAAAAGAATGACAGTGGTTATGTTTGAATGCTTTGTGTGAATTGATCTCTTGAGGTGAGATCAAAAGGGGGATTAAAGTAACCTGTATGACCTGTTTCAATAATTATAACCTGTTTCAATAATTATAACTTTGTCTGTGTAAAATGTATACTTAAAGACCCAGTGAAGTGTGCGCCGGTGCATGATCTGTTATGCTAATACGTATAGTAATGACCAAAATTGTCCATTGGAACCCATATAAAAGATGTTGGAATAGCAACGAATTTGACGAGTTGGAATTTTCCGCTGGGAAATCCGCCTTCGTGGGCGTGGCTTGCGATCTACTGCGTGACGTCAGCCGAAGTGTTTACATTCACCACCGTTCATTTTGTCTCTGTTTCAAAGTGGAATTTACCAACGTTTTTGAGCGAGTATTTTATTGGAAAGTGTTTCGCAGTCGACTGGAAGTGATTGCCAATCGAGGAAACCTGACAATGGAGGCGACAGTGAAGAAAAAGGGAGGAAAAACACACGGGAAGCGATGCATTGCCGCTGGCTGTGGTAATGTCAATTCTGCCGAAGTGGCGATGTTTCTGTTACCAAAAGATGAAGGTGAGTGGCTGGTGTTATTGTTTCGTAGATTCGTAGATTGTTTATGAAAAATAAAGGCCACTGTGTTTGTGTCTATTAACAAGACTATCATGGCGGCGGCAGAGCTCAAGTCGAGTTTCTCGCCTGGAGATATCACTATTTCACTTTTGTCGAGCACAAAGAAAAGAACGTTTAGTTAAATGTAAGTTGTGTCTTGGGCGGTCAAAGATCCTATCGACTGCCCAAACAGCAATTAAAATCTGTTGAAACATCTGCAGAAACAACATGCTGGGACGAAGCTAGTAGCTAAGACCACAGACCCAGACTCATCCGACGCCACTCCACCTCCACCTAAGCAACAGCGGCTGGATTGGCACTTTGAAACATATCTTTGTGTTTGTGTTTGTATAGATCGCATGCTTAGCAGAGTTCAGTGATGCAAATGCATGTCAAGTGATCAACAGGTTGTATTATTCTCCGATGCAATAACAGTACTGAAATGAAGGCTACAGTATAAGGGCATTAATGGGTGCCCTTTTTTAAGTAACTAAAAAGTTACTTTTCACAGTAACGCATTACTTTTGGTGTAAGTAGTGAAGTAACTAGTAATTGTAACTAGTTACTGGTTTTCAGTAACTAGCGCAACACTGCATGTGAACATGAATGTTGCATCATGCTATGAACAGATGAATGTATGATCAGGTGATGGCCAATCCTGTGTGTAGATCTACTCTAGATCTATGACAAAATATGTCCTCAACTAAATTGACTTCCATGGCCACTTTCCTCATCTATCCTGTCCGAAAAGCTGTCAAAATCATCATTTCTCTCGCACAGTATCACTTTCCGAAGGCTCCGCCATGTTTACAATCACAACTGGGCCCATCTTGTGACGTCACAGCCGCTATCGTCTGCAGCAGCGGTAGGCTCAGACTCTGAAAAATGTGCGATGTTTATCTCGTCCCTCGCACTTCCTAAAAAATTATTTTAGCCATGAACAGGTACAATTATATGTAAGAAATGAAACTGCCATTTCATTTTGGCGCAAAAAAATGCACTTCACTGGCACTTTAAGAAACTAGACCAAATGTCCTCATGATGGTATTATTTTCCTTTGTTTGCTGTGGTCAATTGTGTGTGCGTTGACTTAGGAATGTAGAGGATCAGTCGCCCCCCGGGTTTTTAATGGGCCGGATAGGAGCATGGGGGGTTGCAGGAGAAAGGTAATAAAACTGACACCATTGAGTCTATGCAGAGATTGTACTGAGAGAAAGATTGGGATGCGGAGTGGTACGGCCAGGTGCCGAGGATAAACGAAGATAAGGATTGGTACCTCACCCCCGTTCAACCCAGAATTGTTTATTTTATGGCTGCCATAAAAGATGACCTGGGACTGATCGGCGGCGCAGGAGATCCAAACTTCCCACGCCGATGGCTGACTCACTCTGATTCGCTGTTTAGACCTCGTCAAATGGCTGACTCACTCTGATTCGCCCAGGAGTGAGTCCACCAATGGATGAACACCTAGGGAGGAGCAACCGACACAACTGCTCCCACACCTCTCCGTTTGTGGGCATAAATATTATGAATTCTGTACACTCGCGGCCTCTGTTCGGTCTGACTGTCTGATACGTACATCGCACGGTGGAAGAGCTGAGGCCCGAAGTACTTCGTTATATTGTACTGTTGTTTTCTACCATTAAATCAGCTTATTGTTTAATCTCATTTCTCTGTCTGAGTCCTTCCTTTTTATAGCAGACCACTCATCAAACGAACGGCGCAGAGCGGGCTCGAACCTTCACCAACTGAAGGGTGCTTCAACCCAACAGACGCGAGGATAGGAGTCTAGGAGAGGCAAACTGAGAAATGAGAAAGGGCTCTGACCAAGACAAAATGGCCGACCCAAAGAGGAGCGTTGTTTCGAGCCATTTAACAGCGGAGAATGATGGCGGTCAGTAGGAATGAAATAGAACGATAGTTACGCATGTAACTACGGTTTTATGAATTAGGGATGACTGCCAGAGTTTTCTCTCACTCGGAATCTTGGCGAGATGATTCCATTAGGCGCTTTCACACCAAGTACTTTTCCCAGGAATAGTTCCCAGAACTTAGTTCCCCGGAACTCTTTAGTTCCGGAACTACCTAGTAGATCGCGTTCACACCGGAATAAGTCCCTGAGGGAGGATTACGCAAATGAAGCCGCTGACGTCACTTCTTCTTCTTCTGCTTTGGGTTTACTGGCAGGCCGCAAACAACTTCACGGCGTATACCGCCACCCGAAGTCCCAGAAGCGCCGACACCTGCTCATCACTCCACCGCTCCCACGTTTTATTTTGTGTTGCCATAAGTTAGTCTCTCTCCGTTGGTGCGCTGGGCTAATGCGAGGAAATAAAATTGCGGCTTCAAAAACCTTTTCGGAGTTTTACGGGGCGTGGTTTGCTATTCGCCCAGCCAATCAGAAATTGGAACCTTTTCCTCCCCAGGAAAGTACCACCTCTTTAGCAGGGACTGAAAAGGGGTAAAAAGGTTCCCGAAAAAAGTTCTAGTTCCAGATCTTTTTGGTGTGAACGCAAAATCCCAGGAACTATCATAACTATTCCTGGGAAAAGTACTCCGGTGTGAAAGCGCCTATTGAGACATTTCTGATGGTGACGTGGGCTGATATAGGCGGGGCTGCCCTACGTCACCCCAGGTCATATATGACTTTGTTGATATTAAATACTCGACCTGCGCATGTGCAAGAAGGATAACATCCAGTGTTAAACACTGCCTCTGGCGGTCATCCAGAATTCATAGAACCGTAGTTACATAACTATCGTTTTTACTACCTGTCTTTTTGTTTTCCCGCCTGTTGTGATTGTTGGCCCCACCCTGATTCTTCCCACCTGCTGTCCTTGTGTCTTTACCTACCCTCTCCAGCTGTGTCTTGTCAATGTGATTAGTCCTGTCTGTATATGCCCTTCTGTCCTAGTGTTTATCTATCAGTTCATTGTCAATGTGTTTTGCTGTCATTGTTTCCCCAGCGGTTCTCCCTAAACTCCATGTTAAATTATGTTTTGAATTAGCTTGACTTTTTTAAAGTTGGCTTTTTGTTTTGACACTTTTGTCCCTTTTTTTGTACTGTGTTTGGGTTCACACATGGACTTCTTTCTTCTTTAAACACACATCATGCATTGATTGGAGGTACTTTAAACAGAGACTCTGGTAACCAATCATAATTAAAAAAAATAGCCTCTTTTAAAGTCTCATTGACTTTTTAGAGACGGTTCTGAAAATGTTATCTGTTTTTATACAAATTTCTACTTGACACAGACATTGGATTAACCTTGAGCGGTGTTTTTATTCCGTTGAACACAACTTTTGATCACAAATAAAAAAAGGTAAGGCTTAATTATTGTTATGGATTTGAAACCGGATGTTGTTTTTTTTCTCTTTTCTGGCTGATAGCTCCGAATTCGGGGTCGTACAGTGATGACATTACATGTATGGAATCTGTGGAATCTCAGCTTGCTAGTCGATATCTTGTTTGTGCAGTTAAGATAAGTAATAAGGGCATTTCTACCGTGAGTTCTTTGCTTAGACGGTTAGCATTAGTTAGCATTTTTTCGCTCAAGGCTAATTCAAAGGCTTGGTATTACTCTTGTGTTTATTTTAGCTAAAAAGGGTATGGAACATTAATAGTTTCATAAATGTTAAGAAGCCCTGAGACACAGTCTCGAAAAAAAATGTTGGGGGGGCCTCAGGACTTAAGAGGTTAAGCACTTGTTCAATCTCTTCTTGTCAAAATGCTTCCCTCTAAGCTTTGTGTGAACTCCATTTAAGGTCCACTGGGAATTAAAATCCACCCAGGTTTGTCTTCAGCCTGAAGGATTAGTCCATCCACTCCATGAGGCAGTGGCACTTGGCTGCCCAGGACTCCAGAGGGAAGACTTATAGTAGCTGTAACACAACAAGAAAAACCACCTACCCACGCTCAGGGCCACAAAATAAAATATGAGACTATTAAGTTATCTCTTACAGTACACAACCGAGAATAGCAGAGCACATACAATTCAGCTTTATACGTAATATTTTCTTAGTACTGAAATGTTTTGCAAACTTATGACTGACTTATTTCTTCACCTATAACTGTATGTACAATAGAATCATTTTCATATGTGCAGGCATGGCATAGTCATGAATTGTGTGTTTGCACCTTTATTTTGTTAATGTGGGATTATGTATACTGCATCTGATATACTTGTGTAAAGTCATCCAAACACAATTGTAATTTTGTTGTTGGTGCGTTATTTATGTGTTGCCGAAAGAGAATTGGGCAGTATGTACAATTAGCTATTGTACTTACATGTACAATTAAACATGGTGTTTTATTAATAATGGTTAGAAAAGCAATAACAAATACATGTCACTGGACCTTTGTAGCAATAGTTACATCAATGTTGTATTGCCTTGTAGCAGCAACAAACAGTAAAATTAACCAGCCAATCAATCAACCAAAATACTTTATTAATCCCAGTGGGAATTTAGGTTTCATGACAGTGGCATCATATTAGAAAACATTTGTATATAAACATAAATTGAAGTAAAAATGCAATAAAAGTCCTTATAAAACATCAGAAGTAATATTAATAATAATTTGGTTTATTGCCAAGTAGTTTACACAAAACTAGGAATTTGCTTTGATGAATAAAGTTACATACAAAATGAAAAAAAAAAAAGAACTTATTGTTGTCTGCACTGCTTGGCGTGCCCTTTAAATCAGATGCACTTGACAATGCCAGTTTAACTAAGAAAGTGACACCTTGATAAGACAAAATGCAGCACCCCGAGGACACCTGTGAGACAATTAACTCGATTATCAGTGCCATTCATTAATGGCTGACAGTTTGTCAACCTCATTATGTCAGTGTGCAGAATGTTCGTGCAAACCGCATGTGGTGGAACGTCCAGGTGCCAAGCCGCTTCTTGGTCACCTGTTCTAGCTTTGTTGTTGGGACTGTAATTAAGAAGCCCATTATTTCTGATTAGTGCTCCTTTGCATAATTAATGGATAGAGGGAGCTATGTCCAGATGGCTATTTCATCAAAAAAACATTACTCATCTCTTTGACCAGGACCTTCAAAGAGAAATAATAAGTTCAACATGTTTGTTGAGCTTAAAAAACATAAAGTTCAATGTTTAGGGCACTTAAAGCATATGATTTAAGCACATTTGACAAAAGTGGTAAAAAAAAAAACGGTTATTTTTTTTAAATTCATCAATAGTGCATACACATGTGGTTGATAACAAATGTGAACGAAAAAAAATAACATCACAAAACATAAAGGGTACATACAGATCTGTGAGTGGCAAGTTAAATTCTTATTCTGTTGTTGTGGCATTATCTCATGCGTCAACAAGACAAATCTGAGAATTTTTGAGCATATTTTATTAAATTCTATAGCTGTAGTTGGTCCATTGATCACTAGCCATCATGGTATGCTGATCTTTTTCCTACTTTTCCAGTATAGTTATATAGTTCGCTTGACGAGTTAGGTCCACAGATAGGGGAGTTGTGATTTTTATTGATCATCTGTTGAGTGCATCTCAATTGCCAAGAATGCATACAAAGGGGGCATGATGGAATGCTATGGCCAAAAATCAATTCATTGTATTCTTCTACCCAGAAATACTGAATTGGTGGACAGTTCCAGAGTGCATTGATGCATTGTATGTCTGCTCTGTGACTGATCTTGTATTGAATGCATCTTACAATGGTACTGGTAGACATGCTGAAAATGGTATTACTGATTTTGTTACACAAGGGGTTATCCGTTTGGATGTTGAGTTATTTATCCCATCAATTAATTGAAATATGAGTGGCATCAGTAAGGTAAGTTGAAGATATTAGTTTATAGAGTCTTGAGAGTGGTTTGTAGAGTCTCTGTTTTTCTGAATGCTGTCCAGTAGGGGCTGTTGTTCTAGGGGTGTGGCTATGTTTGATAGAAATGTGTCGTTCTTCAATGTTTTATGACAACAGACTTGTGCAGCCATAAAAATGGAAGGAAAACAATTTCAATCTCTCTTAATCCACTTTTTATTGGCCCTTGGTTTCCTCCTCAGTCCTTTGCTCCACAGTCTGATCAAAAGTCCCAGGAGTCCACCCTTGACCTCAACTCTGTTAACCCTGACTAGGCTCAGTGGCAGTTACTGTTTTATCACCTTGAGAAAGCACCAACTTTTCCTTCAATCCTCGCTAAAACTAATTAAAGTTGGGGCAGAGGAAGCGTCTGGTGGGAGAGAATGGGGTTGAGTGAGTGATGTTGGGAGGGGAGAGAGATTAACTGGTGCAGGCAGAGCACTGTCTCTCAGCCACTAATCCTTAATGTCACAGATATGCGGTAAGCTGGGGCTTTTGTCAGTTAAAGACTACCTTCAGATCTACCCAGCTCTTTGTCTGGTGCTGTGCATCCTTCTTCCCCCTATACCTCTGCGCTGTACCCTCACTCTTCAAACTCCTTGGATCAGGAATAAACATGGGAGCACTCACTTTTTCCAGGCGAGATGAAAGGCTACTGGGGGTTGAAAGGAGCAGTTCATGCAGCCGAGATGACTTGCCATAACACCGGATGGATAAAAGGGCATGGAGGAAGAGAAACACAGGAGGCATACAAGCAGGCTCTGTTTTTCCCCTCTGTATCTGCGTGTCACAAGGTGACTTCTACAGATTTTATTTATTTAAAGTTCCACTTTATCCTAGAGAAGTCACAAAGTTGTTTTACTTTGACCAAAACATGATTCAACTTAATAAAATGGAAATGTTCATAAACACTTGAGTATGAGAACGTCAGTATGCTTCATACAAAGTGTTTTTTGAATAACAGTATCTGAAATTTTGATGTCAAAACAGTGTACCAATAACTTTTCTAATGTACAGTAAACACAACAGTAAGCATCACCATTCAAATGTACCTCAGTACTTAAAACTGTAAGTAAACATATCACTGTTCAAATAAAGTTCAATTCGAATAACAGTAAGTGAAAGAATCCTTGTGCATATGTATCTCAGTACATACAACAGCACTTGAACACACCATGGTTTAAATGTACATCAGTATGAACAACAGTCAGGGAACACATTTTCGTTTCAAACTACTTCAGATTGTACAATAGTAAATTAATGCATTGCAATGTACCTTGGTACATAACTGAAGGTATCTCAGTTAAAATGTCCTTCAGTATAACAGGCGAAACAATTACCATTTGAATGTTCTTTTTTCTAAATACAGCAGTAAGTGAAAGCATCACCATTTGAATGTCATATAAAGTTAATTGAACACATTGCTGTTCAACTGTACTTCAGTGTGTTCAACAGTAATTAAACGCATGGCTGTTCAATTGGACATCGGTACTTATAACAGTACACTCATAAAAACGATTCAAGCCCTTCTTAGACTTGACACAATAAACAAATGTTCGCTTTATTAAATATTTTTAATTAAGAAATAAACCTAAGTATAGTTCATTAGTGCAACACAAATTACTTTAATCAATTCACTTATTAAATGTATTTAGGACAGATCAACTCAAAATGAATTGTTTTCATCTGGGGACCGCCCCTTTGCACATGCGCAACATCCGTTCTGTCTTTTACCGCCTTTTGTCTGACACTGACTGTGGAAGCTGACTGTGGACAGTCTATTCTTTGGTAAGTATTTATTTTAGTAGTTTTTTAGTAGTCTCTAGTAGTTTAGAACGTACCCTGTTTCCAAGTAATGCCTTTTCATAATATCGACAAGAATATTTGAAACCACCGTCTTATATTTTGCTCCGTTTTTAGTTGGGTAAACGGCAAGCTAGCTATAGCTAGCCAGATAACTGGTAGCTTGAAACTAGCTTGCTACATGTGGGTAGCATTGAATACCTGCTGGATAATGGAGATCAGTAGATTGTATTATATTAGATTTAATGTTATTGTCATTGAACACAGTACACCAAAATTCAGTTTATATCCAACCAAAAAAATGCAAAGAGTAATTAAAGTGCATGAGGTAACAGTAGGGGGCAGAGCCTGCATGCCCCTGCAAGCACCGCCATTTTCTATCATAAAGCAGGTCTGTCCACCTGATTCCATTTTACTTCTCAGAGTAGTTTTAATGCTGCATACTTTTTGCCCTCTGCACCCAAAAGGCGAAACCTCAGAAACGCTGGAGAACGAGAGAATTGCTATGTTTGTATGTGTTGACTGTTTTTTATTAGTCTACAATGATTAATGGCTCCACAATCGCAATTTGCCAAAATCCTACATCCCAATTTGGTAGTAATTCTGATAAACAAGTAACACATTGTTGTATTTTGTTTGTCAATATTTATAAGGTGAATGCAGAGTTCTTGCGCATCACCATCAAGCCACTGCAATCGAAGTTCATGTATCAGCTGGACCACTTTTCCGACAAGCTGCTACAAATCTTCACCAGCAAAGGAGGAGTGAAGGGGAAAAAGATAAAGGAAGCCCTTGCAATCACAGATTTGGTTAGTAGAAATGCATTTTTCTTCAGATACCATGTCCTGCTTAGGGACATTTGGACTGATACAACCTTTCTGGTCTTCAGACAACCGCTCTGTCGCACCCACATTAACTAAATGTTGTCTTCATTTGTCGACCCTGCTTTAGTGTGAAACATCAACACCAGGAGGGAGTACATCCTGAAAAGCCTTGTAATATACCTAAATGAAGATCCAGACTCGTTCTTCAAGGAGTATCTGGTAAGTTTATACAATATTTTTCCAATGTAGCGTTGAACAGGGTTACCCTAACTTATTAATACCATGGCATGTATTTATAATGAGAAAATCCTATGGCACACCACGATCCATACCCAAGGCTAGGTGTCTATAATGTCAACTTCTCGCTTGCGTGTATTACTTAAGTATCAATAAATAAATACAGGAATAAATAAGGAAATAAATAAATAAATATGGATATTAATGAATAAACAAATGTATACATTAATTCAGGGATAAATAATTATATACATAAATAAATAAAATAATAAATAAATGCTGAAATAAATACATTTAAGAATAAATAAATGTAGAAATAAGTAGGTAAATGCATAAATAAATAAATATGGCAATAAATAAACGTATCAATTAATACAGAAATAAATATAAATGCTGAAATAAATAAATTCTAGAATAAATAAATGTTGAAATACGTAGGTAAATGGATTAATAAATACAGAAATACATGTTTAAATTATTACAGGAATAAATAAATAAAATAATAAATAGATTCTGAAATAAATAAATACATGAATAAAATAATAAATATGGAAATAAATAGGTAAATGTATGAATAAATAAGTAAAAGTTGATAAGCAAACAGGACATACATGGATAACTATCTTTATTAGATTTAATTTATTTCTACATTTTTGTACAACTATTTATTTCTGTATTTCAGGTATTGATAAGGAGGTCCTTATCTCAGTTTAAAGCAGTATTGGTCAATTAGGCGAGCCAGACAGAAGCAAATCTGCTTCTCTAAACTGCAGTTGATGGTTTAAGAATGCTTATTTATATTTCATACACAGTTTTCTGTTAGTGGGGTTCAGCTTTTTACTTAACATAAGTGTTGTGTGTTTGTGTTGTTTTTCAGGCCTCCGCCGCTGACGATGCAGAGAGGGACATTTCCAACACAGTCATGGGGATTTACACGATCCGAAGAAACGGGGATGGGGGGCCAGAGGACGTGGGAATTGTTATCGAAGGCATAAAAGTCATGGAAAACGTAGGCAGCGTCATTGTGGGACTCATCATGCTCTTGGGGCTCATTTATGCCCTTGATCTCAGCTTCCCGGACAACCTGAAGTACACCTTTGAGTTTCTACAGAAGGTCGTAATGAACTTGGATGGGCACAAGCTGAATGCAAAATACAGCAGCTGAAAATCAAGCTGTTTGCATAAGAGGTGAACAACATGTGAACAAGTGTTCAAGTTCCTTAACAAATATTTTGCTTTTTTTGTAATTGTAGGTTCAAAGCAAATGGCTACACTACACTTATTCAATTACCAAATATACTGTAGGGTTTTGCGCAGTGCACTCTTTTATATACAAAAATCACCCAATGATATTCCCTGTTTGGAGAGCAGTGCAAAGCCTCCACCTTTTATAGTGTCTTTGTTGTTTGTGGCACTGGGAGATCTATAATAGCTGGGTGTTCATTTTTCACCAGTTTCGGCACTGTTACGAGAGTGCTATTTACACCACTCTTAAATTGTTCTTTTAAAAAATATTTTTAAATCTTGCTCTGTGTATTCAAGTAAAGTTAATATTGAGATGTGTATATAAATATTGATGTTGAATTGAGGATTACTGTCACCTTCCTCATCCATGATTGGCATTATTATTATTATTTTCTCAGTTGCTTTTATCTCCTGCTCAGTCTGTTTATTGATATGTTTTCTAAAAAAAGAAATGCAGACAGACCAATAACTCTAATTGACAGAGAGCTGTGACTCTGTTTACACAAGTAAAGGGGAGGATTGGCTATCCACCTCAAGGTGTAATTGTTATCTGAGAATTTTCAATAAAAATCTCAACCAGGTTTTGTCTCATGAGTGTCTTAATGGGGGGATAAAGTGAAAAATTATTATATTTTACGTTATTTCTTTACCAATTAATTATATTAGTTTGAGTTGGACAAATGTAAATTCATTTAATTTACGTAACGTAATAATTTTATTTCAGCTGTATTTGATAAAAATGAGTTGGACTAACTCAATTCAATTTTATTAAATGGATGTTCTTAGTTTCAGTTGGGTCTACGAATATTTATTGGATGGAAATCCTGCCCACAATTGAATTGAGTTCATCCAATGAGTTATTTTTTTGAGTGTAAGTGAACAAATCACCATACATACCGCTGTAACTATTACATTACTCATATTTCAATTTTTTGCTGTATTTTTATGAGCTTTAAATGAGAAATTACTGAATGTTTTTCACTGCTCAGCTGACAACAGTCCTAACAATCACTATTGGGGTGAATCTATTTCAGTGTAAATCTGGTAAACATCTTTTGAGTACATTATTTCGATGTGCACTTAGAGGGGAAAAGGTCTCTATAGTTGCTCTTAATTGGACAATAAGTTCTCACATTTTATTCAAAACTTTAACATCAATTTCTGTCTCATAACTAAAAGGCAAACCATTTATCTTGTGAAGCAAAGAGAATAGGGTCAAATAAAATTGGATGGTGAAACACAGCTAATGAGCAACAATAGCTTTCTCCATTTTAACTCTTTGGCTCTCTGTTCCATCAACAGTCAGCACTCTTTAATTTAAGCCAGATCTGAGTGCAATATGCTGCCATTTTAAATGTTGGCTGGAACTTTCAAATCTTTACACAACAGATCCCGTTTACAGCAACACCATAAATGCCTTCAAGAAAAGTGTTGGGAAAATACTGAATGTACTCTTCCAATATCAGAGTAGCACATGATAACAAAGGCCCAACTGTAGCTGTTTACATGACACTATGTATGATTACCCAGAAAAGCATCCGGACTGTTTTAGGCATATGATAGCTATGTGATTAACATGATGATTCAGCCTCTATGGAGATAGACATATGACAAGCATGATCATTTCTGAAGTGGGTTTTAGCTAATCTGAACTAAACATTGTATACTGCTTTGAACCGGTATTCCTGCATCTTGTGACTGTGTAACATCCTCTCTTGTATATAAGCATGTGAAGGACACTGTTAAGGAACTAGTTGTTCCATATGCTGTATGTGATGACTACTTCCATTCTTGCAAGGATAATAAATACATGTATCCTGTTATTGAAGCTCAAGCTGGTGACAAGTGATATTTTTCTAACAAAGTTGTTTTGCCTTTTCCGGATTTGTAGTTACTTTGTGTAGAACTCTCGCCATGAAAGCATCCGTTTTGACTCTGAGTGTGTTGGATTTGCACAATATTTTTACAACCTTGCCTTTAGACGTGGTTGGAGGACATATCGTACAACCAAAGGCAAAGCTTTAAATTATACAGTTTAGATCGGCATGCGCTCTCCCAACTTGCCTGGTTATGGTTAGTTAGTTGCCTGGTTCCAGACCTCTGAACTGCTACCTACATGTAACTAACCCTAACAGTACATTACTTCATAATTAATTTGAAATGATGTAGTCATATCAAACGACCCATGAACTCTTCTTTGGAGTTTGGTGCTTAAAAAAGTCTCACCAGTGCATCTTTGAGTACTTAAAAATACGCTCAATGAAGCCTATCATACACTGTCATTATTGTCCCGTTTGTAGTTTTAATGAGGTTGGCCTACTCATTTAACCGTATCAATATGATGTGCTTCTCTAGTGACACATCGAAGTGAATTACCATCAACAGCAATTAGCTAATTGAAGTGGATCAGACCATGGGACTTGGCGTGCTCAGGGTCAGTGCCAATACAGGCAAGTGACATCAGCAAGCCCCCTCATTTAAAGCCACCATGACAGGGTCCTTTCATCACGGACAGTTTCTGAGAGCAACATGTTCTGACATTTGTGAACAGCGCCAAAGTCTTTACTTTATATGCCATTTACATAACTGACGGCCCTTATCACGGTCCACGCCTAAGGATCTTATCTACTTCACTGACTAAGATGCAATATTCATTGATTGCATAATCTGTGCATGGGATTGGTTTGATATCCAGAATGAATATGCAAGGGTGTTTGGGGTGCACTGTGATCAGATGAGACAGTGCTAGCATGCATAACTGATTGCACAAAGCTAAGCCAGTTATAGATGCATAGTTGTAAATATGTCTTGCCGGCAGATTATAGGGCTTATGGGTGATTCATATCAATCATAGCTAAAAAGATTATTGCTATAAAGAACGAAAAAAATAAGGCACAAATGATCTGATATTCTTTCAATAAACTATAATATTTGCCACTGCAACTGTGGCAAACAAATCGCTTAGGAAAACCATTAGCTTCAACAAACATTTTGGGATAAAAGCCCAAAAAAAGAGCATATTAGTATGAATTATTGAATCAAATGTAAATGAAAAGTGAAATCAGTCAGCTTGAGAAATTAATAATAAAAAACGACTGATCTATTGTTCTCAATCATGCAGGATTTGGATCCCTTCGATTGGATTCTGTCACTGGGATGATATCCACTGCTAGCATGTTTAATAACATTTTTAAGCCTCTTGATGTGGGTTAATAATAAAAATCCCCAGTTGAAAATAAATACTGCGCCTTCATGTCATGTCAAATGTTCCAATGATTTGCAGACCTATATATTATGATCTTTGTTTTTTACTGTGTCATAGTACTAATGTGAGTGTTCTCCGATTGTTATGTACTATTGACATTTCAAAGTTTTAAAATGATCGAGCTTAATTTAATTTCCAATTGTAAGAAAAAGGAAAACATTTTTGAACAAGATGTTATTCTTTTTAAATGTGGTAAAGACATGTCCTTTCTAGTCGATAGACCCATGGCTTGACACTTTTGACATTTAGCACACAGGCTAGGTTTTATTCTCTGCAAGCACTTTGCTACCACTTATTGAACAGTATGATTGAATAAATGTATCGTAAAAGAATCCAAGGAGGAACTGTTGGCGCCTGGTTCTTTGTTCTACAACAGATATCATAATTAACCCTGACGTGCAAACGTTAATGCTGCGAACGTTTGCAGTCCATGTTGTTTCTCCAGTGTGACAACCATGATCCCCTCCGGCTCCTAACAGTATTTACTGTATCTGTTGTATAATCTGCAAGCACAAAGATGTGATGAAGCAGTCTGTGGCCATTTTCAGCGATTATTATTAAGGGTGTCGTGCAACCTGTGGTTAATTGTTATAGGGTGTTGAATTATTTGACACTCTTATGTAGATATTCTTAAATCACAAAGATGTTGTCAGTGCTTCAATTTCCTGTATTGACATTGGTCTTGCTTTAAACTAGACATTCCACATTTTGCCATCTGGAGGGACTGGCAGGAAGTTCTGGGAATGGAAATGATGCCAGATCAGCAGGGAAATGCTCAGGATGTCCATTCCTCTTTTGTCTGCACCAGACAACAATATTTGCAGTTTAACATACTATACTTTGTCCCATATCAAAACTCAAACTCTCCAAGATCCTTCCTACTATAAATGCATTCTTTGGTCGATGTGAACAAGCACCAAATTCATGTTGGAACTTCCAAGGAAGGTAAATTACCTGACTAATATTATCCAAACTCTGTACGAGGTTTAACAGAAAAGAAGCAAACCAGATTCAGTTGAGCCAATAATATATGATATGGTTTGTGACATTGTTGGCATGAAGACAGAACAAATGTAACTTGCTTCACTAATTAAAGATGTGTTGAAACACTTACAGTTAGAACAAAGTATTTTCCCTCAGAAAAAACATGCTGAACTCAACGTTGGTGTTTTATATTTCAGTTGCTTTCTTCTCTATCTTACCTAGACCCCCAACACAAAGTATTTGAAAACACTTTTTGCAACAAATCCTCATAGTCTTGGTGACTTTAGTGCAGAAATTACACAGTTATTGACAGTCAATGATAGCAAATACAGGACATGAATGATACAAAAACAAAGAAGAACTCCTGCATGGGGTTTGTTAAAACATCAGAGTTAATCATTCTAAAAAACTCCTGGGCTGATCTGGGGTAATATGTTGTGACAAGAACGTTTGCAAGTTAAAAGAGTATTAGGCAAGGGGCTTGAAAAAAGGAGACAGAGGGAGACAGGAGTGCTTCGTCCTTCATTATCATTAGTAGCAGTGTCTGATATGCTGCGGATTGTCCAATGGTGCGTATAATCGAGGCTGTCTGTACACTCAGACCTGCAACTGAGAGTGACTGAAGGGCCCGACCAGAGTGTGGTTTATAGCAGGGGTGTTGCAGGCGAGTGGATCCTGTTAAATATGCATCATGGTTCATTGGACACTCGTATGCTGTCAGGCTGTGGGCTCCACTCAGCCATTTTTTAAATCTTTGAACAGAAGGTCAAAACTCTTGAATAAAATAGAACAGACGTATAACGATGGTGCCTGAATCTTATGTAGCACACACACACACACACACACACACACACACACACACACACACACACACACACACACACACACACACACACACACACACACACACACACACACACACACACACACACACACACACACACACACACACACACACACACACACACACACACACACACACACACACACACACACACACACACACACACACACACACACACACACACACACACACACACACACACAGTTAAACAGTACTACTCTGCCAATGAACGTTGAAAAGCAGGTTTTTCTCAATGCGACAAAATCATCATTCAAAGTCATGTAAAACGTGCCTGAACATTTTGTGGATTCATACAGTATGAACAAACCTTCTGATTTGATTTAGCATTGTTAGATTTTTTCATAGCTTCTGCAAATAGCTGTTGTGTGCTGAATTTCGATAATAGATAATTAACGCTTATGGGATGACTGTTGTTTTGACAGAATTTTGTTGCAAGGTTATTCTATAGAAAAATAGCCAATAAAGTTCTAAAGATGTTTTGTCGGTGCGTTTGTTGCCAATTAAACAATTCCCTGGGTGTAGCAAATATTCACTATCTTTTACCATGTTATCTGAATTCAGGAAGTCCAGCGTTCAACAATGTACTGAGGTTTTATTATATAGCGTATCAGCATCATAACTTCAAGTACTAGTAAAAGCACTCATTTCTAGACAATGGCCCATTTCAGAGTTACTGTATATACTTTAGAATATAGGATTATAGTTATTGGTGGATCAATGTGTTCATCATTTTAATGTTGAAGCTGGTAAAGGAGGAGCCTGATTTTATGCTGTTGGTTAGCTTGGATAGCACATTTTAATAGGGGATCAAATCTGATCTTTACCAATAATAATAATAATGTTTATTATTTGGTTTTATCAGAAGTTGAGTAGAGGTATAAAGTAGCAGTATTTGGAAATACTCAAGTAAAGTACAAGCTGTCATGATCATGATGGTGTTTCCTGTTTTCATTTGAAACATTATCTTCCCCTGTGTTATGTCACCTTTTACTTCCTGTCTTTGTATTTTCCCACCTGTGTGATTTTCTGCCTCGGCTTGATTCTTTTCATCTGCTAACCTTTTTTTTCTGTTTGCCTGCCTTCACCAGCTGTGTCTTGTCTATGTGATTAGTTCTGATTGTATTTCAGTCTTGGCCTCTGTATGTCTTTCATTGGGAAGTTCTGATCTGTTTTGCCTGTTCTGACTGGCAGACCTGTAGTTAGAAGTATTATCTGTGAAGTGTTTCCATGTCCTTCATTTGGTTCCACCCTACTCTGTTTTCCATGACAACACTTTGTTAACGTTTTACTTAAGTAGAGTACTTGAGTTAATGTTCTTAGTTCCTGTCCAGCACTCGCTAACATAAGGTTTTTTTTTAATTTAAAGGGTTTTCATCATGCTAATCTAATTGAGAGTCTTCGGTATATAATCAGTTCATTATATTTTTAAGCAATATCCTGAAAAACACTGCCATGTTGGAACACCATTTGCATTATGTCTAAGATTAAATGACTACGTTCCTTCACACATGTATTTTCACCATGTTCAGCACCTTTCCAACACTAATGTGCGTTCTTCCTCTTCCTCATCCCTATTAAAAACATTTGAACAAGACACCATCAAGGCGTCTGATTCAACATCTTAATTTAGACGGTGGTAGCTTCTTCCACTCAATTTACTGATTCATAACATGAATACAGTTTCCAACATTGTTTTTTGCCACAGAACTGGGAGTCACTGACTGGTGATGAAATTGATTTGGTCAAGATTGCAACCGAAAGAACCATATGTCACATGACTCACACTATGACTTCAGGCAAAAATGGTCCAAATTAGATTTTTTTGAAGATGAGACTCAGATATATATTTTTTCCCAGTCTTGTTAACAGCAAAAACAACATGGAATAAACCTCTCAATTTGAAATATTATTGCATCAATGTAGACATTGATTTGGAAATTGTATGTGTGACGTCTTTGTCATTGTCATATATGAAACTGATGGCTGTATTTTAGAAATAATGTGAACAGCCAAACATAAAAGGTGTACAGTGTGAAAATAGCCTAACTATGACTCACTCAGAGAACATTAATAATCATGAATGACTGCTTAACAATCACCTTTTATAACAATTTCACTTTACAATAATAACAGCTTGCAACGGTTATACACTTTAATTTACAATAAAATGTGCAATGGAAAAATATAGATATTGACTATCAATAAAGCCTTTGTTTCCTGTGCTCTCCGTCTTTTTTACCTGCACAGTCAGGTCTTATTACAGGTAATGGCATGGTAACATCAGAGCCATACAGCGCTATAGCAGAGCTGTGAACCACTCTTATTCATTGGAGCATTGTCCAGCATTCAGCCTGTGCTTTGAATCCTTGCTTTGAAGCTGATTTAATGACGCATATAAGAATTTCTGTCTAGACACTCTAATTCCCTTTGATTAAAGAGAGACAATAACCTGGTATGATCTCTATTCAAAATAACATTCCAGCGTTTATCAAAGGAAAGGGAGTAGAATAATAAAAAGCATTTTAATCAAGAGGGGAAATGGATATAGAATAAAAGAGGTTAAGACTTAAAAATGGCACAATTTAGACCTCAAAGGAAATAAAGCATCACACCACCTGCAAAAAAAAGACAGACTGACCAATAAATGGTATAAGAATATCATAGCAACAAGTAAAGGACATGTTTTAGGTTAATAAGTATGTTAAAACAGGTGTAAAACATGCCTATCATTTTAAAAACAAGCATACAGTATATGATTAATATTCTTGTTGTCAAAATGCATTGACAGGTTAAGGCTGTATCCTAAAGTAAGTCTCACTTAATTTTATTGGAGATCGAGCTAAGAGAAAATCCAGCACGGAAATGTTTTAAAATGCACTGTGCTATATCTCTTGCCAAAAATGAAGCCAGGTATGAAGGATTAAATACAGCAAGATTTCACAGTGATAAGAAGCGAGCTGTGAGATTAGATAGGAGCTGATGGGATAACAAGCTGTCAGCGCTGTCTAAAACATATTGCAGCTAAACTCTGTGTAGACGGCCAAGCAGATCCAGCGTTTCAGCTCACAAATGGCTGCACCGTAAACACCTAATTAAAAAGATGTTCGAATTTCCAATTGTGTGAATGCAGATGGGCCAAATTATCCATAACTCAGTCTCGTTCACACACACAGTCCTGCACACATCTCTAGAATACTGAATTAAAAGGATTTAGTTCCATAAGTTCCATTTAAAACAGGCATGTTAGATGATGTAAAATGTGCTAAACCACTGCAGATGAAAAGAGAATGCAAAGAAAATAAGGTACCACTTTACAATAAGGCTCCCTTTTACCAATTATAAATGGTTGTGACTCATTAATAAATGGGAATGTGTTTTACACTTTACAATAAGGCTCCCTTTTGGCAGTTATACATGTTAGTAACTCATTCATAAATGAAGAGAGATGCCAAGAAACATCAAGATGGAAGGGGGGAGAATCAACTCAGTGAACAACAGATACCAAGGATGCTGGCAGATGAAGAACGAGAAGTAAGCTAAGTAGCCAATATAAGGCTTAGCAGTACAGATAAATGTGGGCTCACTATTTGGCAAGCAACCGTTCACAGTTGCCCTGTTTATCTCATGTCTTATAAAAGCTTATTAATGATTTATAAAGTGTTCAGAACCTAATTAATAAATTAATTACAAACCATTCGTAAACCCTTTATAAGGGTACTCTTATTGTAAAGTGGTACCGAAAAGAACAACCCTATTTGCTGACCCTAAGCCTTTATACAGTCAAATATGAGAAAGTATTAAATAAAACCTGTAAAATGATGGGAATAACAAACTTTGTATGTTATTTTACCAAAGACTTAATATAAAGATGGAAAAAATGACAGGGTTAGATTACAACCAACCTAACCCTGACCTATACAACCAATAAAAGACAACAAGTAATAACCAAAGTGTGGAGGGTCATGACTTCGTTATTGAAGGGGAAAAATCGGAAAGGTCTGATGAAGTTTCTGGATAAGAATTATCCTTGTGTTATGTTGGTTGAAAGGCGTGTATATTGGGAAATGGACCTTTCGGAACAATGGGCTTTCAGTCCAAAAGGGCCTTATTCAGACTATTGGGCTATTTTAAAAATGGCCCTAGGAACAATTGGTAGTCCCTAGTACAAACTACAGTAAAAATAAAAAACAATGATTTCCACAATAGACCAGCTTCTGGAAAATGTAAACTTACTTTAACATCACCAGACTGATAATGTTTGTTTCTGTCTCTCCTCTCTGGTTAATGTTTTGATCCCATTCATTTCTGATATCAATGATGACTTGTTTGGTCAGAATTGTGATCTCCTGCACCTATTATTCTGAGCTTCAGCATCTTTTTTCAATTGTTTCAAAGAGAACTAAATGCAACATATAGCAACACGTTCATTTGTTGGAGCTGATGTGCCATGTGCACTGGATTTGGCTAAGGGTGATTGTAATGGTGAAACAAAAATATCACACAAATAGATAGTTTCTCAAACAGATAATACAATTCAAGTGGGCATACTAGTCTGTCTCAACAAGGATGTCTTGGCTCCTGGAGTACACGTCTTAAAGTTTTAATAACTGGAAGTCAGCAATGATGTTTCTAGGGGTGTTAAGCCATGCTTTTATTTTCTCCTGATTATTTTCAATTGAGATGCATAGTCATTCATGGTTTTATTGTTTTTGTCAGGATTCGGGAAAAAGGTAGGACCAAAATGCAGAATAAAAAAGGCAAAAAGGTTAAAGAACAAAAGGCGAGCTTTATTTTATAAAGCTGATGACTGACAAAACATGACATAAAATAAACAGGTAGCACAAGGTAGCGTCAAAACAAAAACTGACCGTGACCAACATGGAGGGAGACAGGAAAGACAATGAACCGACAAGGAGCACAGGGGAAGACAAGACTAAATACAAAGAAGGGTAATCACAGGACAAGACACAGCTGGGCAGGGGAGGCAGAAACACAAGGGCAACAGGTGAACACAATCAGACAATCAGACAAGACACAGGGAGAACAGAAATGCAAAAAATAAAACCCATGACAAGACAGACAAAACTAAAATCGTGACAAAACTAAGATCGTGACAGTTTTCATCTGCACCATAAAGAAAGTTGAACATCCATCTTGCTAAACCAAACCAAATGTTGACGTGTTTTCTGATACATTTTCTCGGGAATTTCTACATTGAAGAATTTATTCCTATTAAATACATTTCCTTTTACTTGAGATCATTAAAATGCCTGCGGCCATCATGATCTGAATCCATTTAATTGTACCTGACCTTCTGAGTTATCCTACATACTGAGCCATTTCAGAAATATTTCATGCTTATATAATCTCATAAAGTTTAGCTGATATCCTGAGGTCCAGCAAAGATGTTGAGGCATTTTTACTTCAACCAAATGTCCATTTCCTTTGGATAATGATCAGCAGAAAGTTCCCCTCCAGACATATTTTAAGGCATGGAAATACTCTATACTATAATGCTGTGAATTATAATATCCACCAAAAAGACAAATTGCCTAGTAAGAAATCTTAAAAATGTTGTAATCCCTCAATGAAGAAAGGGTAAATGTAGATGCCGTGAGTGGTTATGTTATTCTTCTTTTTTACTGTATTATCGCTAAGGTTGATATACACCCAACTCACTCAAATAAGCAAACAATGTTGACCAAAAGGATCAAAACACTGATGAAAGTCTGGTCGAAAGGGCTGGTTGTACTTTGCAGGGTATACAACCAACCCCCCTCTTTTCAGCCAGTGTGAGCTGGAACGAACTGGAGCCCCCGCAGCACTAAATAGGATGTTTTGTTTTTAAAAAATGTATGCTTAGACTTTGTTGGAAATTGTTTTTTTGGACTTGGTTATTCAGACACATTAGTTTACTTAGTGCTTCATTGCAGAACAGTTCAAATGGTGAGTGGTAGGGGGTGCACGCAGGGAATATTTTGTTCCAGAAACATCCAGGGCCAGAAAATGAGTTTTGAGAGCACAAAATCTCAGTGATTGGCAGAAAGCAATCACTGCGTTTGTACTGATCAACCACCCAGACACATTTATTTTGGTCATTTTGTACTTTGGGCCATTGAGGATGGTATTTGCTGGACTCCGCATATTTGCATTAAACAATCTTGCGAGTCACCGTCTGTTGAACTTCTATACGAGAAGTTTATGCTGTATAGAAGAAATTGCATAAAACTAGGGCAATTTCAATTGTTGTCAGTCCACGCCAGTATGTCTTAGCCACAAAGAGCGTGCTTTCTTAAAAGGAAATGCTTATGAAAGACTGTTTAGCAGCGACGTGCAGTCAGGGGAGGCAGAGCCTCACCTGTCATACTCCAATGTAACGGAAAAACAACTAAAGAAAAACTAAATAGTAATAATAATAAAATGTCTCCACTGATCTGTGTTGTAAGTGTGATTTATGTATGATTCCAATCGCTTCTTATAGTCAAAATCAGCAAATTTGCCGAGCTCTGCAACAACTACGGGGAGCGATGAGAAGTGAAGAAGGGACGTGCTCTGCCTCACGTACGCCCACAGTAACTGGCTGGAGCGCGGGCACTAATTTAGCGCGGGCACTTATTTTGTGAGCGCGCTCAAGCCAGTTACTGTGTGGTAAGGTGAGGCACAGATGAGGTCTGCGTCACCTCAGAATGCGTCACCCCACAGAAACTGGCTGTAAAGCAGGCCCTAAGCGCATGCCTGTTACCATCTCACTGTATGTCACCAATGTAATGTTTGTAGATCCCTTTATTACATTTATCCTCGCCTCCATAGTCTCTACATAACTTATTTCACGTATATATGATATTTAGGCTCGCTGGTGTCATCATACAACGGAAATGAAAAAAGCACCAGGGGAGGCAGCCATAACCTCTTCCGCACTGAAGGGGGCGCACGTGAGCCCACAGGTTCTTGTTGCTACTGTTATTCTATGCAGCGACGGTAGACGCAAACAACAAACTAGACTTTTGAAACTACAGGAAGATAAGGAGGACTTTTACAAAAAAGTAGTAGAGATTGTTGTCCAGAAGGATAGCATGGACTTCATCTTCAAGTCAAGGTAAGACCACAATTGTAATGAAAATGGGATCTTACTAAGGCTGAGGCCCCACGAGGACGCATACGGTAGTTTCCGTTACCGTTTTGTGTCATATAGACCGTTCGGCCACACTCGGACGACAGAATACGGCAGTAAACGACTACGGTAACGATAACGGGTCCCGAGGTGAATAGAACGGCATACGCAACGCTCTGGGCGGGGTCCAACGGCTCCGTGTGTATGCCCTATACCAGGGGTTCTCAAACTTTTTGTTTATGCGGACCACTATTTATTATCAAGGATTTTCACGGACCACCTCATATGCAAACCGTAAAAATAAGTACATATATAAACATAGTGTTAAAACGCCAATATTTTTTTATAGTTAATTATAGACAATCAAAAGTAAATTGAAGCCTATTTGATACTTTTGTGACCGGTGTCTGTCTGCGTTGTGTATGTGTCTCAAAGAGGACTGCGGACGGTATTTTAATTAGGTCATCCCAAACAATGCCACAAGTGCGCAGTGCACTCACAAAACGGGCAGACAGGTCTACAAAAAACTACCGGTATGCTCCTACTTTAGTTACTGTACTGCAAAAAGCAGCCGGCGCTGCGCTTAACACACAGACTCAAAACCATGGACACACAGGCATATAAGTAACATATACAATGTATGTCTGTCTGTCTGTCTGTCTGTCTGTCTGTCTGTCTGTCTGTCTGTCTCTCTGTCTCTCTCTCTCTCTGTCTCTCTCTCTCTCTCTCTCTCTCTCTCTCTCTCTCTCTCTCTAATATAGCCTACTCAGGGGTGGATCTAGAAAAATATTCATGGCAAGAGGGTGGCAGGAGATTTTGAGGGGTGGCATCCCCTGGCAGAAGTATATGCTGATTTAATCGCAGTCATATCAATCAATGTTAACTTGGAAAGCCACAATATTGTTCGCCAATCATATTTCCGCACTCAGACATTAGAAATGTTCTCTCATAAATGTCCGATGAGCCCAACGACCACTACCCCACTGCCTGATATCATTAGAAAGCTAGGAATCTCCTCTTTCCAACAGTGTATACAACTCAAAATGTGTTTTCGGGTCCCCGAAAATCCTTGATAATAAAAAGTGGATTTTATTTAGCTTTTTTCCACGGACCACCTGCAGTACGGTGGTCCGCGGACCACAGTTTGAGAACCGCTGCCCTATACGATCATTTTGTGATAATGATGACGCAATAGCCCCACCTCTCCCAGCAGGAGCTTCCAGCTAGATTTGATCGATATGGACATAAACGCGAGTGAAGTCTAATCGGACAGGAGAGGAGACACGCAGCTCTGCATGATAACCTGCAGCTCCGCCCGCTGTGATGGAGCGATAAGCGGAACAAAACACACACTTCAAGTTAGATCATCACCCTTAGCTATTTTAATTACCTCTCAAACTACCTAAACTAGTTATAAATATGTTTATTTTTACTGTGGGGTCACTCATTACTGGATCAGCCAGCTGCATGAGACCACGGATACTGACGGGCTGTCAGGAGAGGGGGAGGAAAAGAGATCTCCGTCCTCCGTGTATTATTCTTATATTATTATATAGAGTCGTTATTCGTTTGTTTTAAAGCTCAATAAATAACAAAGAAGACCTTTGACCGGCACTTTTCTAATTTTGTCCGGAAGATTTAAACTTTAACGGACATGTTGACCGGCGAAACCCCACCGCTGCTGCTAAATCCAGCGCAGAGAATAAACAGAAGGGCAACCATGGCACCCATGGCAACCATGCATGCGCGAGAAGTCTTCTTCGCTGCTTTTGGCGTATTTTGTGGCCGAACTACAGCGCCACTTACAGGCCTGGCATATGTACTACAGCGTCTTCAGCGCTTTCGAGCGGTCTCGTGCAGAAGTACAGCGCCACTTACAGGCCTGGCATATGTACTACAGCGTTTCGAGCTGTCTCGTGTGAACAGACACTTTCCGGTGTCTATTGCGTGTGGACGGAAGCCTTTTTTGCGATTGCGTTTTACCGTATGCGTCCTCGTGGGGCTGCAGCCTAAGAAAGAGCAATCCAATATTTAAATTGTGCGTATCCTTTTGTTGAACGGTTTAAAATGAATCGAAGCATGAGACTAAAAAAGCTTTTGAAAATAACCAAATATTTCGATTAAGGTCAAAATATAATATTTGTAAATCTGACTCTGAAATAGTCAGTGCCTCACCAGCAATGAACCTCGGCGCACGTCACTGCTGTTTAGCCACAATTTATTTTCAGTGTATCTTACAATTTGTATTCTGAAGATGACATCTGTTAACAGGAAGTTTTGATATGGGCCGGTGATGTTCTCTTTTGACATCCATGAGAAAGTCGTGCAAAGTATGTCAACGCTTTCATCATGCAGAAGTGGTTGTGGTTAAATCTATACTGGGTTGGACAAACAATGAACGCGGCTGAGCCTAAATTCCCTCTGTACTGGTCTTAGTTTTCAGTCAAGTCAAGCAACAACTTGCAACTCAAGAATTAAGAATATAGTACATCGATGTTTATTTATTTATTTATTTGACGTCGGACTTTTTAGCTAATAAAAAGCTGAAATATTGCTAGGTAATAGCTTAGAGGTTTTGAGATGGCATTACTCTATTTACATTTATTAGAACAGAAACAACAGTTAAAGGTCCCATGTCATGCTTTTTCGGTTATTACCCGTCCCCTTGTGTGTTATGAAGGTTGTTATGCATGTAAACGGTCTGCAAAGTCACAAACCCTCAAAGTACACCCTGTAGCGAGTAAAACTCTAACACAGAAAAGACCTGTCTATGTTGCCCCAGAACGCCTCGTTGGAGATTTCTCTTGTTCTTCCTGGGTACAGTGACGTGACCATACCCAAATGGACCAATCCGTGGAGCTCCTCACACACACACACTCTCTCAGCGGCGAAACTGTGATGCGCTGGGGGGGGGGGGGGGGGGGGGGTGCGGGTGCTCGTGGAGCCTCGCCGATGGGGGTGCTGCGGCCCCCTCAGCATCCCCCCTTCCCGCTTCCATTGGCGATTGTCCGCTGCGAGGAGCAGCGAGCCGCGCAACATCCCGCCAACACGGCACCCAGACCCCATGCAGCATTCTCATCTGTTTGTCATTACTGGTGTCATTTTCTGGTTGCTAACGCCATTGTAACACATAATCACTGATGTTCCGCTGTAACGGTGGTGGACTCATCAGAACAGAGAGGGCGAGCTGACCAATCAGAGCACAGTGGGCTCACAGGGAGTTCGGAAAATTGCACAATATAAATCTATTCTAGTATACCTCAAAAATGGAATTATGATCAGTAGAAATGGCCATGACATGAGACCTTTAATTGCAAGGGCCACACAAACAGTACAGTCATTCAAACCTGATCTGAGGGCTCTGTTCTTGCTGTACCTTAATCCCTGTAGTCAAACAATGTAAGAGATTAGAATCCATAGCCAAAACCTCGAGGGGTTGTATGGGTCGGATAAAATGAATGCGAAATCCAATAACTGTTGTCGTGGTTACCCCCTGAATTCGATCTGTGGTTGGTCAGCTGCAGGTTCATCGTTGTAATTTAATTGCATATATCTGTGTGGGTTTCATGCTTTGTTTTTTCTAAAGGTTGTACTATAAAGTCACTGTATTGATATAAGTGACGGTTTCCTCAGTTTTAAACACTTGTTTACCTTAAATATTTGATACAGAGACAATGAAACCCCAGTCAAACCGTTACATTTTTACAACCTCCTGACATTTCAGTCACTTTTGTCTAATAGCTGTAAAAATATAATATATTCGATCTGTCTGTGTTTCTTCTTTTATTTTGAAAAGTGTTCACTCACTATTATGTGTTTTTACTTCCTGTCCTGTCTCCTGTTTGATTATCTGATTCTGTCCATGTGGTGCCCTTGTGTTTTCTTTCCCATCATGCATGTGTCTTGTCCTTGTGATTAGTTGTGCATGTATTTAAGTTCTGGTTTTCTTTGAGTGTTTGTCAGATCCTTGATTTTCCTCCATGGGAGAGTTCTGTTCAGAGATTTCTGTTCTATTTTGCGATTTCCTGCCATATCCGGCCTGGATTCTAACCTCTAATAAAGGTATTTGTCCGTTAACCTGTTGTCAATCCTGCTTTGCTCTGCTCGCCCAAGACAATTATGGTTTTCTCTACCTGTCCAGGTCTGTCCCATTTTTTTTTTTTCATTGACCAGTCTTTAAACAATGCCAGAGCCCACACGTGTTCCTGTTAGTTTGTACTTCCTGTCTGTCTTCTTTTGTTGATTTCTCTGACGTCCAGCGTCCTGTGTTTTAACCTCTTTCCTTCTTTTGCGCTGTTTTTCTTTTCTTTACTGGGGTCCATTCTGTTGTCTTTTCTGATGGATGAAAAACAAACGTTTGTTGTCCTCAGCTGACGTTAAAATGACCGGACATTTTATGTTGATTGATATGAATGTACTTACCATCTGTTAGTGAAGCATGCAGTACTGCCAAGTCTGCAATTGTTTCAGAAAAGCCTTGCTTGGAATTCAGTGTTTGAGGGAAATGTTACAAGAACAATGCGTAATGAAATATAAACCAGATGGGACATAAGTCTTTGAAGGCTTAATGGCAATCTTCTTTGGCAGTTATTTTTAATTAATTAAGGTAATTTGTTTTTTTCGTACACGAAGATAAGGTGGTAAACATGTCTGGCCCCCTGTGGAGACGCCTTCTGGGTGTCAAAAGAAACATCCAGACAGCGTCTTCATTGAATGTTGCTGGCTGAAACAATCCGAAAATAAATAATAATATATGGCTTATTTGTGGTGAAAAGTACCCCGTTTTGGTCATTGGCATCTTGATATGTGATGGCTTTACAAGCTGGGTTAACTCAGCTCCGACTTGATGCCATTTCAAGGCAGACAGCTCATCAAGATAAGTGACAATCGCTGGCAACTTGACCAACAGAAGGGAGAAGGGCACTTTTTTTAAATGCCATTTCAGCCCTAAGGCAAAACGCTGCATATTGCTTTGTCGCTTGTGTCTGAGTGCCACATGGCAATGGGAGGGAAAAGCACAATCTTATCTTTGCCACACTCTGTGACTGATTCCCATGTGGTACAGGGATTGCATAATGAAGCTGGACTGTGAAAACCCACAGATGTTATGAGCCACACTGCCAGTGGTTGGCAAAAATGCCTGCTGCTTGAATGTTGCTACAATGTGTTTTTTGTGTGTGGATGTGGATGTGGGCAACATGGAGAGGAAAACAGAGAGGGAGCCTACTAGTTTCAGTTAGCCTAGCATGTGTTGGATGGAGGGGGGTGGGTTGCTTTTGCTGATGAAGTGTGTGGGCAGGTTTATCCAGATACACTTCTGGAAGCCGACAACCTGTATATCAGTGTATAAGTATATAAGTGCACTCAGGGGCGGACTGGCCATTGGGAATACCGGTGGGCCGGTACCGAAGTGGGCCGGTCGGACAATTCACTAGCACCCCCCGTTGACAATTGACTAGCGGTACCGAGTTGGGCCGGTCAGCCGGTCGAGTTTCCCGGGCTGATTTTATCTGTGGATGAGTGTTGTAAGTGGGTTAGGGGTTTGCTGGTGAGGGGGAAGGGAACAGGATTCAAATGGAGATCTAGATCGTTGACCAATGGAAAGAGGTGAAGGCGGATCCGAGGGAGGCTGTCGCCCTCTTCTTCTGTCCAACGGTTCAACGGTCATTGGACTCAAGTCCCGAGATGGTAATACTGGCAGAGTGATGGGATTGAAAGTGATTGACAAGGGGTGTGGTGAGAAGACCCTCCCTGATGTTGTAAAGGTGCTGTTTCAGTCTGGTGAGTTGAGTCTGCCCCGGGTTGTTGACCTGAGGTAGTGGCTCAGAGGTGGTGGAGCGAGGGGGAGCAGGAGAGGCCAAGGTGGTGTTTTTTATTCTTCAAAGAAAGCGTTTGAATAGCCTCTGGTGCGGAGGCTATTGAAAAAGAGTGTTGAGGGTTGGAAAATCGGATAGTTTTGATGGAATGCGGTGGAATCAAATTATTTGTGATTTGATGATACAGGTGAATGTTTATCTGTGTCAGGGTTTGGCAAGAGTGCGTACCCAAAAGCAGTACACACAGGGGAGGAACGTGTGGGACTGTAAACACAAGGCGAGCTTTTATTAACTTAACACTAGAACCGCCAGGGGTCGCTGTATACCTAAAACCGCCAACGGGTAAAATGTACACGCTATTAGAATGCAATGTTCTTTTATTTATCATACTAGAACACAGGGTTCTCGTCTTTAATAAAATGCTATAGTTGTAGTGATTTCAAAGTGATACATTGGATTAACCTTCAGCAGCGTTTTTATGCGTTTGAATGCCTTGAACACAACTTTTGATCAGAAAACTATAGGTTACTAACGTAACCCCAGTTCTCAGAGTAACATGAAGTGAGATGTCTCACTATGGGATGCGCCTCAACGCGTATGCACCAGAAGCATCAATCTCATTATGCCAATCCTGATTGGCTGGTGATCTTGACGACTACGTCAGGGAATCCACCCACCCTTTAAGTAGCTTGCGCTACGTCGCAGCGTCATTCAAAATAAGCACCTCTTCTCGCTTCGCCTCAGCAAGAAGGGCCGTCTGGTGAGACATCTCACTTCATGTTACTCTGAGAACTGGGGTTACGTTAGTAACCTATAGTTCTCATTCATAACACTCCGTTCGATGTCTCACTATGGGATATTGAGACTCCCGTATTGCTAGACATGCTTATCTCGAAAATCACCAACACAAAACAGTACTTAACAGGTAGAACCCTGTCCCAACACGGGGCCCAGCACTGCGCGGGCCACACTTGGAGCAGAGACATCTAGCTGTAAAAGCGGACAAAAGTGAGCGGTGAGGACCAGCTCGCCGCTGCACAAATGTCCTGAATGGAAACACCCTTGAACAAAGCCCAGGATGTAGCCAGTCCACGAGTAGAATGAGCGCGCAGGCCCGTTGGTGCCTGCAAACCCTGACTCGTATAAGCCAGAGCTATCGCTCCACAATCCAGTGGGAGAGCCGTTGCCTGGTAACGGGCTTGCCCTTATGAGGGTTAGCCCAGGATACAAAGAGTTGGTCATTGCATCGAAACTCTTTTGACCTGTCCATATAGTGCGCAAAGCACGAACTGGGCACAGCAAATTCGGCCGCTGTTCTTCAGAGGAACATAGCGGTGAAGGAAATGCCTCAAGGTCAATGGGGGTGCATGAGCCAACCACCTTGGGCACAAAGGCCGGGTTGGGCTTCAGCAACACTCTCTTTGCCCCGGGGCAAACTGAGTGCATGAAGGATGCACAGAGAGCGCGTGAATGTCACTGACTCGTTGGCAGATGCCAGAGCCAGTAACAACACTGTCTTCAGTGACAGGTGTTTCATGTCAGCGTCTTCCAGGGGTTCAAATGGAGGTCGAGCGAGCCCATCTAAAACCACTGTCAAGTCCCACAGGGGCACCAGTGACCTGGAAACGGGGAGGAGCCTGCGAGCCCCTTTCATAAAACGGCAGACCAAGGGATGTTGGCTAGCCGTCTTTCCCTCAAAGCCCACATGGCATGCGGCAATAGCAGCCAGGTACACTTTAATCGTGAGAAAGCTCTGTGTTTATCAATCAGGTCCTGTAGAAATGATAGAATCACACCGACAGGGCATTGAAAAGAGATGTGTCCCTTTTGAAGGCACCACTCCTCAAACACCCTCCACTTACAGTCATAGAGAGACCTGGTGGAGGAAGCCCTTGCACTCTGAATAGTGTTTATCACCTTCTGAGGAGCCCCACTGTACTCAAATTATACCACTCACGGGCCAGGCCCATAGTGCCAGGCGCTCTGGGTGTGGGTGAAAAATCATCCCCCCCGCCTGAGATAGTATGTCCCTGCGTAACGGGAGCTGCCACGGCTGCCCGCACAGCAGCTGATATATCTCCGCCAGCCAGTACATTGCAGGCCAGTGTGGAGCTATCAGGATCAGTGTGTGGCGATGTTCTCTCACTCTGGCCAGAGTTGGAGGTATTAGAGCCAGGGGTGGGAACGCGTACAGAAGGACCGGGGGCCAAACGTGTGCGAGCGCGTCCACGCCTAACGGTGCGTTTAGATCGCGCATTGAAAAGAACAGCTGACATTGAGCATTTTCTTTTGATGCGAACAGATCTACCGCGGCCCGGCCGTAACGCACCCACAGCTGACTCACAATCGTTGGATGTAGAGTCCAGTCTGCATATAGTGGTGCACCTCTGGACAGCAGATCTGCCCCGAGGTTCATCACTCCCGGTACGTGCGTCGCTCTCAGAGAGAGGAGACGTCCGCAGCTCCATAAGATCAGTTTGCGTGCCAGCATGTGTAACTGGAGAGAACGCAAACCCCCTTGGCGGTTTATATACGATATTGTGGTCGTGTTGTCTGTCCTCACGAGGACATGATGTCCCCTGAGAAAAGGCAGAAAGCGTTTAGGGTGAGAAACACCGCTAAGAGCTCCAGATAATTTATGTGTGACCGTTGGAGGTCTCTGCTCCAGAGACCCCTCACAGGTCGACCTTCGTATATACCCCCCCAGCCCGTCAGACATGCGTCCGTGGTGACCACTTTCCGCGATAGGACAGCACCCATAGGCACGCCCGTACTAGAAAAGTCGGGTGCAGCCAGTGGCGCAGTGCCATTACGCATTCCACAGTGACCATCACTCTCCGCGCGCCATGACGCACGGGGTCCAGTCTGAGGGCAGCTACCCAGCGCTGAAATTCCCTCATGTGTAAGCGGCCCAGTCGTACCACCAGGATGGCTGACGCCATGAGCCCCAGTAACCGCAGACATGATCTGAAGAGAACATATTTGCGTGGCTGGAAATGAGCGAGGCAAGCCCTGAAGGCTTTCACTCTCTCTGCTGACAGGCGGGCTGTAAAGGGCACCGAATTTAGACGTAAGCCCAGGAAGAGCACAGTCTGGGCTGGGGACAACATGCTCTTTTCTGCGTTTATTACAAAACCCAGGTCGAGCAGGTGTTTCACGAGGGTATTCGTCTGCGTAATAGCCTCCTGCTCCGACTGTGCAAGAAGGAGCCAGTCGTCTAAATAGGTTGCCAGGCGAATGCCCTGTTGTCTTAAAGGGGCTATTGCTGCCTCCGTACATCGTACAAACACCGAAGGGAAGCACTCTGTACTCGTAACAGACACCCTGAAAAGCGAACCTCAGATATTTCCTGTGTGGATAATATACTGGGATGTGAAAATACGCGTCTTTCAGGTCGATTGATGTGAACCAATCGTCCTGACGTACGAGACGCAGCAGGATGTGTGAGTGAGCATCCGGAATTTGTATTTTCTGAGATACTTGTTCAGAGCCCTTAAATCCAGGATAGGGCGAATTCCATTCCCTCCCCGTTTGGGAACGAGGAAGTATTTGGAATAGAAGCCGCTCTGACTCTGTCGGAGGGTACAATGGATATGGCTTTCTTTTCTAGTAGCGAGAGAATCTCCTGCTCTAGAATGTGAGCCGACGCTCCCCGGGCTTGTGATGCACAATGCCCGAGAAGTGAGGGGGGGTGACAGCGAATTGGAGTCTGTAGCCCCGTGATATCGTCTTGAAAACCCAAGCAGAGCATGTGAGCATCTTCCACCTTTCGCTCCTCAAAGCGAGTGGAGACGTAATCATTTCTCTGTTGCTTGCACTCTGTGTCTTTATTGGTTGTGTTATGGGGCCCTCTAGTGTCTGAACACGGTGGCATCCCAGGCTGACAACCTCGGTCGACACTGCGCATGCGCGCGGCGATGGTGCGTTCACAGACCGGTCACCGTCCGCTTTCCGAGAGAGGCGACAGCCACTCTCAGAAGCGGAGCAGTCACCTGACTGTTTATTGTTTTTATTGTTTTCTTTTCATTATTTTTGACTGCGCCCTTGGCTTTAAGCCTGGAAACGACAGTGGAAAATATTTTATTGGAAAACAATGACATGTGTTTGTGCGACTTGAACGAGCAGCAGGAACTGCTGCCTGTTACGTGAAGTCTATCTCCTCATGGCGCGAACGGAGGATGACGTTCTGGCATCACTCGAGGCGGCGGGAAGACGGGGGCGTGGTTGCACCCCGGAAACACATGAGCTTTGAATACGTGTGGAACACGGTCCGGGGCTGGAAAACAGGGAGCTTCCAGCCCTTTCACCGAGGAGAGGAGGGAAGGCTGTCAGGCCGCTCTCTTCTCTTTTCCTCACTTGATGGCCGAAGGTCTGGGCCGGCTGTGCCTGTGCGGCTGCTGCCGGAACCGGGGACTTTCTTGGCCAGCTCGTCCTCGCCTCATGTCTGGGCGGGAGACCCGGGGCGGGCTGTGGCTTTTGGGGAAGACAAAGCTGGAGAGCCTCATCCTCCTTCTTTTTAGCCTCACACCGCTGCTGCATTGAAGCCAGAGCGGTGCCAAATATGCCCTCGGGGACAATCGGCACGTCCAAGACGTCCTCTTTTCCCGGTCCGGGAGGTTCGTCAGGTTAAGCCACCTGGCTCTCTCCTGTACCACCATCATCCCCAGCGATTTGCCCGTGGCTTGGACTGCACAGCGCTGCACCCGGAGACAAATGTCCGTGATCGCTGTGATTTCGTCCCATACGGCCGGCTCAGGTTTGTTCGTCATGTCTTCACAGAGCTCCGCCTGGTAAGCGGTTAGCATCGATGAGACATTGAGCGCCCTGACGGACAAAGCTGCCGCTTTGTAAGCCCGTTCGGTCATTGCTGACTGGAACCGGTCCGCTTTTGTCGGCAGTGTGGGGTTACTGCTAGGAGCCGCAGACAGCCGCGGTTGGAGGTGGGCTGCCACAAGCGGCTCCATAGGAGGCATGCGGAACAAGCCGAGCTTCTCCATGCCCTCAAAGTCCAGAGAGGAGGCTCCCTGGATTGGGGCCTTGCTGCTGAAAGGGCGGTCTCTCCACGAGACAGACACCTCGTCTAGCAGCTCTGGAAACACCGGGAGAAGTTGCCTCGTCAGCCTCGCGGCTTGGGGCAAGTTCTTTCCCTCATAGCGAGACCTGGAGGTCTCCTTGGCTACTTCAGGCCAAGGGATGTCCAGTCTGGACGCAGCGCGTTGACACACGGCCTGCAAGTCCATGCTGAGGCGGGGCAGAGATGGCGCGCTTTCGCCTGGGGGAGCGGACACCGCCTCCGGCTTGGCAGCCTGAGCAGACGAGACGAAGATGTCATCTCGTCCTCGTCCGAGTCGGATAAGAGGAACTCAGAGGTATCCTCTTCATCCTCCTCCATGTAGTCCAGCTCCAGGACAACCTCCGCGGGTGGGACCACGGTAAGGTCCAGTCGGGAGCCCCAGCCTGTCACAGCGCGAGGCTCCCTTCCCGCGGCTGCCGCCGCCGTTGAGCCCCAGCTTGACACAGCGCGGGGCTCAACACCCGTGGCGGTCGCCACCATGCCTCGATCGCCGGTCGGCAAATCGACAGGCATGAAGGGGTCTTGTCCCGACAGGCTAGCTTGGTGCGCTAGCCGTCGGCGGAGGCTCTTGGTGGTGAAACGGGCACAGTGCCCGCACGCACGAGTCCGATAGCCTCCTGGGCATGTTGCAGCCCGAGGCAGGACGAGCAGACCTGGTGTGAGTCCCAGAGCCGAGCCTCCGAACCTCCGTCTCCTCTGGTGTGAGGGAGAGAAGGGTCCATCCTCGTTAGCCGGGGTGTCGGCGTGGAGGGACAAACTAGCAACAGGTATGTTACTGTTTGCGGGAAAAAATCAAAACCTTACCGTTATTTGTGGAAAAAAACGGCAGGGCAGATTTCGGTATTAACTGGTGTGTTAATATGAAAAATCCCGTGCGAAGCAAAAGTAGCCAGCAAGCGTCCGGCGACCGAAGGTTAGCTTTGTGGTTCAGTCTGTGGACCGTTAAGCTAGCCTGGCTACTGATATTCTTTATTTGAGATGTGCTCCGAAGCGAGAAGAGGTGTTTGAATGACGCTGCGACGTAGCGCAAGCTACTTAAAGGGTGGGTGGATTCCCTGACGTAGTCGTCAAGATCACCAGCCAATCAGGATTGGCATAATGAGATTGATGCTTCTGGTGCATACGCGTTGAGGCGCATCCCATAGTGAGACATCGAACGGAGTGTTATGAATGAGAACAGCAAAGGTAAGACGTATGTGTCAGGACCTCGAAACAAACTGATGAACCCAAATGCACGACCCAGAGACAAAGTCTTGAATATAAAAAAAGGACATTTATTTTCACAGTTCAGGTAATCCCTCTCAACAGAGTAGGTGGTGGAAATAACAAGGAGGAAAAAACTAGTGTATCAAAAAGAGGACTTAATAAAACTTAAGCCACCAAAATAACAAAACCTGACATGAGTGAAAAGTGATCCTTTCAGAGCTGAGGCTTGGCACGACCATTCGAGGAAACAAACAAGACGAACTGACACAGGACCGGGGAGAGACAGGACTATTTAAACATGAGGTGAGTGGGAACAGGTGGAAACAATCAGGGGCGGGGCCGACACTGATGATGGCGGGAAAAACACACAAGGGGAGGAAGAAACTGAAGTTACCTACTGTAACTCCAGCTTCTATGAGTATTGGCGTAGCCCTCTAAGGCTATCGCTATTGGGTAATCCCCTGCGAACCTGCGCAGCACTGAAACACTTGTAGTCCACGCCCACCCGCAAGGTGGGCCCCACCCTCGGGCTCCCTTCCGGTATAAATAGGAAGGAGGCCCGACAATCTGCTCCCACACAAACAACTTTTCTTCAGCTATTCGTGGAGCCAGTGGGGCCCAGAACTTAGAGGGCAACGCCACCCAATACTCATAGAAGCTGGGTTACAGTAGTAACTTCAGTTCTATTTCGTATATGGCTTCGCCCTCTAAGGCTATCGCTATTGGGTTAAGGGCGAAGCAAGATGTAGTCTGCGCCCCACTGGGTCCCCCCGGTACTGGAAGCACAGACACACCCGCTCAGATAATAACCCATGCCTATTGCGCCATGCGAGTGGCGCATCACAGTCCCTGGAATATAGCATAACATGAATATTTACCATGAGGGGACGAAGGCTGGGAACAATACATACCCGCCTGTGATAAGTAGAGACGAAGGTCACACTTTGCCCAGCGACAAAAAGAGGGGGAACACGGGCAACTCTCTGCGTGTAGACAGGCAGGAGAGCACACAGCTGGATCCCTGACATCACTCACTCTGACAAGACACTCTATACAAAATGTGTCAGAGGAAACAAGGAAACATCCCTCTCATAAGAGGGGAAAAGGGCCGCTCTTCGTGTGCCGAGAGGCAGGAGAGAGGCGCACAGCTGGATCCCTGACGTCACTCACTCTGACAGGACACTCAGCACAGGGTGTGTCAGAGAGGAAAGGGAGACATCCCTCAAATAAAATTGAATAAATGAACAGGGGGAAGACCAAGATGCAGCAGTGCAAATGTCTTCCACTGACATTCCTCCGTGCAAAGCCGTGGAGGAGGAAATTCCTCTGGTGGAGTGCGCACTGATGTTCTCCGGGGATCCGCCCCAGAGGAGACATATGCCTGGGACACAGCCTCACACAGCCAGTGTGACAGCCGTTGTGCAGACAGAGGCTGCCCGATCGAGCGCTCTCTGTAATGCACAAACAGGCTGAGAACGGCGCAAGGCAGCCGTGCGCGCCACATAGCAGGCCAGCGCGCGTACAGGACAGAGGAGATGAGACGTGGCTTCTTCCTCCGACCTGTGAGGAGGGGGAAAGAAGCCATCCAGGGTGATCACTCTTGACTAAAAGAGCTTGTGATGACCTTTGGCATAAAAGCCGGGTTAGGGCGTAAAACAGCTGAACTGCCATCTCCTTGGATCCGGAGGCATGACGGAGCCACAGAGAGAGCAGACAAATCACTCACCCTTTTCGCTGATGTTAGAGCCAAAAGTAGTACTACTTTGGCTGATAACAGTTTAAGGGGAACCTGAGCTAAAGGTTCAAATGGGGCTTTGCTTAGTGCGCGTAACACTAAAGCCAAATCCCACTGAGGCGCCAGTGCGCGTGACACAGGTCTGAGTCTCCGTACTCCTCGCAGAAAACGTTTCGTCAGGGGGTGACTAAACACCGTCCCGACCCCGAAACCTACGTGACAAGATGATATGGCAGCAGCATATACCTTGATTGTGTGAAGGCCAAATTCCTGTCCAGCAACAGCTGGAGGAATGACAGCACGTGAGGCAGGGGGCACGTAATGGGGTCCAGGCTTTTCGCCACACACCAACGCTGGAAAGCTGTCCACTTGGCTGTGTAGGACGCTCTGGTAGACGCTGCCCTGGCTCCCTGAATGGTACGTACAACATCTTGAGAGAGGCCCAGCCCCTCTAAATGTTCCCGTTCAGGGGCCATGCCCATAGGTGCTGGCCTATCACAGGGTGACTGCTGATCGCTCCCTCCACCTGCGAGAGAGCGTCCCCGCGCCACGGAATTTTCCACGGTTTGCCTGACAGCGTACGCTGTAGGCATGGAAACCAGGAAGCGCCCGTGCGCTCCGGGGCAATTAGGATCATTGACAGTCGCTCCTCCTGCACTCGGTCCAGGCACCGAGGAATCAGCGGGACTGGTGGAACGCGTACAACAGTCCCCTGGGCCACGGTCGATGTGCGAACGCGTCCACCCCCAGGGGGGGGTGGTCCTGCGCTTTCAGGGAGAACCAGAGGGCGCATTGCGCGTTCCCGCGTGCGGCGAACAGATCCACCTCTGCTCTCCCGAACCGGCTCCATACCTGGGAGACCAGCTCGGGATGGAGGCTCCAGTCCCCCTGGCGAGGACCTCCTCTGGACATGAGGTCTGCCCCTTTGTTCAGTCGCCGGGAACATACATTGCTCTGATGGAGAGCAAGTGTGCGCGCCCAGATCAACAGCGGCCTGGCTGTGTTCAAAGCTGCGCTGAGCGTACTCCGCCCTGGCGATTGATGTAGGCTGCCGCGGCTTTGTTGTCTGTGCGAATCAACACATGCTGATTCCGCAGCAACGGGGCAAAATGCTGGATTACTCTCCGTACGGAGAGCAATTCCAGCACGTTTATGTGGAGGGACATGTGAGCCGGCCACTGTCCCCCCACTGCCTGCGACATACACGTTCCTCCCCACCCTGAGAGAGATGCGTCTGTGAACACCGAGATGTGTGACGTAACTCTGCCCAGGGGCACACCCGCTGACAGCACGTGGGGACTTTTCCAATAGGTTAAGTCTGAACCCACGGAAGGAGGGATGGCCACCATGCGCCTCTTCTGTCGCACGGGGTCGATGCGCAGGCGAATAAACCACCTCTGGAGTATCCTCATGTGAAGGAGACCCAGGGGGATCACCACGTGACCAGCTGCCATCATGCCCAGCAGCTGCATCACGGAGAGGGCTGTCACCACGCTGCGAGGTGTGACGCGTCGGAGAAGAGCTGTCAGTGCCTCCACTCTCTGCTGTGAGAGTCGCGCTCTCATGCGGGCTGAGTTCAATTCCACACCCAGGTAAACAATACTCTGGGAGGGAAGAGGGCGGCTCTTCTTCCAGTTTATTACGAAACCCAGCTTTGACAGATGTGATACGAGCTGTACCGTCTGTAAAGCAACTTCCTCCCTGGAGCGAGCCAGCAACAGCAGGTCGTCCAGGTAAAATAGTACTCTCATCCCTCCTCTGTGTAGCGGCTGCAGCGCCGTCTCTACACACTTTGAAAAGGTGCGAGGAGCCAGGGAATAACCGAACGGCAGACGGTTGTACTGGTACGATATTCCCTGGAATGAGAAACGCAGGAATTTCCTGTGTTTCGGGATGATGGGTACGTGGAAGTAAGCATCCTTCAGGTCTATAGAGGTGAACCAGTCCCCTGGTGAACACACTCCAGCACCTGTTTGATCGTCAGCATGTGAAAAGGCCTTTTCATTATTGCCTTGTTGAAAACTGACAGATCGAGGATGGGTCTCATTCCCCCTGTCTTCTTCGGGATAAGAAAATAGCGGGAGTAATACCCCTGATTTTCTTCCCCTTGAGGAACCCTGGAAATAGCCTCTTTCAACAGGAGTTCCCGCAGCTCTGACTGGAGCGCAAGACACTGTTCCTGGGATGACAGGAGTGTTTCCTGTATCCCATTGAACTGTGGGGGGGGAGAGGTGAACTGCAGGGTGTACCCTCTGCTGATCAACCTGCTCATCCATCTGTCCATCAGACACACGCGCTGCCACTCTGAGAAACACTCTGAGAGCGGGCGCACGTGCTCGAGATGTGTTGTGGTCGTCATGGTGACGAGCCACGTCAGAGCCCTCGCCGCCGCTGCCCGTGAGGCAACCCAAGGTGGGCCTGGAGCGAAAGGGCTGTGAGGGAGCCTCCACACGCTGCGTTTCACTCCGGCTCTCATCATGAGGCGCGTACACGCTCAGGGGATGAGTGGAGGTGTGTGCAGTGACGTCCACATGAGGCGTCATAACTGCTCTCATGGGCTTATTATGACCGTGTGTAGGAGGCGTATCTCGGACAGAGGAATGCCGCGAGCTCTGCGGTTTATTAACCGATAGGTTAAAACCAGCAGACTTCTGCAGCGAGCCCTGCTGCCTACTAATCAACAGATTGGTGGCAGCTGGCTTAGTTAGCGAACTCCGCAGTTTATTAACCGATAGATTAAAAACTGCAGGTTTTTTCAACGAGCCCTGCTGGCTACTAACCGATAGGTTATAGGCAGCTGGCAGAGTGGGGGATATGTGAGAAACACTTGATACTGATGCCTCAGACACAAAGTTGGAAAATAAACTTGTTTTATTTTTCTCACAACCCCCCCCAACACGTCAGAAGCGGCTTTGCTTCCTCGGAGGCTCTCGCGGAGCAGACCAGGAGCGGGAGTGCCTCCCTCCCCGTTGGCTCACCGCCGGAAGACCCCTCTGCCTCTGGGGTGGCGGGGGAGCGGCGACGCGGGGCGGGGCCCCTGCCGACGGGCGAGCCTGATGCCGCGGCTGCTGTTGCCTCTCTTGTGTGCGTCTCTCCGCCTGCCGCTGTGGCCGGGTTGGACGCTGCGGCTGCTGCGGGCGTTGGTGCCGCTGTGGCCGCCCCGCAGGCTGGAGCCAGCTAACGTGCTGGCGGATGTCGTCCGCCTGTTCTGCAGCCGCCTTCATGGACTCCACCATGGCGTGGAACTGGGGTCCGAACAGCCCGTCCGGGCTGATTGGAGCGTCCAGCAGCACCTTCCTGGCCGTCTCCGTAACAGACGCCTGCTGCAGCCAGAGGTGGCGCTGAATCTGCGTCACCCACGCGGCGATTCTTGCCTGGGAGACAGCAACGGACGCGCACAGTGTGAGCGCCGTGCTGGCCGCCTTGCTGATCTCCTCCGCGTCCTCCGCGGCCAAGGTGGTGGACCGCTCCACCAGCGTCACCACCGAGTTGGAGAGCAGCGCGATGTTGTTCGCCGCCGCCGCCGCTGAAAGGCACACTGGTGCACCCGGTCGGCCTGGCGGGCGACATACTGGTCCCTGGGGGAGGCCAACGTAGGGCGCCGTCCGGCGATCATGTTGGCCTGCCTCACCCCAAAAAACGCCGCCAGGCTCGGCTCCAGAGAAGGGGTGGCTGGGAAACCAGCATCTGTGAACCCCTCCACCTTGGTGAGGGGGACAAATGTGGCCACCGGAGCCTTCAGGGTCCTCGGGTTCGCCGCCGCCCCCTCCTGGTACCTCCTGATGGCGGGAAAGCGTGGCCAGATCGGATCACTCCTGACCGTCTGCACCCGCGAAAAAACTCCGGCCATGTCGTCCGGAGCACACCTCTCCTGAGCTAGGGGAACGGGGAGACCTCTGCAGGCGGCCGCCTTGCCTATGATCTCCGGCAGTTCCCCCAGGATGCCACCTATCGCCGGCAGCGCCGTGATGACGGAGAAGGGGACCGCGTGCTCTGCCGTCCAGTCGGCACCCTGCTCTTTGAGCCGCTTCTATTAAGTGTAGCACAGGCAAAATGTGGCAGTTGCAAGTAATTTGACATTGTTCAAAACACTCACTCAATGATCTTCAATGTATCTGCAATGTACTTGAGCTTATTTTATTTTACCTTTATTTAACCAGGAAAGGTCTCATTGAGATTAAAAATCTATTTTTCAAGAGAGTCCTGGCCCATGAATGGTTACAGCACAGTTACAGACAATGTTTTAAACACACAATCACAACACAGTCATACACCAAGTTTAGCCAAAGCATTTACCGACACAGCGGCCTGCTTCAAGGTCAGTTAGAGTAGCTTTTAGTCTTTTTAATGAGACCAGCTCTCTGAGTTTCAGCTCAGTTTGAAGCTGGTTCCATGCTTCAGGAGCAGCGTAACGGAACTCCCTCTTCCCCAGTTCAGTACGGACCTTTGGTACAGTTAAAAGGAAAAAGTCCTCGGATCGAAGCCGATAATATCCTGTGCATTTTCTGTTTATGTAGATCCTTAGATAAGGAGGAAGAGCAACAAGAATAGCCTTATATATAAGGATGTGCCAGTGTTTCAGTCGACGCGTGGTCAGGGAAGACCATCCAACACAAGCGTATAGGTTGCAGTGGTGCGTCAAGGTTTAGAAGTTTGTGATGAATCTCATTGCACCGTGGTAGACGGTATCCAGCGAGTGAAGGCACTTAGAAGATGCATTCATATAAACCACATCTCCATAATCCAGCACAGATAGAACGTTTGCAGACACTAGTCTCTTTTTGGCCTCATAAGAAAAACAGGACTTGTTTCTATAGAAAAAAACAAATTGTATTTTTAGTTTTTTTTCAAAAGTTCCACAATGTGTGGTTTAAAAGAAAGCGAATTGTCAATTATAATTCCAAGATACTTATACTGCGACACAGATTCAATCTCCGACCCCTGCAAGTCCTTGGTTTTTGCTTTCGAGAACATCATTAGCTTTGTCTTGGCAGCATTTAAAACAAGTTTCAAATAAATCATGTTGGATTGTACAATGTTAAAAGCATTCTGGAGCTGACAAAGAGCCTGCTCCGGGGTGGACGCAGAACAGTAAATTACTGTATCATCAGCATATAAAAATGCAAATTTGCATTTAAGAAGAAGAAGAAGAGGACTTCCGGATTGAAGAGTGAGGAGTAGACGTGTGTTTTCCTCCGCTCCCTCGCTTCCAACTTTTTTATTATGTAGAAACCTCGTTACTCACTTCATACTTACACTAGTCGATACATACCAACTGAGCAACTTTATACGTTAAGGAGACATGCCATCTAAGGCCGCAAAACAAGTCAAGAAAGACTCTATGCCTACGGAGGACGTCGCCACTAGCGACGTTAGCATTTCATTTAATTTCAAACCTTTATTTATCCAGGTGTATCCCATTGAGATCATTGATCTCTTTTTCAAGGGAGACCTGCTCAAGTAGGTTCCACATGAAACATAAAAACATAAAACAACAGAACAACAAAAAGGACATCATACAGCATCAATACAGGGATTACAATTTACATAACTATCCACATGAACAGGTACCAACAGCATCCGATTGAGTAGCATCCAACCGAGCTTTAAAAACATTTAGTGGCACCAGATTGCTCAGTTTCCATTTCAATTGCAGACTATTCCAAGACAGAGGAGCTGCGCATCTAAAAGCTATCTTCCCTAAGACAGTCCTAGCAGTTGGCACATTTAATAAAACCACAGCATGCGATCTCAGGCAGTAGCCACTTACAATTCGCCGTCAGATCAGGGAGCAGATGTAGGATGTAAGTTTCCCTAACATGGCTTTGTATATAAAAATGTACCAGTGACTGAGCCTCCGTACAGTTAGCGAAGGCAAACCAGCCCTTGCATACAGGGTACAGTGATGGGTTAATACTTTACAGTTTGTCACAAATCTCAGTGCACTGTGATACGCGGCATCTAACTTGTTCAGGTAATTGGCAGGTGCATTGATATCAAATCAAATCACCATAGTCCAGCACAGGTAAAAAGGTCACAGTGACTAGCCTTTTCCTGGCCTCAAGCGAGAAACAGGACTTGTTCCTGTAAAAGAAACCTAGCCTAACCCTCAGTTTTTTTAGCAGGTTATTGACATGAAGTTTAAAAGAGAGACAATCGTCAGCATGGCGGCGCCAACCAGTTTGTTGGAGAGCCATAAAGTGTCTCTCTCAGCGGAATTCAAAACTGTCATCGCCGCACTCGAGTCCAAAATTGATCTGATTCATGCGACTATCTCCGATCATGGGCAGCGTGTACCTCTTTGGAGTCGAATGCGGATTTGGTCGACGGGCGCCTGTCGACTTTGGAAGCTACATGCGCGGAGCTAGCCGCTAGCAATGCTGAGCTGCGGGCGAAAACTGCAGACCTCGAGGCCCGCAGCCGCCGCAAGAATATCCGCATCATTGGTCTCCCGGAGTCGATTGAAGGCCCGCGACCAACCGCCTTCTTCTCCGACCTACTACCCCAGCTTCTGGGGGACCAAATCCTGCCTACTTCTCCTGAACTGGTCCGGGCTCACAGGACGTTAGCCGCAAAGCCAAGGCCTGGGGAAAGACCGAGGCCTGTCATCATCCGATTCGACAACTTCCAGACCAAGGAAAGAGTCATCCGTGAAGCCCGGAAAATGAGAGCGGATCTACGGTACGAGGGGAAACCGATTGCCTTCTACGAAGATTATATTCCTGAGGTTGTGATGCAGCGAGTTCTGTACCGCCAAGTAATGGCGCAGCTGTATAAACTCGGACTCAGGCCTGCTCTCCAGTACCCGGCCAAGCTGATGATTACGACGGAGAATGGAGAAAAAGTTTGGCTGTCATCTGTCGAGGAAGCTAAGAAGTATCTTGCCGCTAAACAGAGGTAGCATGCATTGCTATAAAACACAGTAGCTATGGTCGGCCCATCTGCTAACTTGCCACATTCCTGAGTGGTCTAACTTAGCTGCTCGTTAGCATAGCCCGGACTGCACTATTGCTACGCTGAACTGTACAGCAACTAGTCATGTTACTCTACGAAGGACTCTCTAAGCTACTTTTTACGTAGACTGGTCACTGTTTCTAAATATAGCACTTTAAGTTGAATGACAGTCTCACTGTTTACATACGTTTGTGATTAGCTGGTTGTGCTCAGATAATTGGTGTTATTCTGCCAGGTTGATGTCAGTTATGGCAGCTAACTCAGGGGTTTTTATGGGGAATTTGTTCACTGTTCAATGTATAGGGAACGGAGGTTAAGTAAGGGAAGGATAGGACTGACCCACATCAGGAAGGTTTGTATCCAAGCAGATACACATGTTTGATGTTCCCAATGGGACTGGGGTTTGCTGTGTGTGTGTGTGTGTGTGTGTGTGTGTGTGTGTGTGTGTGTGTGTGTGTGTGTGTGTGTGTGTGTGTGTGTGTGTGTGTGTGTGTGTGTGTGTGTGTGTGTGTGTGTGTGTGTGTGTTTCCCCCCCCCCCCTTGTTCCTGTTTTCTCTCTCCCCCTCCCCTTTTATTGTATTCTCTGCTCAGGTTATGCCACAACTTAAAGGATTATGTCAGTGAGTGGTAGAAATATCCGGTTTGTTTCCTGGAACGTTAAAAGGGATGAACAATATCACTAAAGCCAACAAGGTAAGTTCACATTTGCAACACCTTAGAGGAGACATCTGCTTTTTACAAGAGACACACCTTCGTACGGCGGAAATGTCTCGTGTCAAGAGGCCATGGATGGGTCACTTGTTTCATTCGAGGTTTTCCGAGAGGGCTAGAGGGGCAGCTATTATTATACACAGGGATATTGCCTTTGAACTAAACACTACTATATCTGATCCGAACGGCCGGTACGTTATAGTATCTGGCAAATTACAAAATACTCCTGTGGTCCTGGCCTCGCTATATGCTCCGAATTGGGACGATGACATATTCATATCCAAATTCTTTACTTCTATACCTAATCTCAATGAGCATCAAATTATAATTGGAGGTGACTTTAATCTGGTCCAGGATATAGAGCTTGATAGATCGTCCACTAAGCAGTCTACTCTAAATCGACCAAAGTCTTAAAATTTCACGCCGACCAGCTGGGCTTGAGGGACCCGTGGAGGACTAAGTTTCCCTCCAGTAAAGTTGTCTCTTTCTTTTCACATGTCCACCACACTTACTCACGGATAGACTTCTTCTTACTTGACGATAAACTATTACATAACGTTCTTTCCTGTGAATACCATAGCATAGTTATTTCCGACCATGCACCCACTTCTGTAGAAATCAATTTTCCCCATGGTAGAACACCCTCTAAATTCTGGAGATTTAGCCCTCATTTGCTGTCCGAACCCAAATTTAAGGCTTTTCTTGCAACACAAATCACATTTTTCTTTGAGATAAACGACACTCCGAATATTGGTAGTGATATACTCTGGGAGTCCTTTAATGCTTATCTCCGTGGGCAGATCATTTCTTTTGTCTCACATTTCAGGAAATCGGAGCAATCCAAATTGACAGAAATTTCAGCTGATATCCGAAATTTAGACAGCCAAAAAACGGTTTCAGCTTCAATCTCAATATGATCTGTTATCAACTGGTAAGATCGAGAGGCAACTTCTGCAAACTAAGCAACGATTTTTTGAGCATGGAGGTAAGGCAGGCAAACTGCTTGCATATCAATCGCGAGTGGCCGGTGCCTCCAGGTTGATCCCTAGAGTGAAGTCGCCAACAGGTGATATTACAACAGACCCTGCTGAAATCAGTAATATCTTCTCAGCCTACTATTCTGAATTATACACCTCAGAGTCTTCTCCACAGGATTGGGACAGCCCTAACCCCTTAGACACTCTAGCTTATCCCCAAGTTGATGGAAGAGGTTCTGGTGATCTGGGAGCTCCGTTAACCATCTCTGAAGTAACAGGGGCTATCAAATCTTTACAGAGCGGTAAATCGCCTGGCCCTGATGGCTACTCCACAGAGTTTTTAAAAACGTTTTGTTCTGTACTTGCCCCGATCCTGGTGAGAGTATTCAATGATGCCTTTCTGAAAGGCCAGTTACCACCTACTTTGTCTGAGGCATCAATCACTCTATTGTTGAAGAAAGATAAAGACTCACTCTTGTGTGGTAGTTATAGGCCGATATCCCTTTTAAACGTAGACTTTAAGATCATGGCTAAGGTTCTATCTAGCCGTCTCCAGAGGTCGATGCCGGGCCTGATCGATCCCGACCAGACAGGCTTTATTTCAGGACGACAGTCATTTTTTAATACCAGAAGGTTGTTTAACATTATTTGTTCTCCCTCTACTAGTTCCCCTGAAGTTGTTCTCTCTTTGGATGCGGAAAAGGCATTCGACAGAGTAGAGTGGGGATATCTGTTCTATGTACTTAACAAATTTGGTTTCAGCAGGGACCTTGATGATTGACATCTCTTTTTAACCATCAGAGCCAATGGAATCGAGGGAAAGTTCCATATACACACACAGGTTACCAAATAAGGAGTGAGAGTGACGAGTAGAAAAACCGGAAGCTGCGCTAACCTCTGGTGGCTACCATTAGCAGCTCATTTATTTTCTCAGATTTTTGCATAAAAATGGAATTATGGATTATCAATAATTTTTTCAAAGAGACAGACACATTATTAACCTATGGATTAACCTTCAGCCGCGTTTTTTCTCGTTTTAATGCCATTGAACACGACTTTTGATCAGAATAACAGCTAAGGTGAGACGATGTCTCTTTTTTTCTCCGTAATGCTCCGTGTTGTGATGTCTGTGTTTGCTTCCCCTGTCGCGAGTTCTGATCGCTCAGTGATGATACTATACCTATATAATCTGTGGAGTCTCAGTTTTAATCGGATATCTTGTATGTGCAGTTATGATAAGTAATAAGGGTATCTTTATCTTGAGTTCTGTGCCAAGTCCGTTAGCTTTTTTTCGCTCAGGGGTCATTTAGACGCTTCTTATGAGACTTGTGTTTTGTTTTGGTAAAAATGGTTCATATCGTCAGTTAGCTGAGATTCTTCCCATTAATCTGGTATGACACATTAATAGGTTTTTAAATGTTAAGAAGCCCTGAGACACAGTCTCGAAAAAAAACTTTCGCTCGTCCTTAAGAGGTTAATGGGACGCATTCATTTGATTAAAATGGTGGTGCTACCTCGGTTCTTATATTCCTTCCAACACATTCCAATATTTATAAATAAATCCTTTTTCTCAGCACTTGACCAGCAGATTAATTATTTTTTATGGTGCAACAAGAGGGCTCGTATCAGAAGAGTAGTTCTTCAACTCCCCAAGTCTGAAGGTGGGATGGCGCTGCCTAATCTCCGCCAATATTATCGGGCATGTAATATTAATAAGCTTCTTTTTTGGAACACTAATTTGGCACAGGGCGAACACCCTCGATGGGCCCAGATGGAGGCTTCCTCTTCGGGTCTCCCACTTTGGTCGGTGGTATGTTCTCAATTGCCCTTTCCAATTAAACAAGTTGCTCACAATCCGATTGTAACTAACACTTTAAAGATTTGGGGTCAGTTTAGGAAGCAGTTTGGCTTACAAGCGTCATCAGGTCTAGCCCCGGTCTATCGCAATCACCTTTTCCTCCCGTCGTGCTCGGATCCTGTCTTCTGGACTTGGTCAGACAAAGGCCTGCGGTCTATTAATGACCTTTATGCTCGTGGTGTTTTCTATTCGTTTGCAGATTTAGCCAACAAATTTGACCTTCCAAGTTCTCACTTGTTCCGATTCTTTCAGATCAGGCACTTTGTGGAAAAGAAATACCCCCAATTTCCAGGCCGGCCTCCTGATTCGATAATTGATTCTTTCCTATCACTTAAGACCGACTCAAGGAAGCTCACCTCCATTATATATAATAACATTTTTAAGATAAATCCTACTTGCTTAAATTCCCTTAGAGTTGTATGGGATCAGGACCTTGGGATTAACATGTCAGATGATCAGTGGGGACGTATATTAGACCTGGTACACACCTCTTCTATATGTGCAAGGCATAGCTTACTGCAGTGCAAGATTCTGCACAGAGTACATTACACTAACGCTAAACTGGCCAGGATATACCCTGACAGGTCTGACACATGTAATAGATGTAAACAATCTCCGGCTGACTATATGCACATGTTTTCGTCGTGCCCTAAACTATCAGAGTTCTGGTCGGCAATATTTGATTCACTTAGGGAGGTCTTAGGTGAGACAGTGGTCCCTGGCCCCCTCACTGCCCTTTTCGGAATTCCTCTGATGCCCAATGCACCCATTACCACTCAACCAGTTATTGCATTCACCACTCTAATTGCCAGGAGGCTTATTCTCCTTAAATGGATACATTCCTCCCCTCCCACCCATAATAGATGGATTCATGAAATCCTGTATTGCGTCAGGCTTGAGAGGATTAGGTTCTCCCTTAGGGGCTCCCTGACAACGTTCCATAATACCTGGCAGCCTTTTCTGGACCACATTGACACCCTTACTATTGATGAAGAACCCAATACCCCCCCCCCCCCTTGTAATTTTGTGTGAATGAGATTGCGGGGTTATGGGGTACGTGTTTATTTGTCAACTGTACTAAGAAAACACAGTATTTTACATGTCATGTCTTGAAAATTTCTGTTTGATATCTGTGCGAAAACTAATAAAAAGATTTATACAAAAAAAAAAGAAGATTATGTCACGGTTTTAGTTTTGTGTGTCTGGTAATGGGTTTTGTTTTGCTGTTCTTTTCTCCCTGTTCTCTATCGTATAAGGCTTCGCCCTCTAAGGCTATCGCTATTGGGTAATCCCCCTGCGCATGCGCAGCACTGACAGACTTAATCCACGCCCACCTATGATGTGGGCCCCACCTACGGACTCACTTCCGTATAAATAGGAAGTAGGCCCTACAATCTGCTCCCACTTTTCTTCAGCACTCCGTTGCAGAAGCACTGTCAGGCACAAGTTCTTTTCAGAGCTGTTTACTAAAAAGCAAACATTCCTCCAGAGAGGCCCGACATAGGAGTTACGACCGGCGCTCACGGTGTGAGTCCTGCCGGGGATTGGAGCACGCAAACGCGGCTCTCACTCCCCAGGTGTCGTGCACTCATTGTGTCCGTCTCCCTCTGGCCCTCAGAGAGCGGAGAGCGGAGGCTTTCGCTGCTGCGGCCGAGGAGGATTGGCTAGTCCAGGAGTCTTACTCTGTGGACCAAGCCCTTGAGTTATTCGATCCGAGTGGCGGGCAGCAGTCAGGCGACTCCTTCCCCTCCATTCACGGATCACCATGTGGTTCCCCCGGCCCCATCCTCTCTCTCCGCCGGACGGGGGAGACAGGGCGGGGCCCGGTGTCAGCCCGGCAGCCGAACCCATAGGCTCGGCTGCCGGGCTGACACCGGGTCCCGGGTCACCGGGTCCCTCTACCCGCCATCTCTGCTCTGCCGTCCAGGAACTCCCGGAGATCATCGGAAAGGCAGCCGCCTAATGAGATCTCCCCGTTCCCCCGGTTCGGGAGAGCTCTCCTCCGGATGACATAATACCGGCATAAACCGGCTGTCTTTAAAACCTGTCGGTTAATTAGACAGCACGGGCTTGTTTCCTATGTCACAGATATGCCTCCTCCACACACCTCCGCTCATTCCTCAAGCGGGTTTGGGCGTGAACGCGCCTCAATGTCCGGTTTACGAGCCTTCTCCTAAACGGCGACATGATGAGAACCGCTGTGCAATACAGCGTGTGGAGGTGCATAAGCCAGCTGTTGTTAACCTGTCGATTAACAGACAGCTGGGCTCGCCGTTTGAGCCGGCTGTAACCTGTCAGTTAGCAGGCAGCAGGGCTCGCGGCACAAGCCAGCTGTATTTAACCAGTCGGTTATTTCGACAGCAGGGCTTGACGTTTAAACCTGATGCTTCTAACCTGTCGGTTAGCAGGCAGCACGGTTTTTTCCTCTGTCCCAGATGTGCCTACTACACACGGTCGTAATGAGCCCAGGGCTGTTATTACGCACTGAGTGAATAGCACTGCACACACCTCCGCTCATTCCTCAGCAGGTTTGAGCGTGGGTGCCTCTTGGGTGCTTCACGGGCAACGGCGGCGAGGGCTCTGACGTGGCTCGTCACCATGACAACCACAGCACATCCAGAGCATGTCGTGCCCTCTCAGAGTATTACTCAGAGTGGCGACGCGTGTGTTTGATGGACAGATGGATAATAAGCAGCAAGGCCCACCGGTTAAGCCGGCTGACCCTAAACCTGTCGGTTATAGGCAGCATGGCTCGCTGCATAAACCGGCTGTCTTTAAAACCTATTGGTTTTTAGGCAGCTCGGATTTTTTCCTCTGTCCAAGACCTACCTCCTACACACGGTCGTAATGAGCCCACGAGTGCCATTATTACAGTGTGGACAGCACTGCACACACCTCCGCTCATCCCTCAGGGGTGTTGGGCGTGAATGCACCTCAAGGTCCGGTTTACGAGCCTTCTCCTAAACGCGACATAATGAGAGCCTGTGTGAAATGCAGCGTCTGGAGGGCTCTGGCGTGGCTCGTCACCATGACAACCACAGCATCCAGAGCAGGTTCGCGCGCTGAGTGGCGGCGCGTGTGTTCGATGGACAGATGGAAGATAATAAGCAGCAAGGCTCCCCGGTTAAGCCGGCTGCCAATAGCCTATTGGTTACTTGGCAGCGTGGCTCGCTGCTCAAGCCGGCTGGTTTTTTTTAACTTATCAGTTAATAAACAGCAGGGCTTACTATTCAATCCGTCTACCTTAACCTTTTGGTTATTAGGCAGCACGGATTGTTCCTCTGTCTCAGACGTACCTCCTACCCACGGTCGTAATGAGCCCACGGGGGCCATTATTACGCCTCGTGTGGACAGCACTGCACACACCTCCGCTCATCCCTTAGTGGTGTTGAGCGTGAACGCACGGTTTACGAGTCTTCTCCTAAACGGCGACATAATGAGAGCCTGTGTGAAATGCAGCATGTGGAGGGCTCTGGCGTGGGTTATCACCATGACAACCACAGCACAGCCAGAGAATGTACACCCGCTATCAGAGTATTACTCAGGGTAGCGGCCTGTGTGTCTGATGGACAGATGGATGAGCAGGCGGATGGGCAGAGGGTAGTCTCTGCAGTTCGCCGCTCCCCCCCGCAGTTCTACGGGATACAGGGATCCTGTCATCCCAGGAACAGTGTCTCGCGCTCTTTTCAGAGCTGCAGGAACTCTTGTTAAAGAAAGCCTTTTTCCAGGGTTCCTCAAAGGGAAGAAAATAAGGGTGTTTTTACTCCCGCTATTTTCTGGTCCCGAAGGAGACGGGGCGGGGGGAATGAGACCCATCCTCGATCTGTCAGTGTCCAACAAGGAAAGAGCCTTTTCCCATGCTGACGATCAAACAGGTGTTGGAGTGTGTTCACCAGGGAGACTGGTTCACATCCATAATCCTGAAGGATGCATACCTCCACGTAACCATCATCCCGAAACACAGCAAATTCCTGCGTTTCTCATTCCTGGCTCCACGCACTTTTTCAAAGTGGGTGGAGACGGCTGGAGCAGCTATAGAATGGGGATGAGAGTGTTATTTTACCTGGACGACCGGCTGTGGCTGGCTCGCTCCTGGGGAGGAAGCGGCTTTACAGACGATACGGCATATCTCATCTGTCAAGCCTGGGTTTCATTATCAACTGGAAGAAGAGCTGTCCTCTTCCCTCCCAGGTTATCATTTAACTGGGAGTGGAATTGAACTCAGCCCGCATGAGAGCGCAACTCTCACAGCAGGGAGTGGAGAAAGTGACAGCTCTCCTCCGGCGCGTCACACCCCACGGGGCGGTGACAGCCCTCTCCGTGATGCAGCTGTTAGACATGATGTCAGCTGGTCACGTGGTGATCCCCCTGGGTCTCCTTCACAGGAGGAGACTCCAGCGGTGGTTTATTCGCCTGTGCATCGACCCCGTGCGTCAGAGGAGACGCATGGTGTACATTCCTAATTCCGTGGGTTTGGATTTAACCTACCGGAAAAATCTCCACGTCCTGTCAGTGGGGGTGCCCCTGGGCAGAGTGACGTCACACACCGAAAAAGAACAGTGTTCACAGACGCATCTCTCGCAGGCTGAGGAACGTGCATGTCGCAGGCAGTGGGGGGACAGTGGCGGGCTCACATGTCTCTCCATATAAACGTGCTGGAATTACTCTCCGTATGGAGAGTAATCCAGCACTTCGCCCCGTTACTGTGGAATCAACATGTGTTGATTCGAACAGACAACAAGGCAGCGGCAGCCTACATAAATCGCCAGGGAGGTGTACGATCAGCACAGCTGCTGAACATAGCCAGGCGACTGTTGTGCTGGGCACGCACACACGTACTCTCTGTCAGAGCAGTGTATATTCCCGGCGAGTTGAACAGAGGGGCAGACCTCATGTCCAGAGGAGGTCCTCGACAAGGGGACTGGAGCCTCCACCCCGAGCTGGTCTCCCAGGTGTGGAGCAGGTTCGGGAGAGCGGAGGTGGATCTGTTCGCTGCACGCGGGTGCTCTCTGGTTCTCCCTGAGAACGCAGGATCACCCTCCTCTGGGGGTGGACGCGTTCGCACACAGACCTTGGCCCAGGGTGTTATTGTACGCTTTCCCGCCAGTCCCTCTGATCCCTCGGTTCCTGGACCGAGTGCAGGAGGAGCGACTGACAGCGGTCTTAATAGCCCCGGAGCGCACGGGAGCGTCCTGGTTTCCATGCTTACAGCGGATGCTGTCAGGGAGACCGTGGGAAATTCCGTGGCGCAGGGACGCTCTCTCCCAGGTGGAGGGAGCGATCAGCGGTCACCCAGTGTTAGGCCAGCGTTTGTGGGCATGGCCCCTGAACGGGAACACTTAGAGGGGCTTGGCCTCTCTCAAGATGTTGTGAGTACCATTCAGGGATCAAGGGCCGCGTCCACCAGGGCGTCTTACACAGCCAAATGGACAGTGTTCCAGAGTTGGTGTGTAGGGAAAGGCGTGGACCCCATCACGTGCCCCCTGCCTCACGTGCTGTCATTCCTCCAGCTGTTGCTGGACAGGAATTTGACCTATAGCACGGTCAAAACATATGCTGCTGCCATTTCATATTGCCACGTAGGTTTTGGGGTCAGCACGGTGTTTAGTCACCCGCTGACAAAACGTTTTCTACGAGGAGTACAGAGACTCAGACCTGTGTCACGCGCTTTAGCGCCTCAATGGGATTTGGCTTTAGTGCTGCGCGCACTGAGTAAAGCTCCTTTTGAACCCTTAGATCAGGTTCCCCTGAAGTTTTTGTCAGCCAAAGTAGCTCTGCTCTTGGCTCTGACATCAGCTAAAAGGGTGAGTGATTTGTCTGCTCTCTCTGTGGCTCCGTCATGTCTCCAGATCCAAGGAGATGGCAGTTCAGCTGTTTTGCGCCCTAACCCGTTTTTTATGCCAAAGGCGATCACAAGCTCGTTTAGATCAAGAGTGATAACTTTGGATGGCTTCTTTCTTCCTCACACATCAGAGGAAGAAGCCACATCTCATCTCCTCTGTCCCGTGCGCGCGCTGTCATGCTATATTGCACGCACGGCTGCTTTACGCAGGTCCCCGCGTCTGTTTGTGCATTACAGAGAGCGCTCATTAGGGCAGCCTCTGTCTGCACAACGCCTGTCACACTGGCTGTGTGAGGCTGTGTCACAGGCGTATGTCTCCTCTGGGTTGGATCCCCCGGAGAACATCAAAGCGCACAGCACCAGAGGAATTTCAACCTCTACGGCGTTGCACGGAGGAATGACAGTGGAAGACATTTGCACTGCTGCATCTTGGTCTTCCCCCTGTTCTTTTATTCGTTTCTATTTGAGGGATGTCTCCCATTCCTCTCGGACACACTCAGTACTGAGTGTCCTGTCAGAGTGAGTAATGTCGGGGACTCAACTACGGGCCCTCTCTCCTGCCGGTCGGCACTTAGAGAGCTGCCTTTTTCCCTCTTTGATCGTTTTAACAAGTGAGACTTTGGTCTCTACTTTTTAACGACAGGTAGCCTATTTAGCCTACTTTCATTCCCGAATGGAGAATAGGCATTTTTAATGCTATTTTTCCTGGGAATGTGATGCTCCATTACGCATGGCGAAATGGACATGGGTTATTAATTGAGTAGGTGTGGTTTTGGGCTTCTGGTAACGGACGGACCAGTGGGGCGTAGACTACATCCTGCTTCGCCCTTAACCCAATAGCGATAGCCTTAGAGGGCGAAGCCTTATACGATATAGAACTGGGGTTACATACTGTAACCCAGTTTCTATGAGTATAGGCGCAGCCCTCTAAGGTTCGGGCCCCACTGGCTCCGCGAATAGCTGAAGAAAAGCTGTTTGTGTGGGAGCAGATTGTAGGGCCTACTTCCTATTTATACGGAAGTGAGTCCGTAGGTGGGGCCCACATCATAGGTGGGCGTGGATTAAGTCTGTCAGTGCTGCGCATGCGCAGGGGGATTACCCAATAGCGATAGCCTTAGAGGGCTGCGCCTATACTCATAGAAACTGGGTTACAGTACGTAGCTCGCCTTTTGTTCCTAGACCTTTTTACCTTTTTTTGTATTCTGCATTTGGGTCCTACGTTTTTCCACGCATTCTAACAGAATGAACCGACCAAATATGGATCCAGCGGATTATGATTTGGATTTGCTCTCTCTGGATTACTCCCTGCAATGTCATCATGCTGAGTGGAGTATATCCTCGTCTAGAAGGGACAAAGAGGCTGTCCTTAAAAAGGCACAAATGCAGGTGGCCAACATGCCATGGTTGAGGAGCTCGTTGCCTGAATGGCTCAGAGTTTTCTCACGTAGCCCTGAGTGCCAGTCTCCATTTTCTGACCCTTTTTTGGGATCCCGCTTGGCGTTTGGAGGTCCACGGAGCCTCCAAAAGACCTCTAAAAAACGTAAGGTCAGGAAGCCAGCTCGTATTCCAGTACCGGTCCACACAGCCATGGTTCCGTGCTCCAGTGCCGGCCCACACAGTCATGGTACCATGCTCCAGTACCATCCCACACAGCCATGGTTCCGTGTTCCGGTTCCGTGCCCAGCAGCCATGGTTCCGGCTCCAGTGCCGGCCCCAGCAGCCATGGTCCCTGCTTCAGAACCGGACCTTACAGCCATGTTTCCGGCTCCAGAACCGGTCCACACAGCCATGATCCAGGCTTCAGTTCCGGTTTCCACAGCCATGGTTCCGGCTCCAGAACCGGCCCACACAGCCATGGTCCAGGCCTCTGTTCCGGCCCCAGCAGCCATGGTTCCGGCCCCAGTTCCGGCCCCAGCAGCGATGGTTCCGGCCCCAGTTTCGGCCCCTGATGCCATGTTTCTGACTCCAGTTTCGGATCCATTACTGGCTCTCCGGCCGACGCCAGCTCCCCGTGTCCTGTCGGCGTACTGGCCGACTCCAGCACCTCGTCTCCTGTTGGCTCTCCGGCCGACGCCAGCTCCCTGTGTCCTGTCGGTGTACCGGCCAACGCCAGCTCCTTGTGTCCTGTCGACGCCAGCTTCCCGTGTCCTGTCGGCGTACAGACCATCTCAAGTCCCCTCTCAAACCCTCTCTCAAGTTCCTTCTCGAGTCCCCTCTCGAGTCTCCTCTCGAGTTCCTTCTCAGGTCCCCTCTCGAGTCTCTTCTCGAGTCCCCTTTCAAGTCTCCTCTCGAGTCTCTTCTCGAGTCCCCTTTCAAGTCTCCTCTCAAGTCTCTTCTCGAGTCCCCTTTCAAGTCTCCTCTCGAGTTCCCTCTCGAGTTCCCTCTCAAGTCTCCTCTCGAGTCTCCTCTCGAGTTCCCTCTCGAGTCTCTTCTCGAGTCCCCTCTCAATTCACCTCTCGAGTTCCCTCTCGAGTCCCCTTTCAAGTCATCTCTCGAGTCCCCTCTCAAGTCACCTCTCAAGTCTCCTCTCGAGTTCCCTCTCAAGTCTCCTCTCAAGTTCCTTCTCAGGTCCCCTCTCGAGTTCCCTCTTGAGTCCTCTTTCAAGTCATCTCTCGAGTTCCCTCTCAAGTCATCTCTCGAGTTCCCTCTCAAGTCACCTCTCGAGTCTCCTCTCGAGTCTCCTCTCGAGTTCCCTCTCGAGTCTCCTCTCGAGTTCCCTCTCGAGTCCCCTCTCGAGTCCCCTCTCAAGTCCCTACCCTATGTCCTGTGCCGTTGGAGGTTCCGCTGGGGGTCCTGCGACTCCATGTCCTGTTTCGTTGGGGGTCCCGCCGACTACCCTTCTGCCGGGGGTCCTGCCAACCCTATGTCCTGTGCCGTTAGAGGTCCCGCCGACTACTCTTCTGCTGGGGGTCCTGCCAACCCTATGTCCTGAGCTGTTGGTGGTCCCGCCGACTACTCTTCTGCCGGGAGTCCTGCAAACCCTATGTCCTGTGCCATTGGGGGTCCGGCCGACACCTGTTTCGTCGGAGGTCCTGCAAACTCCATGTCCTGTCCCGTTGGGGGTCCCGCCGACTACTCTTCTGCCGGGGGTCCTGCCAACCCTATGTCCTGTGCCGTTGGAGGCCCCGCCAACTACTGTTCTGTCGGGGGTCCTGCAACCCTATGTCCTGTGCCGTTGGAGGTCCAGCCGACACCTGTTTCGTCGGGGGTCCTGCCAACTCCATGTCCTGTGTCATTGGGGGTTCCGCTGAGGGTTCTGCCAACTCCATGTCCTGTTCCGCTTGGGGTCCTGCCAACTCCATGTCCTGTTTCGTTGGGGGTTCCGCCGGATTTCCTGCCAACACCTGATCCTGTCCTGTTGGGGGTCCTGCCGACACCTGCTCAGCCGGGTGTCCTGCCAACACCATATCCTGTCCTGTTGGAGGTCCCGCCGACACGTGCGCCGCCGGGTTTCATGCCAACACCATATCCTGTCCTGTTGGGGGTCCTGCCGACACCTGCTCCGCCGGGTTTCCTGCCAACACCATATCCTGTCCTGTTGGGGGTTCCGCCGACACCTGCTCCGCCGGATTTCCTGCCAACACCATGTCCTGTCATGTTGGAGGTCCCATCGACACCAGCTCTTGCTCCGTCCGGGGTCCCACAGACACCAGCCCATGTTCCGTCCAGAGTTCCGTCTACTCCTGTCCCGCCAGAGTCCCACCAGCTCCTGCTTTCGATCCCAGTGCTCCGGCGATCCAGCTGACACTGGAGGGGTCCCATTGCGGCGTACGTCGTCCTCCTGAGTTCCCCAGTGGCCTTCGCCCTCGAGCCCGGCCTCCTGAGTTCCCCGGCCGTGGTCTTCGCCCTCGAGCCCGGCCCCCTGACTTTTCGAACTCTGCCTTGCCCTCGGGCCGTCCGTCCGAGACCCCCTCCATGAACTCTGCCTTGCCCCCGGGTCGTCCGCCCGAGACCACCTTCTGTTCCTCTGCCTTGCCTCTGGGCTGTCTACTGTTGGGTTTAAGCACCCTTCAGTTGTTGAAGGTTCGAGCCCGCTCCGCGCTGTTCGTTTGATGAGTGGTCTGCTGTAAAAAGGAACGGCTCAGACAGAGATATGAGATTAAACAATAAGCTGATTTAATGGTAGAAACAACAGTACAATATAACGAAGTACTTATATAACGAAGTACTTCGGGCCTCAGCTCTTCCACCGTGCGATGTACGTATCAGACAGTCAGACAGAACAGAGGCCGCGAGTGTACAGAATTCACAATATTTATTCCCACAAACGGAGAGGAGTTGTGTGGGAGGAGTTGTGTCGGTTGCTCCTCCCTAGGTGTTCATCCATTGGTGGACTCACTCCTGGGCGAGCCCTAGGCAGTGAATCAGAGTGAGTCAGCCATTGACGAGGTCTAAACAGCGAATCAGAGTGAGTCAGCCATAAGTGTGGGAACTTTGGATCTCCTGCGCCGCCGATCAGTCCCAGGTCATCTTTTATGGCAGCCATAAAATAAACAATTCTGGGTCGCACGGGGGTGAGGTACCAATCCTTATCTTCGTTTATCCTCAGCACCTGGCCGTACCACTCCGCATCCCAATCTTTCTCTCAGAACAATCTCTGCATAGACTCAATGGTGTCAGTTTTATTACCTTTCTCCTACAACCCCCCCATGCTCCTATCCGGCCATTAAAACCCCGGGGGGGCCGACTGGATCCTCTACATTCCTAAGTCAACGCACACACAATTGACCACAGCAAACAAAGGAAAATAAGAACACTTGGTCTAGTTTCATAAGTATACATTTTACACAGACAAAGTTATAATTATTAAAACAGGTTATATATGAATACAGGTTACTTTAATCCCCCTTTTGATCTCACCTCCAGAGATCAATTCACACAAAGCATTCAAAACATAACCACTGTCATTCTTTTCTACTGCGTCTGTCCCACAATGAGCGGATACAAGGCACACAACAACAACCACATGTTACTAAAATGGCAATACAAGTAGCTATTGAAATCAAAAGAGACATTATTAAACCTTTCCATTGACCAAACATGTTTGTAAACCATTCCTCCAAGGGGTTGTGTATCCCTGATTGTTCATGCATAGTTATGGATAGTGTGCGAAAGCCTTCTAAAGCCTTTGTGACGGAACCGTCCGGAGCCGTATTGTTTGGAATGAAAGTACAACACATATCACCAAACATTGAACACACACCTCCTTTCTCAGCTAACAGCATGTCAAGGGCCATTCTATTCTGTTTCAGCCATAAGGGAAGTCGGCCCCAGCTGTTCAGCGAGTCCTTCTACAGGTCCCTAGTGAGATTAGCTAAACGGAGCACATTGTAATGTACATAGTTGATCCTGTCTACATTATTCCATCACTACCTGCTTGGAAAGTGAAGGTTTGTTTAGGAGACATTTTGGTAACAACTACCTCATGTTTGGCCCGTTTGACCCTAGTTACGGACTCCTCTGGCGGGGGAATGGAGTCTGGGTGGTCAATGGAATCATTAAAACAAAAATAAAGGCAAGGGTGAACACACATTATTTCTGTTATTAATAATAGGAGATTTACTAGGACACAAGGAATTAACACCCAATCAAATAATAAGGCAATTCGCTAATGGGCCATATAACTAAGAATGGTGTTCAAGATACAAACAGTGTCCCAAGTAAAACCACGATTCCCACTAGCAGAGTACACCAACAAACAATAAGGAAGTGTAATCCACAGTCTGTCATTGTTGAGTACCTTTAATCAGTGGTCCGTGTTATTGTAATTAGGTTGAACACAATGCTAAAATCTCCTAAGGAGATTTTTAAAACTAGGGTGTAAAATAGTACCCTGTAATGGTAAATACTGTGCTCCCAGAACCTGTTAAATAGAAGGTCTGGTGAGTGGGGAGACTTCACTGCCCTTTAACTATAGGGCTAACCTCTCGTTATATATAACCTACTACTCTTATTAGAAAGAGGCCCTATAGGTGGGCATAAAAATGCTGCTACTTATTGGAAAGTGCCCCTAAAGGTGGGAGTAAAAAAGTCGGGTCCTATATGGAGTCGTGTGTTTCAGAGTAGACTCGTGTCCGCCTCCTCGCCGGCCGTAATCTCCTTTCCAAGATCGCCTGTTGTTACCTCTGTGTCTTTGTCCTTGTCATCTGTTGTATGGGTCGTTGCTTCTGCTGGGCTGTCGTCGTCAGATGTGTCGTTCTCTCGTCCTGCTGCAGCGATGTCAGTTCTGATGTCGTCTAACGTTGCTGGAGGTTTTCCAACGGCGCACTGGCTCCAATGATACCACGTTTCCCCCTTTCCTTCGAGGCGAACTGCATGTGATGTCCTCTGAGTCACTCTGTGCGGGCCGGTGAACCTTGGGTTGAGCCACTTCGGACGGATGACCTTCAGCCAGATGAATTCTGCGGTGTTAGCCTCGTGCTTCTCCGGTCCCCCTTTGGCGTCAGCCACCTGGGTGGAGAAATCTCATACCAAGCCCTTAAGTTGCTGGTATATGGTTTGCTATCCATCTCTTCTACTTCTTTCCCTACTGCTAATGCTCCAGGACCCGGAAACTGATGGCCGTGGGTCAGCTCAAATGGGGAGAAACCTGTCCCTCAGTTAATGTGTTCATAAACAAAGTCCGACACCGGCTATATCAACCTGTTTCAGAGGAAGGTGGAGTCCCCTGTGCCGTCTTGACTTGCCGTGTCTTCTCTGTCAGAGGCAGAGGTTTCATCCTTTTTTTTTTTTAGTCCTAAAAAATTTGACGCGTTTTGCAACAAAGTCAAGTATTTCTTCATCTGTAGGTGTATGTGTTGATACAGGTGTTCCTTTAATGTCATGAGGGGAACTGGGTGAGGGGGGGTTAGAGGTGGAGGGAAGCGTATAGGGAGGGGGTCGGGTCTTAAAGGGGTTGTATAAATCTGGATAGAGGAGGGGACCGCCCTCTGGGATGTCTGGGAGGGGCCCACCATATGGCTTCTCCTTCCTGACTGGCTCTATCACTTCTGTGGGAGGGGCTGGTGCAGGACTGGGTGGGGCTGCTATGGCGGGCAGATTTTTGGCGGGAGTTTTGCTCAGAGAGCAGGTTACTGCCACTCCATTCATAACTAAGGCTGCGTTATGGCCTATTCTCCTTAGCTTGTCAACTAGCTCCCTTTCTTTGTTAAGTTTAGAAGCCCTGATAAAACCTGCTGCTTGTTGAGAGTTTCTAATTTCTGAACCAACTGTCGCTCGTATGTATTGAGTGCTGTGGCTAGGAGACTTATTGCCTCGTCACCCTCTACTCTATTCTCTGCGATCATCTGATCGTGTAAGAAACGGAGATCGCTGCTCGCCTTTTTATGATCTCCGGGCTTAAGTCCGCTAAGTATCAATCTCTCTGCTTGTCCCCACTGTTCCCTTAAACTCCCCGGAACAGGGACTCCTAATTCTCTCTCTTCACGTTCAAATTCTCCTTCCATTTTGACTTCGTTCGTATCTGCTTCTCCTAAAGGTTTTAGTTTTTTATAAAAAATACCAGATATCTCTGCGTACTATAATTTACTAATTATTGTAGTTTTATTCCCACAGGTATACAGTCTGATAGTTTTCGGTGCGAGGTGTATTATTGGCGGCGCGTAAGGCTCAGGTTTGGGAAGGCTAAATAACTTGTTTTACCTGACGCTGCCTGCCTCCGGCGTCTATAGAATAGAGATCAACTCAGTGAAAGCTGCGCCTGATCAGAGCTCAGCGTGCGGAGTTTAAATCTATCAAGTCATATTACAGGATAAAGGAAATACAGTTTAAACTGCCGTATGAAGAGAAGACGCCGACGTGTCGCACTTATCATCATCACATCATCGATCATATAATATCATAATATCATAATATATTTCCTTGTCTAAGTCAGCTTCTCGAGCCGTATCTGACCGTGCAACACTTACATTGTCACATACTGTATGCAGAAGTATTATTTTAAGCAACACATTAGGTTGACGAAACACTCAACTCAAATGTAATTAAAGTCAGATCCACTCGTGTCTTAGATGGGCAACAGTGATAACATAAAACTGTTGTACGCTTTCAAACACTCGGTAGTTTATTTATTTTTTAACCAGTTGCTCTATATTCACCTTGCAGGTGCAACTATGTGGCTTGTATCCTTTATTATATGTTTAAGTCATGGATGTTTAAAGTTCATATTTGTCTAATATTATTTACTTTTCATTAATGAAGTATGACGCTGCGCTGTTAGTACACTTGTCCCTTTCACGTGAACGCGCTCTCAGCTGGAGAGAGAAACCCTGGCTCGATTTACCGAGTTGATAACCAGCGTCGTAGGACCGCTTAGCCGTTACGTTAAGCCCGCGCTGATTGGTCCAAATTGACCAATCCACGGACTTCCTCACACACACACACACTCAGTGCAGGCAGCTCTGCTGATTTCTCCTCCCTGGCTGCAGGCTGATAACAGCCAGTTGGCATCAAGGCGAAATTCTCTCTGCAGACCCATTCTCACAGCGCCTATCAACCTTTTTCTTACTCAATCTCGTTACACTTAATCACACTCAAAATAAATAACCTAACGTAACCCCAGATCCGTCTAAGGATTGCCTGTGTACTTAGTCGATGAGCCCCAACCCCAGAATTCGTCTAAGAATTACTGTGTGTGTCACCTTATTTCTCAGAGTATTTCAGCTGGACTTCCTTTAAATTTTAAAACCACTGAAATCTCGACGACATTGCAGCTGGACTTCCTTTAAATTTATAACCACTGCAATCTCGTTACACAGTTAATCACACTCAAAATAAATAAACCTAATGTAACCCCAGATCCGTCTAAGGATTGCCTGTGTACATTAGTCGATGAGCCCCAACCCCAGAATTCGTCTAAGAATTACTGTGTGTGTCACCTTATTTCTCAGAGTATTTCAGCTGGACTTCCTTTAAATTTAAAACCACTGAAATCTCGGACGACGATTGCAGCTGGACTTCCTTTAAATTATAACCACTGCAATCTCGTTACACAGTTAATATATTCCCCGTACAGTCTAGTTGACTTTTATAGTGCGATGTATATTTCAACAGATGGAGAGACTTCCAGAAGCGCTTCTACACCCCCTTTCGGCGATGTGGCTTTTGGCAAGGAGTCGAAACCCAGTCTACAGAATCTCTTTATCGTCACGTTTAGTCTTCTAGATTAACCCCACAGCAAGAGTTTGCGAGATCCGGTCATTTCAAATTGATTTTGAAAGTTGCGTTTCTCCTCTTGAAATACCCCACATATAACACAACTGCAGCTCCTCTTTGAGACTGGAAAGTGTTATTCTGTAGTACTGTTCTTTCTACCGTAAGACTAAAACACTGAAAATGCCGCTGACAACTCTAAAATTTTGTAGTATAGCCAATCACAGATTTTGATAATAACAGGTATCTGCTCACCTTTCTGTTGTGGGGCGCCCTGGTTTAGTTGTCAGAGGTATTCGAGGTGTCATCCCTGGACCGTTCGTCCGCTGGCTGCCGGTGTGCCTTCTATGAGACCCTACTCATCACGTCGGTCGGTCACCAAATTGTTGGGTTTAAGCACCCTTCAGTTGTTGAAGGTTCGAGCCCGCTCCGCGCTGTTCGTTTGATGAGTGGTCTGCTGTAAAAAGGAACGGCTCAGACAGAGATATGAGATTAAACAATAAGCTGATTTAATGGTAGAAACAACAGTACAATATAACGAAGTACTTATATAACGAAGTACTTCGGGCCTCAGCTCTTCCACCGTGCGATGTACGTATCAGACAGTCAGAGAACAGAGGCCGCGAGTGTACAGAATTCACAATATTTATTCCCACAAACGGAGAGGAGTTGTGTGGGAGGAGTTGTGTCGGTTGCTCCTCCCTAGGTGTTCATCCATTGGTGACTCACTCCTGGGCGAGCCCTAGGCAGTGAATCAGAGTGAGTCAGCCATTGACGAGGTCTAAACAGCGAATCAGAGTGAGTCAGCCATAGTGTGGGAAGTTTGGATCTCCTGCGCCGCCGATCAGTCCCAGGTCATCTTTTATGGCAGCCATAAAATAAACAATTCTGGGTGAACGGGGGTGAGGTACCAATCCTTATCTTCGTTTATCCTCAGCACTGGCCGTACCACTCCGCATCCCAATCCTTCTCTCAGTACAATCTCTGCATAGACTCAATGGTGTCAGTTTTATTACCTTTCTCCTACAACCCCCCCATGCTCCTATCCGGCCATTAAAAACCCGGGGGGGCGACTGGATCCTCTACATTCCTAAGTCAACGCACACACAATTGACCACAGCAAACAAAGGAAAATAAGAACACTTGGTCTAGTTTCATAAGTATACATTTTACACAGACAAAGTTATAATTATTAAAACAGGTTATAATTATTGAAACAGGTTACTTTACTACCCAGACCCGTCCTCCAGACCCCCTCCACCCACCCTTTTCGAAGTATTGGACTTTGTTTGTGTGTTATTGGACGTCTGGGATCCGTCCCTTGAGGGGGGGGTTCTGTCACGATCTTGGTGTTATGTCACGGTTTTAGTTTTGTGTGTCTGGTAATGGGTTTTGTTTTGCTGTTCTTTTCTCCCTGTTTCATGTTTTCCTCCTTGTTTGTTGTCTGGTCCTTCTCCCTGTGTTTTCCTTCCTGTCGTTAGATTCCCTGGTGTGTCTGATTGTGTTCACCTGTTGCCCTTGTGTTTCTCTTCCCCTGCCTGGCTGTTTCTCGTCTCGTGATTACCCCTCCCTGTATTTAGTCTTGTCTCTTCCTGTGTTCCCCGTCGGTTCATTGTTAGTCTTTCCTGTCTCCCTCCATGTTGGTCCGGTCAGTTTTTGTGTTGTTGCTACCTGTTTGTTTCACGCCATGTTTTTGTTCATCAGCTTTTTTTAAATAAAGCTCGCTTTTTGTTCCTAGACCTTTTTACCTTTTTTTTTTATTCTGCATTCTGCATACTTTTTCCACGCATTCTAACATTGTCATTACGTAGTACAGGTACTATGTAACAAAACTGTTTCTCTGCATTTGACCCATCCTAGTGTTAGGAGCAGTGGGCAGCCATTATGTACGGCGCCCGGGGAGCAGTGTAGGGAACGGTGCCTTGCTCAGGGACACCTCGGTAGCACTTTGTCTTTCCGGGACTTGAACTGGTGACCTTCCAGTTGCCAAGCCAAGTCCCTATGGACTTCGCCACCACCGCCTGCATAAAACATTGTTATTAAGACTTTTTATATAAATAATAAATAACAATGGTCCTAAAACAGATCCCTGTGGCACACCCTTGGATACCTGAAGAGATGTTGAAGTTAAACCTTCTGCCCGCACACACTGTGATCTGCATGATAAATAGTTCTCGAACCAACAGACAGCCTGATCTGAAAGATCGATGCTAAGGAGTCTTTGTGACAGTAAGGCATGATCCACTGTATCAAAAGCCTTTGACAAGTCAATAAAAAGTGCTGCGCAGTGCTCTCTATTGTCTAAGAAATTAATAAAATAATGTACTACTTTTTAAGGCAGCTGTTGTAGTGCTGTTTTTTCCTAAAACCAGATTGAAAGTCAGATAAAATATTATTTGTTGATAAAAACTCCTTCAGTTGTAGATTTACCAGTGATTCCAGTACTTCCATTATTTGGAGATGGGTCTGTAGTTGTTTAGGAGAGTGGGGTCACCCCCTTTTAACAGTGGGAGAACAAAAGCAGATTTCCAAATAAGGGGAATTTTGTCTTTTCTCCGAGGACAGATTAAAAAGATAAGACAAGGGCAAAGCGATAAAATCAGCTGCTAACTTTAAAAAGTACGGCTCCAGGTTGTCAGGACCTGCTGATTTTCTTGGTTCCAAACGTTTCAGGGCTTTATGCACCTCTGAGACTGTTACTGGAATAAAATTAAACGTTTCACCCTCCCATATACGACCATCAGAGTGATCAGGGGCTCCTTGAGCTATGTTCTGTGAGGTAAACGGAACCAGAGGCAATAAAATGTTCATTAAAACAACCAAGCATTTCTGCCAGAGATTTGAACGGAGTCCTCCTTCACAATACAATGTGGAAGCTCTATAACATTTTTTCCAGCTAATGATTTGATAGTTTTCCAAAATGTAAGGGGATTATTTAGGTTGTCTGAAGTTTCAGTTAGGAGATGATCCGCTTTGCCTTTTCTGATTTTAACAGTACATGCATTTCGCAGCTGCCTGAAGAGCCTGGCTTTTGACCATGCCACATTGCGCTCGTGTAGTAAATCAGAGAGATCTGATGTTAACCATGCATTGTCTCTGCCTTTTACTCTGTAGTTTCTTAATAAATGCCTTCACATGGTTCATGGCTTGGGTCACATTTTAATTGGCCTTTCTGCCAGGGTTGGATCCTATTAAAGAATAACAAAGACAAGAGAATTACAAAAATATTAAATGTTCATAGAGGTCAGTCTGAAGAGGGATTATTGACACATGTTTTTTTTTAAATGGCTACTCACATATGCCTGTTTAATCCTGGGTCCCGGCCTGCTCCTGGGTCATGGCCTACTCCTGGGAGCTAGTCCTAACCCGGTCTTTCTCTTACATTTTTTTATGTACAATTATTTTTGCAAATCACAAACCTGGTCTGTTATCCTGTCTTTTTCAGCATGTCTGAACAAGTGTTACCCCCCTCTGTTTTCTGAGGACAGACCATTTTGACTTGGTGGTCTTTTCTTTTTGCTTCAATTAGCATTTTTGGTTTTGTTTCTCCCTTTGCAGAAAGAAAACATAATGATGAAAAAAATAAGTATATTTCTAATGGTTTGTTTTGAAATGGTGCTAAAAGTACTTGATTATACCATTGTGGAAAGGAGTATGCATGTTTGGACAGGCATTTAAAAGCCTTCCATTCCATAGTCTTGAAATAGACAGGGTTTAAAGAAGGATATTGGTTAGGGTTAAAAAAAACTGTTATTTCAAATGTTCAGGTAATGACCAAAGATCGAAGTGACATATCATCAAATAGTTCCCTACTTGTAGAATCAACAAGAGCCCTTCACTAGCCAAGCCCCCATTCTCGATGTGTCAGCTTTGTTGAACAAACTGCTCCCAAGGGCGTACATTTTCTGGGACCGGTTCTGGAAGACAAGATATGTCAGATTTGAAGGTCTTTGATTGATTTAATGGACAGTCGCCCAGGTGGAAATCTTAACAGGATGCTCAGCCAGCCATAAAGTGACAGGGCTAAGAATGCCTTAAAATGAATGCAGCATAAATCAGGAGTGAAAGTCATTGCTCAAAGGTCATTTCACCAAAAATACAGATTGTGGATGACCGCAATATTCCCCTTTCATGACGTTCCATGTGGGTGATTTAATTAAGAAAAATAAGTTAAGTTCAAAATATATAAACGAGTTATTGAGTGTAGCAGAAGCATAACTTGCTTGAACAAGAAAATGTATCTTTGTTAACCGTACTGATCCTGTCGAAATTAAAATAAACCTTTTTAGACACAGGCTACAAATTGCTAAGAAATAAACAGGGAGGCCGCGGAAGAATAAGAAGAGAACATGAAAGGCAGTAAGGCTGAATGAGGAAAGAGGAGTGAGGCAGAGGAGGAGGGTTGAAGTACAGAGGAAGAAAGAGACTGAAGAAGTCTGCTGGAAGCAGAGTGCTATAATAAGACAGCTGGGGTCCACACAAAATGACAAAGCAAGAGCAGAGGCAAAAGGAGAGTGAGGGGAAAAGGTGGGCATTACAAAAAATTGACAGAGAAAATAAGCAATGGGCTGGCAGGGATAGAGCAAGGAATAGGATGATAGAAAAAAGTGCAGATTGTGAGAGGAGAAGAGGAAAGAAAATGGCTTGAGACAAAGTGAGAAGGCAAAGAGGTTCTGCTGGAGCGGCTCGTTACTGCTGAGCCAACTCATGCTCTCTTTCCGTCTCCAAGAGCTAATTGGCACCTCCAGTGTGAAAACTCAAGCCTGTGTTCTCATTGTCACAGACATACTCCACACAAACACACACACTTACAGGGGGTAAGAAAAGCATTTTCCAAAAACTTAACAACAAGCTATAATGCATGACAATGAAAATAATAGGCTAGATGGTGTAAAAGACCCCCCCCCCTCTCTGTATTCTGGGATTTTCTTCTTAACTGAAGGTTAGACGCTATTAACAACCTGTAATTTAGCATGGAAACATATATCAATAGTCTCAATCAAAATCATTCTTTTACTTTTATGATAGTGATATATTGCTCTGCATCTAGCCCAAATTAGGCTCTTTGTCATTTCAAGACTGCTTTATTAGTGTGCAACTTACCCTGTGTGAGGACTAAGCTAGCAAAACAAAGCTAATTTTTTTCTAGGTAGATAGATAAATAGATACTTTATTCATCCAAAATTGGGAAATCAAAAGCAAAATCTGAACCCTTGAACCTCCCTCCTATAACCACTTTGTAGGGTTCTGAGATTGAATATGTGTCTCAATACAAAAATCTTGGAAGCATCCCAACATTCAACAACTGGTCATATGTATATGAATGCATCTTCTATTATGCCTACGCTCTTTGGATAGTGTTTACCATGAGGCACTGCGATTCATTGTAAATCCTAAAACCCTTATGCACCATTATTTGTATGCTTGGTTTGGACGGTCTGGCCACCCGTAAACAAAACCATTGGAAGACCCTTATTTATAAGGCAATTCTTGGTTCTCTTTCACCTTACCAATCTATATCTGTTGGAAAAGTATGCAAACTCATCTGCCTCGCTACAAGGACTTGGTTTTGCTTAATGTTTCTTACGTCCAAACTGAGCTCGAGATAATGTCTTTTAGTAACATTGCTATATTTGCTTGGAAATAGCTGCATCATGAGCTGAAAGTCAGGGAGCTAGTCTCTAAATGGTTTTAAAATTATTATTAGTGGCCAAGAACCAGACAATTCTGTCTGTAGATGTTTTATATGAGGATGTTCTGTCTTAATGACCATATATGTTTTCTGTTATTGTTTTTATTTGTGATCAACCATTCTGCTGCCTAATAAATAAAACACTGTATACCTTGTACACTAAATAAGAATTGTGTCATGGTTTGTCTACAAATATAAACAAATCTTCAAATGTGATTCAATTTTGAAGGCCAACAGCAATTAGATCAAATCAGAATACATATAAAAAAAGTCATCATTTTATCATAGGGAACATCATTATACTCAAACATGGCTGCAGCTGTCTACAATGAGGCGGTCATCGTGAGTGCTTCACTTGCCCATTCAACAGCTTGAGGACAGGTGTGACAAATGAGTGTCTCAACCTCCTGCTTCATTGAACTGGAATTAAGAGCCAGATGGAGAGGTACGAAACAGCCGTTTTCTACTTCTTTTTCACAGCTATGTTCACAGTTTTAAGTAAATATTGCATCTTATTTGCCTGAAGGCATGTCTGAGTGGGAGACTTTCTTGAAAGGACAAAAAGAGGAGTATCCAGGGAACACTTTCACAGACAAAAACATATCTCCTTAACTTTTTTAAAACATGTGTTTACCAACAGTTGAATGAAATTGTCAGTCGCTTTCACCATTCACCCTGTCAGACACACTATTTCCATAATTAAAAATGTCTTATTTCTGAATAATATAGGCTATATATTATTGAGTTATAATCATTCACTCCCAGAGATAGTCTCCCAGAGGATGTGATTAAGCAGGCCTCTGCTGTTGGTTGGCTGGCCTTCAACTTGTAGGGAGAAACCAGTGTTGTTCCATCTGTAGGCTACAAAGTCACATTGCGTTAGTAAGTATTTTCTGCACACATTTCCGTAGTGAAAGTGATATCACATTTACATCCGGTCAACTAACTTTTGGGGATTTTCCAACAGTTTTGGCTAGTACCTGATCCTTTTTCTGTTACCACTTCAGTTGACATTCGAAGCAAGCTGAGCTAACTATAGATCTATGGTGAGGCTGTGGCTCAGTGGGCTCTTCGGATCAGGGGAGCACAAGTTCAATCCCCACTGCAGTCAGCATGTCGTTGTGTCCTTGGGCAAGACACTTCACCCTAAGTTGCTCCTGTGGGGATTGTCCACAGTATTGAGTATGTAAGTCGCTTTGGATAAAAGCGTCTAACAAGTGACATGTAATAATAATCCAACAAAAAGTACCTAAAACTAACTATTCTCTTCGAGGCCAGTAACGTAATTGGGCATAATAGGTATATATCTAGTTATTCTGCCTATTGGGTCAAGCTAAACATTTTGGGAAATGTATATATTCTTCAAAATAGTTTGATTTCTCTAGTCTAAACCCCACATGCAACATCATCCAACATTATAGTAGGTTTATTTCAACTGAGTATCCTGTAGTATGACCTCTACAAGGGCGCTGTGTGTAAGCATATTAACTCCAGTGCTCATTCCAGGTCATTGTCTGACACAATTGAATGTCGTCATTATTGCAAATGGCACATGCACATGGTTGATTCTTCTTTAGAGAGAGTAAACACCCTAAAGCATTTTATAGAGCACGCTCTGATGAACTGTGAGTGTTAGGTCCCATTCAACATGCATTTAATATTCCATAGCGTTGTGTATTCAAGCAACAATATGAAATTGACACAGTAGATAAGAATATCTAAAGATAGTCATAAATTATGGACGTTTTCTTGTGTGAAATATTATTTCAATTTGTTGCCTCTTCTTTTACATGTTTACATGATTTAATGTTCAAAAAGGTCTTTATTTTTCTCATAACAACTCGTACGACACTGTCTGAAACCAGAGCCTAGTCTGCTCTGATTGGTTAGCTGGACCGCTCTTTTGTGACTGGTCAACCACTTAGAGATGTGTGGGAAATGTTCACTCCCCTTAGCCTATCACATACAATGTGTTGGAGAGCTTGAGAGATGTCATTGGGTTACAAAAGTAAACAAAGGAGTCCAATGGAAGTGTTTCAGGCAGGGGGGGAGTGTGGAGAGAAAGTCCCTCTTGAGGGAACAGTGGGATTTTAGACTTTGTAGCATTTTCATGCACAAAATCTATATAACTACAGGCAAGGGAAAACCCCAAATTTGACATGGACCTAATTAAAAAAAAAACGGTGCTTCAAAAACCAATGAACAGGCACAAATCTACCATATGAATACAGTAATAAGCAATCCACTTCCTCAGTCGGAAATCTGTGAGTATGCAATTCAGATTTTGATTAAAAATGATTGAAGTTTGGTGAAAAATATTTCTATGTCTTGCAGAATCCGCATCCAGTAGAGCCGGCCTTATCAAGCTGTGGGCTATCAGGCAGTGGTTCTCGCCTTTCTACATCAAGGAAAATTAGACTTCCATTACTGGCTGTGGCACCAACTGCTGCTCCCACAATCTCTGTAATCCAAAGATGCCGGCTGCTGACACCTCAATCACATTCACCGTCTCCCTTGGAAAATTTACCGGGCGACCACAGGAGTGCTGCGAAAACCTGTATTTCGCAAAAGTGATGAGGCAAGCTATTTTGCTGTGTTTGATGGGAGGGCAAATGTAGTGTACTGTGAAGAAATATGGTCTGACTACTGACTTTAGAGAACATGCTATCAGAGAATTCAATCCTCGAGTGACTTGTGCATCCTTAATTGGTGTTGCCCATGAGTATCCCAAAAGCAACAAAAAAAACATGTACATCTCACTGCCTCTTCCAGTAGGGGTGGGGGAGGTGGGAGGAATGATGCCGATTGTATGACATCAGAGGCCAACTGTGATACATCATAAACATGTGTGCTGTATTAATCATTGACCAGTAGTCATAAATAGTCTATTTCCAAAATGATGGACACTTATAAAACCCAAAGGTGCTAACTGAAAGACGGTTTTGAAACTACTAACTAGACATATATGAATATCCAACATGGTTTAATGACTATTTATACAAAGCTATATATTCAGAACTCTATCATGAGTCATAGCTTGTTGTGAGAGTTACACACATACACACAACAAACAAGAATGTGCCAAGCATAGAATTGGTGCCTTGTGTTGGAAGTATGCAAACAGAAAATCAGATGCAATTTTTAACTACAGGTCAGTGGTTTTGCATTTATTGGTAAAAACATCTGGTCATCCCTTAAATGTGACTATTTAAACTGGTTTTCCGTTACTCTTCGCTAATTTAAACCCTCAATACATTAATATTAGCTCTGTTTTTACCATAAATCCATTATCCTAACTAATTTAAAGCAGTCATCGATGGCTTTAATGCTAATTTAGACTGTGTTTCATTACTTTTGGGTAATTTCAATTGTTTTTACTTTATTCTCTAGATAACCGTTTTAACAATTCATCCAGTACATTTTGTTTACTATTTAATTAACCTAATGCTACCATTCTGGCTAACTATTTCAACAATTTATTTCTGCTATCTTACAATTTCATGCTTTTCTATTACTTAAAACCAACTGTTTCAACTTTTATGTTGAAATGCTAACTCATTTATGACAGTCCTGAATGAAACACGTGGTGTTTAGGTGTAACGACAGACTTATGTGGATATCTTAATATTTTTCAATCAAACTGTAATTCTACTTTTCTTTTGATCTTATAAGATACTCCATGCAAAACAAGCCCTTAGGACAAGTATCCCTGTTTATGAATTACTGCTATGGGGGTCTGCACTCTTTCACTCTTCGCTTACAAAAGAAGCCTCTCCCTAAAGAGATAAATTAAATATTGCATTATCTTTATAACAATCCCATTGCTTCCTAACATTGGCCCCTAATACAATCAGTGCCCTGTGAATGAAAATGAATCATCTTCAACTGGTATTACACGTTCCTTTTGGAAACGTATTCACAAGATCTTAATAATTCATCAACACTAATGCAAATGGCTGATAAATGGTGCAATGACTAATTTATTTTGATTGTAATATTCGAGCCGAAATTGAGTAGAAAGGAGGTTCTATTTTTAGTACAGCCCAGTCTGAATGGTTTGGCTGGAGAGAATCATTATTAGCATAAAACATGTTGATAGGAAATGAGGAAGTGTACTCATATCCATTTTTTATGGTCTTATTCCTCCCACATTTCTGCACTTTATTTAGGAATCAATGACAGACTTTTGTAAAGAAAGAAAGAAAGATGAATAAAAGAAGAGTGATTCACAGCATTTCACTTAGTACTTATCCCATTCCATCGCTCTACCCTGCAACACTCCGCCTTTACATCAGGGTGACTAATTTTTCACCTCTCACAAGCCAAAGGCCAACGAGCGACAGGCATTACAGGAATCAATTATTTCAACTTTACACCCGGTGCTTTACATCATGCTTGCTTACTTGGATGCAAAATATATATGTTGTTATCCTCATGTCAGTCAGCCTGGCACACAGGGGCCTTTCACAAAATGTTTGTTTCAAAGTGGAGCAACCCAACCTCCAAGAGAAAACTGGCCATGCCTCAGGAACGTGGCCTCTAATAGCATATTGATCAAAAATGAGTTGAGTGCACGAATGAGAACACTGCAAAGCACAAATATTACAAACTACCTAGTCTTGGCCAAATGAAGGTCTGATCGATGCAGGATTAATTGCATTCCTCCCACACCACCGCAACAAAAAGGATGTTGGATCCAACGCTTTTACCGCAGAAAACAGAACAGCAGAAAACCAAAATGAATCTATTGATATCATTTATATTATTCTATTCACCTAAACTCTAATTTTACAACTTACAATGAATCACTGATTCAGTGCTCAGGGTTGGACAGCTATGTGCTTCAAACACTTGTCATGAAAAAACAGATGACCATACATGGAAGCTATAGTGTATTTATGTATATTACAGTTTATAACTGTTGAATGTTATGGGCCATGCTGCAGTGTCTTTGCAAACCAAATATTGGATTGATTGCCCTAAAATGCAGTGCGGACATTCATGGTTTCCAAAGGATGGGTCAAAATGACTTTTTTTGTTTTTAGTCTACTTTTCGTACAGTACTGTCACCACCGACTAACTGGGAGGATCATTATTTGAGTTCAACACTCATCGAATTGCAACTGCCTTAAGTTCCCAAACAGGAACTGACTGATTGGACAACTTACAACAGTGCCTCAGGCAACCCTATGTCTCTGTACGCATCACAGTATGGATTGTGCTGAGCAGAGAGTTCACTCTCAACTGAAGAAGTTGTCAAATCACTTCTGCATTCCACAATCTCACTAAAAGCATAGCAATAATCAAAGGAGGCCCATTATTCCCCAAATCCCCAAAATGTCCAATTTGATAGAAAGCCGATGTGTCAGATGTGCCAATTGAGTAGAAAATACAGACTTTTCCTGCATGCAAATTATATTAAAATTAATTGACTGTGAAAGTTTAATAATCTGTCTTCTTCAGTCCGCTGAATCTTCCAATCGTTTCCCGAAAAACAAACAGAAGCACTTGACTCATTATTATGCAGAATTGTTACCTTTGTTTTTTTTGCCTGCCCTCCCCATCTGTGTCTTGTCTATGTGAATATTTCTGATTGTATTTGAGTCTTGGTCTTTGGTCAGATCCTTGTTTGATGTGTGTTTTAAAGTTCTGCTCAGTTTTGCCCTGGCCTGCCTTATTTAAACCTTTTAATAAAGGTATTTTTATGTTAAGTGATTTTCTGTCCTGCATTTGGGTCCACACTGCTCTGCTTTTTGGTGACACGTGTGTTATTGTCTTTCAGATTATAGGATGGATTGGAAGAGTTGGTTAACAGACATCTATATAAGGTAAAAACAGATGCTTCAAATCGAAATTTGAATCAAATGCCAGCTGATAGATGACTGATGTGTATTATTGGGCAATGTGCTGTTTGTATTGAGTAACTATTAGGGTTTATTAGGTCATCAGGACATTGGGCAATCCCCTTATTTCCATCACGTAAGATTGCTGTAATGGTATTATCAGAAAATATTAGGCTTGGTACAAACTTTGATGACATTTCAATCCAGGCTAAACACTTTCAATCTGCTCTACCTTTGACTGAACCTTAAAAACTCATCATGAAACATATTTTCTTTCGCTGTAGCAATGATTTATATATGTAAATGTATTACACAAATAAAGGTACAGAAAAAAACTTGAATTCAAGTCTTAAATGCTGACAGTGCCAGTTTGTTTCAGTTCTAGGTGTCATAACAGCTCAAAGGCTGTTATAGCATTACTTTGATTTCTTCGGTTGCCTACATTTTGCACTCTATGCAGTTTAAATTTCATACACTATCCCCCATAGGCTTACAAGGTTGTCCTAAACATTTGCAACTTGCTTTTTTGCAGCTGCTCTTTACTTGGATTTAACAAGATTAAAATGGCATATAATAGGCTAAATAATACATTTTAACCAATGTAAACAACCGTCATTGCGTATGACACATTTTAGTATCAAAAAGCTAGGTTTGTTAGTGATAAATGTGTTGGAACATACTGATTGCAAACAGATTTAAGAGAGAAACAAACATATATCAATCCAAGAAACAGGGACACTGTTGCAAGCCATTCAGTTATGAATCTACAGTGTACAGAGGGAAGGAATTTGATAATTTATAAAAAAAAACAGGGTTTTCAGTTGTATTCCTTTTAGGTTCACAATATCATCCAACATTTGGCTTTGTAGATAAAATAAGAACCCATCATAAGCTAGTAGAAACAAGGTTGATTTACTCTTCATGACCAGATTATTTATAGGTAGGACTGTTATTTGGAGCACATACATAATTGTTTTCATTGTTTATTACATATACTGTACAGTATATGATGACGAGAGGCAACAATGAATCACCACAACCTATAATTGGGAAGGCAATGCCACGTTGCTATGTCTATTATTATTTCACTTACCTCAAGGAATTTAACATTATATATGCATATGTTCTTACAATTAAATTCAACACAAAGACATCAGGTTTTTCAGGGAGCTATCAAACAATATGTGCAGCAATGAGGACCCATCTTGAGAAACTAAACCTACATACTGATGCCAAATTAGATATAGCTGAAAAATAACTCAAAAGCGTGTTGGAGGGGGCGACAGCAGCAAAGTTAATTGGCAGTGTTAAGTAAGAAACGTCATAATGGATGGATATAATATATTAACTACAGGTATTTCGTTTTTTACATTTATTCCATGTGTTTTTCTTTACATGCAACTAAGATGACGTTGTTTCCATGGCAGTCCTCCTGCCTCATGTAGCCACGGGTGGGCCTAGGTGGGTGTTCCCCACCAGGTGCTGTCCACTAGTGAAACATGTTCGGTATGTTTCTTTTTGAATTTTTATTAAAAGCACTGTACAAGCACTGTTTCTTGTGCCTCACTCTGGCATTGAAATGTGGCTGCTGGCATTTTGCGTGAGGGCTACTTTAGCATCGGGTTAAAAATTAGCAATGGAATGGACATAACATTTATCGTAAGCACCTGCTGAGGGAAAAATAGCAAGCCCTACCAGCCCACCCATGGCTACGTGTATTGGGCACCTGAATCTGACTCGCTCCGACAGCACACCAACAACCAGGCAGTGCATGGTTCTTGAGGAAACGTCAATCAGGCACAAGGGAGAGTGACAGGCATGCAATCCATGAAAAAAAAAGGAGAAAGAAATCCACAGGTAACACAAAGTGCTCAATATAAGTGACAGTACAAATGGGACAATTTTGAAAACACTGAGAATATTAATAAATAAGCATAAACAGTCCTCATAGTTCAGATAAAGTAGATACAAATAGCATTAGTTGAATTGCTCATTGAGTGAATACTTCAATACTCCAATTTCACCAAAACAACAGCACTATTCTGTTCAAGTTCAGGCCAAATTTTTCTGGAGTGAAAATCATGTGCAGGATATCTTGAGGAGTTGCTCAGCTATTCAAGGGCAATCTGTGACGCAATGTCAAACATAATAGGTACTGACTTTTTAACAGTTGTAATTGCTCTTGTGAAGCCTAATGAAAAGAGCATAAGGCCTTCAAAACACTTTATGACACAGCTTAAAGCACATAATCATAACTTTGAGTAGTTATTCATACATTTGAAGCCCCTTTGAAGCATTTGTGCCTATTATATGCTCCATATCACTGTAAAAGGACCTCATTAAGACACATTAAACAAATGTGCTGATATTGAAAATAGCTAGAAAAACTTTAAAAATGTTGCTTTGAGGATTTTATATGATAGATAGTGTTTTAACACTCTTTAATTGTGTTGATATTGAGCTTGTGTTGAACTGTGCATCTGGTTTGGGATGTGATGTAAGTGGCATGGAGTAATCTTTTAATAGATCCTTCTTTTTGGAAGAATTTGACAACCCACTGTTGTTAATGGTGTCGGAGTCGGGAGGCCTGTTAACTTATTCCGGCAAATTACTCAGACCTACTAATTGACCTAACAAAAGTTATTGAGTCCATGTAAGTTTACTGCTTGGCTCAGATCCACCAACGATCAGCAAGGTCTCACCTCTATTAACTCCTGAAGAACCAGGTTCAATTAACTGCTGTTTCAATTCAGACGACCCGCTAAATCTGTTTAAGCGATCCCGAAGGATTTGGGTATCAGTAATGAGATGTGGCCCTACCTAAGTGTGAGAATGGCAGTTGTGCGATCTTACCTTTCAAGCAGGAGCAGAGAGCGCAGATTTCTTTTAAGTTGTCCCAATCCAAAGGGTGGGATCAGTTCATTTGAAGAAAAATTGGTCCACACTTGTACAGGGTTTTACCTTCTCTCGTTACAACATGACAATCATACAGAATATTTCATGCTGTGGTCAATTACTAATATGAAACCTCAATTCACAGTCTTACATTTATTAGACTAAATTGTAACTTCAACTGCCCAATTCAGTTGTGATATTAAAATCTCCCGAGAATTTAGAGGCATCTCCTCATAAAAGGTTGGTGAGAGAGAGAGAGAGAGAGAGAGTGTTAGAGAAGAGAGATATTTGCGAGTTGCATGAGAACTGGTAAGATAGCAGGGTTTCCCACACATAGACTTTACTTGGGCGGGCCGCCCAGGTATATTAACGGCCGCCAAAGTATAATTCGCGAGCCATTTAGGTTTAATTTTGTTAATCCGTCCGCGAGCATGACGGCATCTGCGATCCCTCGCTCTACCCCTCGCTATCGGTGAAGGGTCTGCTTTATGCGCTCCGCACAGTAACCCTGCTGCGAGGCATACAGTGAACAGCGAACAGTTCATGAGCGTGCTCACTAGCACACCCCCCCCATTCATAAAGTCAAGTATCCCTCAAAATGTCCGGTTTATTTCATTTTAAGGATGCGCACCAAGCAACATCTCCAGGTGCTCCTTTGAGAACCAGGGCAAACAAGTTATGTGCACCCCTGGTTATAAACATTCAACAAACAATTCATCAAACAATTCACTCAGCATTCAACAAATCAATTTGCATCAATTCATATACACACCTATGTCCAGCATGAATTCAGAGGACCATCCTCAAAGGTGGCTGGGTTATAATCATTCAACAAAAGAATTAATCAAACAATTCACTCAGCATTCAACAAATCAATTCGAGAGATATTTACCAAGTTTGAGAGAACCTTACAGAGGAAAAACCCAGCTCCCAAGGGAGAGAGCTTTACCAGGGGGAAAACCCCCCTCTCTTGAGTTTGCTCCCTCTCAGCCAGTGTTTTTATGCTCAAAACAGGACAGAAAAACCTAAAGACACCTCCTCCATAGAAGAGGAGAAAGAAACTGTCTCCCCTCTCTTATCAGTAACACCCATAAACCATAATAGGCCTTACACTCAACTTAACAAACCACTTGTGTTTTGTATATACTGTAAATATAGAAAATCATAAAATATGAAGCATTTTCATTGTGGGTTATACAAGAATATAATTGATTATAACTAACTTTCGTTTTAAGTATGCAACCTAATATGGAGATCTCAACAATGGACATTCTTTAAAAGCGATAAACACATTTATATAGAGGGGGAACAAAAATGCGTCTTGAGGCAAATTATCTTATTATTTTTCCTCGTCCTTCATTGTCAGTATGAATATTTTGATACTTTACTATTTTTTTGTTGGTTTTCTGTTTACTGAGCGCATATTGAATTCAAGTAATTACTCAGTGAAGACATTGAGTGTAGTCCCCATATGACCCATAACCAGTGAGTAAGGCTGCCTAATGAATCGGGGTTACGTATTGTAACCCTAGTTATATAAGCACAGGCGGAGCCCTCTACTGGACTCTATGGGTACTACTCTCTATCATGCTGTGCGTGCTTTCACCTACTGAGTTACGTAAACGTAGCCGGCTAATCGGGGCGAGCCTACCTGAATGCGCGCGCTGGCCCACAGTATATAAGGCGGCTACGACCTCCGCCCGTCATCCTACACCCTCTTCAGCGAGCGGCCTAGGAAAGACAGGGCCCCGAGGTAGAGGGCTCCGCCTGTGCTTATAACTAGGGTTACAATACGTAACCCCCCGTTATATCTCACACAGGCTCCGCCCTCTACTGGACTCTATGGGTACAGTGGGCGGAGCCCCGATGTATAAACGCCCTGTCGTCCAACAACATTGACCCACCACACCGTCCCTGACCGGCTTTTGGCTAACATCCACTGCATCCCCACTTCCTCCCATCCGGTTGTAACCGTGGAGAAGTCGGGGCCGCACGGCGTGGTCGGACCCCGGACACTCGAAGCAGAACCGATGCGGATCAGCGCCCGCGATCAAGCCAGGGCAGGTGGGGCATGGTCGGGCTTCCAGTAGTGGTGAGTCCATCGTTTATTTCTCTTCTTTCATTCGTTCACTGTTCAGTTGTTTGCTCGCTGAATAGAAAAAGGATGACGGGCGGAGGGTGTAGCCGCCTTATATAATGTGGGCCTGCGCACGCATTCAGGTAGGCTCGCCCCGATTGGCTGGCAACGTTTACGTAACTCAGTAGGTGAAAGCACGCTCAGCATGATAGAGTAGTACCCATAGAGTCCAGTAGAGGGCGGAGCCTGTGTGAGATATAACCTATTAATTTTACCTTGTGTGTATGTGTGTTTATGCGTGCATATGAAAGTCCCAGCCCACATGTCTGTGTGATATACAAAATATGAATGTGATAAACACACAGACGTAGACCTTTGCTAAGCCACTTTTAAATGGCAAAACTGGTGTAGAAATTCTTATCAAGTCATCGTGAGTGTGTGGATGAATCATTCGATTAAAAAAATGTACTCATGTAATAGCTGGTTAGTTAGCTAGCTAGCTTTCTAATACCAACCTGTTCATGCTACACTGGTTACAGTCAAAGAGCAACAGCAGGCTGGTATCCAGTGGAAGACGTCCCATCCATCACTTCCTGCCACTAGGAAACAACGGAACTGCCGACCGTTTACCACAAATAAACTGCTGTCGTAGCGGCAGGAAAAGAGGCGTTGCGCTAGCTAGCTGGCTAGATAACTGGCTAGCTAATTATTGTCTCGTTTGTTGTCTGATGATAAGCAAATTCACTGGTTGATAACTTGCATATAGACTTCTAGTTTATTAGCCACCAAAACAAAAAAAGAAGAACATTTATAACCCAATGAAATGAGACATAAATGGTATTGTTCCTGTGATTGGTTCGAGTTGTGTTCATATAAGAACAAACCGATATAGGGTTCACTTATCTCCGACAGCGATATGAGAATGCCCCTTTGAAGTAATGAAGAGAGGGGTTATCTGGTCCTAACCAGAGTTTGAGTCACAGAGCTTATCTATATAAGAGCGAGACATTTGTGAATGAATCATGACTTACCATTTATTAAGTCCAACTACTGAAACCTAAAACAGCCCAATGCCTATCTGATGCCCTGTGTTATGTTAGATCTACTTCTTCCCTTGTGTACATGAAATCATTCGAGTGACCATACAGGTGATTCTACATTTTGTTCGACATGCTGAAACCTTTCTGTCAGCCAGCCAGGAGTGTGTCCTACAGCGCTGAGCCGCACATATGGTTGTTTTAACAGCAGGCGGGAGAACTTCAAACAAAACAGGGCCATGTCAGGGTTAGGGTCTAGATGTTTAAAACATCAGTTCCGGGCTGCAGGCTTCAAGGTCATTTCAGATGGATTCATTACTGATTCTCTTTGCCAGTCAGTCTTCAGGAGGATCTGATGTCTCTCATATCTGATTTATTCTGTGAAATGTATGTACTAACATATTTTACAGTCTTCGACTTGCTGACAGAACACTAGTTAATATTGTCAGGGTTTTGTTTATTCATGTCATGTTTAGTTTTTTATCAGGTTTATGTTGTATGTTTCATTTTTGGTGTACGGTCCATGTTTACATTTAGGTTTTTATGTTTAGTCATGTTTCATTGTTTACTTGTTAAGTTACAGTCATGCACTGTCTGGTCTTGTCATGCACTGTCTGTCATTGCACTTCCTGTTTTATTTTGTAATTACTTCCTTCCTCGTTTCAGAGTCCTTGACTTCCTGCTGTTGTGAGTTTTCCATTACCCCTTCTATATATATTCCTTGTCTCTCTTTGTAGTTGACAGGCCGACATTGTAATCCCTACAGCTACTCTTTTTTTTTTGTATCCTAATGAAAAACTGCAAGTGTGTGTCATTTCTCAATTTTCTGTCCCCATTAATCAAAGTCAAAATATGCCATTGTTATGATATTAACTTTCACATTTTGGTCTCCATCTTTCACACAAAAACATCACAAATACCCTGAATTTGGCTTGCACCTTTTTTCTTTTTCCATTGCCAAGCTCCAAACAAACCCTCTTGTGTGGAGATGGGAACAGTTTTACTTCCAAGCTTGTGTTTATGCAGATCAGGTGGGGCAGTGCAATTTTGGTGCTCATTCACTCATTATTAAATACCAAACTGGAGGTACTACCGCCTGGAACTAAACTCTGTTCTCTGCGGTGTCGAACGATTGTTTTGCCGCTACACCAGCTGTGTGCCCCGTATCAACATCTTTGCAGGAGCTCAGGAGGCCTCCTGAGGATACCTGCTGTACTCTCAAAGACTTCACTGTAAAAACTTGGAATCCCAGAATTACATTAGCACGCTGGTGTGAAGGAAAGCTCAGGCATGGCCGTCTAGCAAGGCTCAAGGTTGGAAAAGCGTTGAGTTAAAGATTAGCACTTTCCCCTGGCTCATGCCCACTGCTGCGGTGCCCTTAAGGCCATTAACCCATATATGCTCCATTGGTGGTGCTAAGTGGCCGACATTTTACACTTTGGTTGTAGAGGGCAGCTTTCACAAGTGTTTAAATGTGGCGGGCTGGAAATGTCTGTAAAGAGCATTTGTAATGCACTCAGTAGTAAAAAAAAAACGCAATTATGCTCATTTGGTCGCACAATATTAGGGTTAGGGGGTCCACCTCACAGTGTTATGTTGCACATATGTAGTGTTGGTTCTTTACAAAAGTAGCGCATATAAAGATTCCTCGAAATTTAAATTAATTAAAAGAATATGTTACTAGGAAATAGTATTATATGTCAGTTTCGCTTGGCCCCGGCAAAGCAAGGCAACTTTATTTATATAGCACATTTAAACACCAGGCAATTCTATGTGCTTCTCAAAAATGAAGAAAAAAAACATTAAGAGTGCAGCGGGAACAAATTAGAAAATGGCATTTAAACACAGTAATTTAAAACGGCATTTAAAAACAGTCATTCAAAATGTCACTTGAAAACAGTCATTAAAAAGCAAAGAGAATAAAATAAACATAAATCAAGCTTATATAGAATAACACAGGCATAATATACATGAATACAAGTTACAGTGCATTGTAAGATAAAAAAACAGTTCAATTGGAAGGAGCTGCAAAAAGGAAAGTCTTCAGCCTGGATTACAACTGCCTTTCAGCATCCCACACTAATGGAACAAAATTGCCTTACATTGACGGAAAATGGTACTCTCTATATGCCAATGTATTTATATATAAAGTGTAGTAAATTAAATACTGTACACTTGTGTGAGTTCCAATTCACCATTGTGGAAGCAAAGAAAAGCAACAAGGATTTATTGTATTTGAGCTGTTAAATTTAACCTGGACTGAATGAAGCCTGACTAATATTTCACACATTTGAAATTCCAATTATTACATTCTTTCTTTGCTTCCATTCACGACTATCAGTTCCAACATCTTTCTTATACAAAGTACAATATCAATTGAACAAGAGTCCCTTGAGAACTCACAGGAATATATATTTGTTTGCAAATATCAAATTAGATATTATAAAGACATTGCTCAATGGAATGGTGATGGCTTCATTATGACTTCCACCTTGGCTCAGAAATGAGACCTTGAGACAAGGAAGACAGAGTCAAGAGGGACAGATTGGGTTGGGGGGGGGGGGGGGTTGAGGGTCAGACCGGGAGAGAGTTACATGAGCAGAATAAAAAGAAAAAAAGATGTAGAATGTGAAGGGCGCATTGAATTAGTGTTAAGATAAAGACATCAGGGACCAGTTGTGCAACCCTGCAAACTGCTCTCTCTCCGTCGGGGGGGCACACAGTATCTGAGTGAAAACTGCCAACAATATTTATCAGCTGATGAGCCAACAAGCACTGGTTATAAATACTACCCCTAAACGATGGTTAGAAATAGTTTTTTTAAAGATGGTCATGATACTAAAGAAATAAGTACAGATTCAAACAAATACTTTGTCATTCACCTCCCAATATGAACAACTTAAAAATCGCCCCCATGTCACCAACTCTGAGAAAGCCAAGTCACCAGATGTTGTCCTTTAAGGGGGATTTTCTGTCCTGTCCAATCAGCGATGCAGAAGGCAAGGCCAAAGAATGCAAATTAAGATGTTGAAGCCAGGGGCACAGCCATGACATGCAATCCTCTCTGGACAGTATAATGAAGGACATGGAAAATCAAATATTACTGGATTTCTCCACAGTTACTGTTAGGAAACAGAAGATGTATTATCTATTGTTGATTTTTGGCTTAGAATATTTATCTTTAGGTCAGATTTTCACTGTGATGGAACTGTACATTTCCTCTGGTGCCTGCAAGGGTTTTCTTCGTTTTCCTTCCACGGTCCCAAAAATGTGCAGCTAAGGTTAATTGGCGAATCTAAATGGGAGTAATTGACGGTGAATGGTTGTCTCTCTCTATGTGTCAGCCCTGAGATTGACTGGCGACCTATCCAGGATGTACCCCGCCTCTCGTTCAATGTCAGCAGGGATCGGCTCTAGTCCACCTCAACTCTCTCAAGAACAACTTATATAGATAATAGAGGAATTATCTTCTCTTGTCTGTAACATTCTCTACACAGTACTGACCAATGTGCATACCAAAGATTGAGCTCATTAGAATGTCAGTCATCCTTTATGCTGCCATACTTTATTTTATCTTACATTATCTGATTGATCAGATCCCTAAGGACACTTTCCGTGACCTTTAGGGTGTCAAAAGTCAACCTTCCACTACAGGGTACAAGTATCTAATATATTTGACAATGATTTGTTACTATATTGTTAAACAAACAATTGCAAGGTAATACAAGTGAATAGGGCAAAGAAAAAATTGCATCATGATGATTTCCTAGTGGATCAGCTATATTAACACCACGTTTCTATTGTATTTCAATGTGTTAGTGGGCTATGTCGTAAACATATGAGGCATTATTTACTGCTCACTCTTTGTCGATTAGAGATATTGAAACGTACAGACACAAATAGACAAAAATTAGTACAATTAAAACCCAAATTGGATTTTTTCTTTTCAATACTCTGAAAGAGGACAGTTATGTAAGATAAGAAACCCTCAAAAGTTACCATGAAAAAAAAAAGGTTTGCCTTAAGTGTCTCGCTTTAAAATATTATCAGTGAGGGAATTTGGTGATTTAGTGCCACGTAGGAACAAACTTTATAAGCCTATTTTTCAAAAAGTCCACCTCTCCAGGCCAATGCATGTCACAGTTGAACCGATCTAACAGAATGCAATCTCTGGTCCAAGTTATTTTGGTATATTCTTCCTACACGTAATGCAGCCCTAAGTGGAATGTTACTTTTAATTATCTATGATAAACATTTAACAACAGGTTGCCAAAATATCTTTAGTAACATAACCGTATGAAGACAGTCAACAATATCCAGACAGGTTGGAACGGCAGGGATAAATGAAGAGCTGACAGACACAAATTGTTGATCATCCACTGTATCCTATGGAGTGTCGTCCATAATTGAGATGTCAATCATAGGATAGTAATTGGAGGTACTCTTCCAAACTGATTGACTACAGCATTTGTTCTCAAACTTTTTCTGTCAGGCCCCCTTTTTGGAGAAAAAAAAAAGTCGGGCCCCCCCAACACAAATAGTCACGTAATGGGCTAAGTTAACATTTATTAAAATACATCAATATGAACGTGAGCTTTCCTTTCAAAAAAATAAAATAATCACTTTGCTAGAACAGTGATAATAAAACAATGCTCCATAAGTCTGTGTGCTTAAAAAAAAAAAAACATAATACAATTGTGCAATCCCTTTGCTAGAACAATAAGTTATAATACTTTGCCACTTTGCAATCTGTGCAAAAAAATGAAAAGAAAGAAAATGCTGATATTTGGCAGAAAAGTGTGTCTTATCACAGCATTAGTGGCTGCAATGAGCCTGTTTTGCACTGCACATTTCTTCAAAACGGGGTTGCAGGCTCAGTGGCGGCGCCAGAGATTTTATTTTGGGGGTGCTGTGGGGTAGTTTGACGTTCATAGAGGGTGCTCAAACATGTAGGGTCTCATGTAGGGAAATATATTATTATATTATTATTTTCGAATCAATAATTTGTCAAATTATTGATTTTTTTTTTTTTCTTTGTCATAACAATTTTTCCTCCGGTCTCTTGCGCCCCCCTGTCATGCCTCTTGCGCCCCCCACTTTGAGAAACACTGGACTACAGGAACATGAATAAAAATACTGACACTTTTTTTGGACTAAAATCATAAACACACATTGAGAAGTAAACTGTTTCAAGGACCGCCACTACCGACAGAGAACGAAACTTTCTTGCATTTACTTGATCATCGTGATTAAGGCTGCCAAGTGTTTGGAGCGCAGGAAACTAATCTCATTCTGTCCATCAAACTTGATCGCACCTTGTTGGCAAACTAATCAGGCGTCAGTTGAATATCATTGATCTCTGAAAACAATTGACTGCTTCTTGGCTGGCAAATCAAAGAATACAGCCAGCGGCGACACTTCCACCTGCTCAATCATGTCAGTCAAACTGTTGCTTCCACTTTATGGAAACTCTTATCATATCTAGACCACTTTTTTAATAAGAGATTTATTTATTTAATTTCAAGATCATGTGAATACAAAAACTGAATTTAACTGAATTTAACTAACCATTTAAATCCAAGAGTTATAGTCAAGACCCTTCAATGAACCATGTATTGCTTCAGTCCAACCTTATTAAATGGAGGTACTCAGTATATCTGATTATGGTAACCATTTATATTCACTTTACAGGACATTGATGGGATCAGAGACAATGTCGTTGGCCAGCCTCACTTTGTAATGATGGTAGGCTGATTCATAGAGTTTGACCTACAATCTTTGAGCAGATTTGTATTTGTTGAAGAAGAAACACTTGTATTATGTACAAGTGTACATTTATAGAGCACTCACAATCACAGTTGAGTAACTTGAGAACAAAAAAAGGATTTGTTTACTCACCCCAAAATTATTGTTTTCCTTTTGCAGACAGATTTTATGTTTTTTCCAGGAAAGCAGAGGATCTATTGAACTTTGAAGTAGAGGGAAAATGCCTTCAATAATGCCCCACCCCACACCCATTTTTCAGATGGATTTCTACACATGTATCATCAAGTCATTCTCGAGGGTCTGCAACTTGGGCGACAATTTACCATCTTCCAGACCAAGTAAAACCTTCTCGAAAGTGTTTGTCAGTCCTTTGGGATAGCTGAGGTATAGTGCATAAATTAGTCCAAACATTACCAGGAATGCATCTGCAAGTCTGGGGAGGCTGACCACAATGTCATTTTTAATGACAACAGAGATGGTCACAGGCTGGTATTGCACTTGACTTGTGCCATTGTCACTGATGACTGTAAGGAGGGCCACTGCAACATCTCCAAGCTCTGGCTCGGACTCTTCCTAAATGAATAAAAGAGAGATAATAATCACAAACTATTCCATTGAGTCTACAAATATCAGAGTTTAATTCTTTTGTCAAAACTATTTTTATGATTGTTTCAATTTGAGTTTTATTTTGACAAATCATCTCTCCTGTTCAATGTAGTACTGCAGGTCCAGCACCAAGTATATCCTAGTCATGAACTAGAAGATTCAACAAACCAGAATTTTTTTTTTCTTAGGTCAGATAGCAAGGTAAGGGTTACTTGTAAAAGTAGTACAAAGGTAATACAAATAAAAATAAAAACACACATAACTACACAGTACCTTATTATATATTGAAAAAGCAAAACCACCCAAGTCTCACACAAATTTGAAATTAAAAGAGAGAAGTGTGTGGTTTTTTCATTGCTATTGTTTGCTACTGTGACAAGATCTAATTTCCCCCGGGATAAATAAAGTATTTAAAATAAAGCTGTTTTGCACAAGTGAATTGGGGATGATTTGAGCTTAAAGTAGAGAGAGTTTAGTCAAACATTTGCCAGATGTTGTTGAGCTCAATATAACTATCTCCTGCCACTCAGGTTCATCATGAGCTCCGCTGTAGAACACAAATCTTCTGTTTTTCACCTCTTCATTCAAAAATAACTCTGAAAAAACAGATTTAACTAAAATATGAACTTACAAAATTGAGGATAAGGAAGTCATAGTCTAATTTATTTTTATTAAATGCTAACTGCAGAATCTTCTAAAAGAACTCTTTTTTTTCCTAACAGTTATATTTTGATATTTATTTATTTTCATTGAATTATAAAAAATGTCTTTCAGCCACTTGATTCCTTAGGGTGTTGGTGGTCATGCGCAGGAACATTTAAAAAAAATCTTGATTTTCTGTGTGGCAATATCTTTTGACTGCAACTCTTCTAAGTTGTTCATATTTTAGTTAGAACTATGTTTTAGAGAGTTGTTTTGTCAAGAGACTACAAATTTAAAGGTGGAAAACAGGTGTTCTACACCATAGAATCAGACGAGCTACCAGTGAACCCAAGTGTCAGGACATAAAAAATATCAAAGAAATGTTTTACTTAACTTCAGTATCGCTTCGAACAAAAAAACGATTCAGTTCAATTATATTTGGGTGAAGGAAAACCGACCAAACCTCTGCAAATCACACAAACTATATGGATGGATAGACCGAACAAGGGATAAGTGCAAAAACATATTTATATTTTAATGAACTATTCACTTAATATAGAGTGGTACTCATAATTAATTAAGGAGACTCACTGTGCAGGTTCGAAAAAATCCAGAGGTGTCCTCATGCAGATACACAGGAAGGGCATGGATAACGGTGGTACGCCTGGTGTTGATGTCATGTAATTCCTATAACGATAAAAATATAAGCGTACACACTGTTGACTGTGAAGTTTACTGAACAAACCTGTCAATCCAACAATCCAATCATAACATATATCCACAGATAACCTGTTCACATCTTTAATGCAATTAGACAAATATAAAAAAAGATATTTTTTTAATCTGTCCAACGTTAGATGTTCAACCTTTGAATTGTATAATAATCTCTTTACTTGTTCATCGTGGATTTTTAAAATGTCAGCCAAAGCATCAGCAGTCTTCCCAGTTTTGGACACCTACTGTCTAAATAAGGCCATTAGTCGAGGAAGATGGCGGTCAAAAGCAGCGTAGAATGTGTTCGGCAGGTTCGCATACACCTACATTTAAAAAACAGAGCAGAAGGGAAATACAGCAATATCAATTAGTCAGTTCAAAATAAATCAAACTAGGTTAAAGTGGTATCCTCCTTACAAATGTAATAGATCCTCCAAGTTTGACCAGTCAGCTCCTTCCCTGTGGCAAGAACGAGAACTTCACCTGATATATAAGAAAGAAATAAGAAACTGTAAATGTATGCAATCATTTATGGCATTAATAATTAATATCTGAGAGAGGGATAGAGAGAGGAAGAGAGAGGGAGGGAGAGAGAGAGAGAGGAAGAGAGAGGGATAGAGAAGAAGAGAGAGGGAGAGAGAGACAGACGGAGAGAGAGGAAGAGAGAGGGGGGAGAGAGAGAGAGGGCGCATGCAGCGGTCTGCTCGCGCACGGAGCAGGAGTTTGTGAGAAGGCTTGAGAGTCAATTTCATGCAAATATATTTTGCTGTGCTCAAAAATGTTAAATTGCGCGCAAAATAACATTTTCTATGCTCAAAATGTTTCATTGGGTGCTCAGGATAGAGGCACAAAAATAACGCCATCGAAATAAAGCCACTGCATGCTGTTGATCCTAGATCCAAATAGATGTCTGCCATTTTAAATCTACTGTATTTTAACCTTCACACAATTCCAAGTGCAAAACACATTATTACTGGATCATTACTGTGAGCTTACGGTCATGTCTCTATTTTAAATCTTCAACTATATTTGTCATCTTCCGTTGCTGGCCCGTGGTTTGTCCCCTTCAGACTAAAGCTGAACAAATCCTATATTTAAAATGTAATGTAAGGTACTGCCTAATAACTTCTTAAACATCCATTGAGGAAATGTTAGTATGGTAGATGATGAATTAAAGGACAACAAATGGACAAGCGTTCACTACCGAACCTGTTTATAACTGTCAACGTTATATTCACTTTAACATTACCTGTCTCTGCTCTGCACCGTCCCGTGTGTGGCCTCGCGCTCGTTGAAACCATAGACTGCAGAGGTTGAAACCTGGGTGAAGGAGAGTGTGAAACTTTAGCAGCGGCTCTCGTAATTCAGCGGCAGCGCCGCAGCGAGGAGAACACGGAGGGAACACACACAATCCTCCGCGCCTCGTGGTTTACAGTGGATAAAATGTTTAGCTTGCTAACTGTTAGCAAACAGCTAAATGTTAGCAAACAGTGCAGACACATGCTTGTCCGCCAGTTGGGGTAAAAAGTGCATGAGTGCAAGCTGCACAGCCCAAAGCTCTAGCACGTTTATATGGCGTGCACCTTCCTTGGCAGACCACTGACCCTGAACAGTCCTGCCCTGTGTTGGAGCACCACCCTTTGGAGTGGTTGAAGGTTCGAGCCTGCTCCGTGCCGTTCGTTGATGAGTGGTCTGCTATAAGAGGAAGGACTCAGACACCGAGATATGAGGTTAACAATAAGCTGATTTAATGGTAAAAGCAACAGTACAATATAACGAAGTACTTCGGGCCCCGGTTCTACAACCGTGCGATATACGTATCGGGACAGTCAGACAGAATAGGGGCCCCGAGTATAAGGAAGTTACAATATGTATACACACAAACGGGGAGGAGTTGTGTCGGTTGCTCCTCCCTAGGTGTTATCTACTGGTGGATTCACTCCTGGGCGAGCCCTAGGCAGCGAATCAGAGTGAGTCAGCCATTGCTGCCCTGGAGACCGTCTTCCACTCCTGGACAGAGCGTGGGAGATTTGGATCTACTACGCCCGCTGATAAGTCCAAGGCCGTCTTCATGGCAGCCATTGGGTGAACAATTCATGGGGTGAACATAACAATCTTTATCTTTGCACCTGGCGCTACTCCCTCTTCCTAGGGGTCAACATTGGGTGAACATAACAATCTTTATCTTTGCAAAAGCCGGTGTGATGTGCTGTTCTGACTACCTCTTTGTATTCTCTCAATCTCTGCACATGACCTTGCTACTTTCAATATTGCAAGCTAAACACTTTCCCATGCAACCCCTCCCCACGCTCCTGTCCACCCCATCAAAACCCGGGGGGGGGCGACTGGGTCCATCCATTCCCAAGTCACGGCACACATAATGAGCACAGCAAGCAAATAATGCAACAATAAGAATAAATAAGAATATTGCCCTAGTTTCATAAGCAGTTTCACAAGCATACATTTTACACAGACTATTGGCACCTAAGATATGTCGGGCCAAGGTTATAGTTATTGAAACAGGTTATACAGGTTACTTGCCTGCCACACTGCACCCCACCCTGAGACACATACAGTGACAGTCTCCCGGCGGGATGGGATGGCGCCCATGGGCACGCCCATCGGGAGATAGGCCCTGTCCCTCCAGCGGGACAGAGTGGAGGCACCGCTGAGACACCCTGACTCTCCTGTGCCTGTGCCACTTGGCGTCCAAGTGAAGGCTGTTCAGCCACATTTGCATGGGGCGCAGCGACAGCAGGCCTAAGGGCACAACGGCTGAGGCAGCCGTCAGTCTGCCCAAGAGCCAGAGGAACTGAATGTAAGGCACCATCTTGCCCAGCCTGAAGATTGGAAGAAGGTGGAAAATGTCGTCCACACGACGAGGTGTCAGGTAGGCCCTCATGGCAACCGAATCTAGGACCATCCCCAGTTAAGTGACCTGTTGGCAAGGGTCCAGGCAACTCGTCCCGGTGTTTACTGTTAGGCCCAACCGGGCTACGTGGGATAAAAGGTGCGCCGTATCCTGGGCCACTTGAGGCCGGGACGTCGCGCAGACCAGCCAGTCGTCTAGATACGGCAGGACCTTCACGCCCTGCGCCTGCAGGGGTGCGAGAGCTGCCGCCACGACCCTGGTAAACACCCTTGGAGAGAGGGAGAGACCAAAGGGAAGTACCCGGAATTGATAGTGTCAGCCCTGAAAGCCAAACTTCCGGTGGTGGGATGCAATTGGCACGTGGAAGTAGGCATCCCTCAAGTCCACGGTTGCGAACCACTCCCCCTGTGTGACAACACGAATGGTGTCTGTGGTCAGCATATGGAAGGGCAGCACCTTCAGGAATCTGTTGATTCCTCTGAGGTCCAAGACTGGACAAAATCCGCCGACTTTCTTGCTCACGAGAAAGTACGCCGAGTAGAACCCCCCGGACTGAAGCAGAGGGTCTACTGGCTCGATTGCGCCCTTGGCCAAGAGGACGGACAACTCTTGGGCCACAGCTAAGGCCTTCGCCGGATCGCTGACAACTGTCATTCTGACCCTGCCGAAGGCAAGGGGCCGGCGTCGGAACTGCAATTCGTACCCCAGCAGACGGCCAGCATTAGATGGGAGAGGGAGTTCCCGATACGACCCATGCGTGCCGCTGCGTCATAGACCTTACAGAGCAGTTCGTCTGTGACCCTGCACTGAGGCCGAGGGCACCTGGCACCAGGCCTTAGAGCCTCATCAGGAGCCAGAATCAGGGAGGCGATGGAAGGCTCAATGGGTGGCATGCGACCCAGCCCCACCCTCGCCGGATCCTGCATGGCAGCCAAGGTCCGGGCATCAGCTAGGGTGGGAGAGGGCCCTGGTGTCTCTCCAGCATGCATGGAGCTCCCTCAGGTACTCCTCTGAAGGAGGAACAGTGAGGTGGACAGGGGCGGGGCTACGCCTGAAGAAGGCGCTAGTCTGAGCCGAGTCGGCCTGCGGAACCGGAAGGTGCAAGTGTGCCAGGGCTGCACGAATAATGGCCGCCATGGAGGCGTCCTCCACGCCCTGCAGAGAACCCTGAGCTGAGGAGTGGGAAGCCTCCTCGGGAGTGAGCGGGGCCTTGTCCTCCACCTCTTCATTGAAGAGGTTAGCCGAAGCCGCTAACCTCTTCATTGAAGAGGTTAGCCGAAGCCGCTAGCGACATGGCATCCTCATGCAGAGGTGCGGCATTCGAAGGAGGGGCGGGCAGCAAGCTAGCAGCCCCTGGCTGAAGGGCCAAGAGGAGCGACTTTATCAGGTCCATGTCGGCAGCTAACCGATCCACCTTAGAGGACAGCTTGTTTCTAGTCCTCCTATTGGGGGGTGAACCTGTAGCCATCGCTCCCTCAAGTCTTTGAGCTCCCGAGGCATGCAGCTACAGTTCATGCAGGCGCTTTGCGTGAGACCCTCCCTCAAATGCTCGAGGCCAAGGCAAGACGGGCAGCGGTCATGGCCGTCCTCGGGCTCAAGAGGAGCCATACAGGCGCTACATGAATGAGCCATTATGTAGGTAGCCAGATGCAGCGTAACCGGGAGCGGGTGCGAGAACACAGCCTTCACCAGTTACCTGCTGAACGGAAAGAGTAGAGCACTGCTACTAATCACAGAACACAAAGAGGGATGTAAATGTCCTACACCCAAGTTACCAGCAGCGGGAGCGGGAGCGAGAGCACTGCCTTCACCTAGCAGAATTAAATAAAAAAGCAGGGCAGCTTAGCCAGGCGGCTGCTGCTAACAGTCAAGCAGCACGTTACCAGGAACGGGAGCGAAAACACTGCCTTCACTGGCAGAGTTCAATAACGAAGTTCAACGATAACACAAAGCTAAGACCAGAAAACTGGCTTCTAAAGAAAAAACAGCACGGGTAAATCCCGGTGCTTATCCCAAGCGTCAGCCAAAGTGGCTGCACAAGCAGGACACAGTTACGGCCCGTCCACACAGCAGCGTGCGTTGAAGCTTCACCGCTTCTTCCCATTCACTTTGAATGGGGTGACGTCACGCTTTGCCGAACTGCATTGTGGTTCCGTCACTTCGCGTTGCTCGCTTCAAAAGTTGAGAAAAGTTCAACTTTTGAAGCTTTGACGGATGCGTCAGCCAATCAAATCATATGCCAGTACAAGCTCTAGCCAATCAAACCGCGTGCTTGTGTGTCCGGGGCGGGAGATTCATGTGATTGGTTGTTGGTCGAGTTTCAGACACACCCGCCGGCAAGCTTCAACGCACGCTGCCGTGTGGACACTGCGTTAGGCTGAGCCACGCTACTGCTAACTGGCTAAATGAGAAAACACAGCTAAAGCTGGAAACTCAAAATGCTAATGATAGCTCGGCACAACGCCACAATCAGAAAAGTACAAAAGAGCATAACAAGGGCAACTCATGGGAGAGGGAGCGGAAACGCTGCCGTCACCAAAAAGTCTAAGCCAAATAGCAAACAAGACAGTAATCAGGACAACTTAGCTGGGAGAGGGAGCGAAAACACTGCCATCACCGACAAAGCCGACACCAACCTGTCCGTCGAAGTTCTGTGCAGCCGGCCACAGCTCCTGGAGGACGAGCAAGCCCGCGGCTCCGACTGGATCAGTCGCGAAGCTGCACGCAGCCAGCTGTATGCAGAGAAATCCTTTAGATCAAACGTTCCAACCGAACGCTGTAGGCTACAAGAATCTAGCCACGGTACTCTCGCGCAGCGAGAAGATGAAAGGAACAGATCCTCTGACGACACCGGCAGATATAGCCGGTGTCACGTGGGTCACAGGTGACTTTGTTGATATTGGTACTCGAGCTGCACATGCGCGCGATGGACATATCCACTGCTTAAACACCGCCTCTGGCGGTCAGTAGGGACGAAATAGAACTGGTGTTACTGACAGACACGCGCACGACATATTGGTTGATTTTTCTTTCTTTATTCAATTAATTTAATAAATACTTTAATTTACCAGCACCCAATGTGTGTGTTCCCATTGTCATGGCCTAAGAGCCGGGTTATGACAGCTCTCAAAAAAAATACCATTCTAATTTCACTAAACAACAATGCCTTTTTTTGGGTCTTGCATTATACGACTAAACAATAAAAGTTGATTTCTGCTAATCATAGATAATTACCAAATAACGATCTCACACTTTCAGTAAAAAAGCAAGTTTGGGTCTATTAGTCCACTAACTGGATGTATTAAAACTCTGATTTAGTGTATCAGCCTAACTCAAGTGAAAAAATATCATCAGCAAATAAATAAAATGTCTCCTAAATGAATTGTTTTTCTGAGCAATGCACCAAAGACAAATGCATTGTAGCTGTATATGCAAGGTTGCATGCGATACTGTACAGAGGGAGCTGAGGTGGAAAATCAGAGAGGGGAAAAACAGCTACAAGAAGAGGATGGAGGAACAGCTGCTGCAGAGGAACGTCAGCGGAGTCTGGAGAGGCCTGAAAACCATCTCTTGCTACAAAGAGCCAGACTCCCAGGTCCGGGGGGACCGCCAGTGGGCAAACGACTTGAATAACTTCTTCAACAGATTTGATCAGCCTGCCATCGGGGTGGATGACGCCGCCATCTACCTGCTGCAGAGGTCCCTCTCCCACCTGGAAAAGCCTGGGGGCACTGTGAGGATCATGTTCTTTGATTTCTCCAGTGCCTTCAACACCATCCAGCCCCCGCTCCTGGGGGACAAGCTGCAGCTCTCGGGGGTGGATCACCACCTCACCTCCTGGATCCTGGACTACCTCACCAACCGCCCACAGTACGTGAGGACCAGGGAGTGTCAATCAGACACCATCATCAGCAGTACGGGGGCCCCCCAGGGGACGGTGCTGGCACCGTTTCTCTTCACCCTCTACACTGCAGACTTCACCCACAACACTGCAACCTGTCACCTGCAGAAGTTCTCTGACGACTCCGCCATCGTTGGCCTCATCTCCAACGAGGACGACAGGGAGTACAGGGAGCTGACGCAGGACTTCACCTTCTGGTGCCAGAGGAACCACCTCCAGCTCAACGCGGCGAAGACCAAGGAACTGGTGGTGGATTTCAGACGGTGCCAACACTCCACCCCGACACCAGTGAACATCCAGGGAGCGGACATTGAGATTGTGAAATCTTACAAATACCTGGGTGTTCATCTGAACAATAAACTGGACTGGACTGATAATTCTGCTGCTCTGTACAAGAAGGGACAGAGCAGACTCTTTCTGCTGAGGAGACTGAGGTCTTTCGGGGTGCAGGGGGCACTCCTTCAGACTTTTTACGACTCTGTTGTGGCATCAGCCATTTTCTATGGTGTGGCCTGCTGGGGCAGCAGCATCTCAGCTGCTGACAGGAAGAGACTGAACAGACTGGTAAGGAAGGCCAGCTCTGTCCTGGGGAGTCCTCTGGACACTGTGGAGGTGGTGGCAGACAGGAGAATGGCAGCCAAGCTGTCCTCCCTGCTTGACAATATGTCCCACCCCCTTCAGGACACCCTGTCCTCACTGTGCAGCTCCTTCAGCGACAGGCTGCTGCACCCCGCTGTTTCACGGAGAGATACCGCAGGTCCTTCCTTCCTGCAGTGGTCAGACGATACAACCAGCACAGCCCATAGTAGACACCCCCTCCCCTACACACACCACAACACAGACTATATCACCCCTTGCTGCTAAATACCAATCAACTATGTGCAATATGTGCTATATGTGCAATATATATATGCCGTTAATAACTGTGTAATTTATACCTGGCTGCTAAAACCTTAGAACCGTTACAAGGTGTGTTTTTTTGCATTTTGTAAATTGTGTAACTTGCTGCTGTTAAATACCATCAAACTATGTGCAATATGTGCTATATGTGCAATATATATATACATATGCCATTAATAACTGTGTAATATATACCTGGCTGCTAAAACCTAAGAACTGTTACAGGATTTGTATTTTGAAAAGTATTTTTTTAACTTTTATTTTTTTATTATATTTTGTATTATATCATAACCTAGTACTTTTTTTTAACATATGTAACATTAAGCTGTCTGTGGCTCTTTCCTGCTGTAACTATGCAAATTTCCCCTCTGTGGGACTAATAAAGGTATTCTGATTCTGATTCTGATAGTCCAATTCAATAGCATGTGTATCCATGAGCTGGAAGACACATGATGTGTCTACAAGGAGCCGTGTGGCGCAGTGGACTAGTGTGTTGGTGTTCGGATCAGGGGAGCACAGGTTCAAACCCCACTGCAGTCAGCATGTCGTTGTGTCCCTGGGCAAGACACTACACCCCAAATTGCTCCTGTGGGGATTGCCCACAGTATTGAGTATGTAAGTCACTTTGGATAAAAGGGTCTAACAAGTAACATGTAATGTTATGTACAAGTCTCTTTCTCACATCAGCAACACACAGGTGTGCTTTGCTGATGGTCCAACTACCTAGTTTATCGTGTCTTACATGTTGTTCCTCCCAGTGCTGCCGGTTGATTCCATTACAAGATCGACAAGGTCATTATATTTTAAAGGGCCCATGTCACGCTTTTCCGGTTATTACCCGTCCCCTTGTGTGTTATGAAGGTTTTTATGCATGTAAACGGTCTGCAGAGTCAAAAATGGACCAATCCGCGGAGCACCTCACACACCAGGATCCCTTGGCTAACTAACAGGGAGTCCCCATTGACTTGCATAGAGCTCCCTGAACGCTGGTAATAGACGAGTTGGGATCGCGGAGAAATGCTCTCCGCAGACCCATTCTCACAGCGTTATAAACCTTTTTCTTACTCAATATCAAGCCACACTTATTGTTTTTACTTTGGCTGTGAGTGTTTGTGTGTGCTCAGGATGAGTTTCGCTTGTTCTCGCTGTATCGCCGACCCGGAAACCTGTCCGCTCCTCGCAGCAGCTCGCAGCAGCTCGCAGCAGCTCGCAGCAGCGGCGAGCAGCAACGAGCCTCGCAACGTCCCGACAAATCAAGAGCACACTGGGCTCACAGGGAGGGGGGGCAGGAGCTCAAACAAGCCGTTTAGGACAGAGAGTGAATACCTGGTGAATACACATACTATACAGAGATGCTGTATGAGAAACCAATGTGATTTTGGAAAATTGCACAATTTAAATCTATTCTGGTAGACCTCAACAATGGAAATATGATCAGTAGAAATGGCCATGACATGGGACCTCTAAGGTAATCGAAAAACGTGGTGTATCAAAGCGGCTAAATGGCCCCTCGTTTACCTGCTCAAATGACCCTGCAGATGTCCTACATGGGGTTTATTCAAGGGAAGAAAAATACTCATAAAACTCAAATGTAGGAATGAATATTTACCAGATTCACAAAGAGAAAGATGTAGCGCCTTAATAGTGCTCTTCTAGTTTTGGCGCCCATTCTCCTCTCTATATACATACTTTATTGAAGACATCACATTCTCATCCCTGTACATCTGAATTATGGATGTAAAGACACAAAGATACATGGGGACCCAACAGAGAGGTTTCTAGATGACCTAACATACTGAGCACACTAAAAAGACTACATCGAGAAACTAAATGAACTGGTGTGTTTTAAGTTGGTATGGTAAAACAATCGACTTGTATTAATATGGACCTAATGAACAAGATACATATTGGTCTGCGGAGGCCTTAAACAGCAGAAAAAAAAAAAAAACGGCCCCAAAAGAAACCTCCCAATTGCCCGGGAAAACAATGGAAGAAACCTCGGTGAGAGCAGCTGTTAAAATGAATTAAACTGTTACCAAATCGTGTCAGAAGTATGGCAAACACAATATTCACAAAAAAAATGTTGTGCCACCTGATTGATGATATGTAGGCGATAATACACCACGTATAGTCTTTAAATATGTAAGGGATAATGTGCAGCGAGGCGGGCAGTAATGAAAAAGAGCAGTCAGAGAGATCCCGATGCAAGGCATAGCATCACATGAGGGGGAGCACATTAACCCGCCTATTACACGGCTACTGTGATGCCCCTGTGGGTTCATCTTGAGAGGGTGTGGCTGTGCTGCATCCAGCCGCCTTGATTGCAGTAACTCAGGGCACCTGGTTCTGGTGCCCTGCAGCTATTTAAAGCCTCTGCTCCTCTCTGTCTTCCCACTCTGCTTTCTCATACAGGCACCCGGTTCGGTTGAGTATGTTATTGGTTGTTTCAGTTGTTTTACTTTGTGCACCTCAACACCCTCACACATACATGTCCATGCAACCCTCACCCTGCATTTACACTACTGATACCACTGACATCCACACCTCATACTTTACTTACTTTGCACTTTATTAATTTGGTTGATTTGAATTGTTTGTGTAAATAAACATCTTTTGTTAACCGTTGACATGGTGGGTCTCCTCTTTGTTGTGGCCTTTTGAGCCAGGTCATAACAAATGGGGACTCGTCCTACGGGTTATTTGTGGAAAGTTTGTGTAGTGCTCAGAGCACATGGTGTCATTGAGCAGCTGATCAGTTGTTGTGGTCCAGCTCTGTGCTAGCTTGGTGCTGCTATTTGGGGGACACATCATGTCTTTTGTGTTTCAGGAAGCTTTAGTGTTTGACATGGCGTCAGGTTTTGTATGCCAATCAGAAGGTAAGATGTTGCTGTTTGTTACGCTTTTGTAATGGGATTTCCCCGCTAGGCTTAAGTGGCGTTTCCCCTTGGGTTGCGTCTGTTTGTTTTTTTTCATAGTGTTGTGGCGACGTGGTTAGTGTCGGCTGTTTTTGGACAGCTGTCTCGGGGGCACGTCCGCGTGATTTTGTGGTGTTGCCTGCGTGCAGTTCGCTCCACAACTCCGCCGGGTTCCAGTGCGTAATTACCCGCCGCAAGCCACATGAAGACTAGGTGAGATTAGTACGATTTTGGTTAGGCAGTTAGGGGGAAATTCTCTGTTGGGTTTGTCTTTTGCCAATGCATGTTGGCAGTTTTACATTTTGCTTTCTGATTCGTTATAGGTAATATATTATGGCTTCTTTGTTGGCGTTTGTGGATGCGCCCTCAATGTCTTTCTTAGGTGATTGCAAGAAGGCGCAGTTGGTCGATATAGCAGAGCATTATAAAATAGCTGTTGTAGGGAGTAAGCGGAAAGATGAGATTAAAGATGTCATCGTGTCATCTTTGTTTGAGCAGGGGGTGTTGCAGAAGAGTGAGTTTGGTGTGGCAGGGGTCGTGCCGTTAGTGGTTCAGACAGCTGGTTTGACGTTCGAGCAGAAAAAAGAGCTTTTGGCCATGCAGTTTGAGCAGGAGAAGTTGAGGTTGGAAGAGGACAGGTTGCAGTTGGAGTTGAGGTTGGAGCAGGAGAAGTTGCAGTTGGAGTTGAGTTTGGAGCAGGAGAAGTTGGAGTTGAGGGGTCAGCAGCAGGAGGTAGAGAAGCGTTTAGAGGTGGAGAAGGTGCTGCAGGTGGAAAAGATGAAATGTGAGGTGGAACATGCTAGATTACGGCTGATTGGAGAGGGCAAGATTTCTTCTGATGGTTCGGCATCAGGTAGTGGCGATGTTATTTCTAACTTGCGGTTGGTGCCAAAGTTTAATGAGCGTGACCCTGACATTTTTTTCACCCTATTTGAACACGTAGCTGCGGCAAGAAACTGGGCGAGCACAAGAGGCATATTCAGCTATTTGTGGCGAAAATGCTTTGGACTATGCTAGAGTAAAATCAGCGGTGTTAAAATCATACGAACTGGTTCCTGAAGCGTATCGTCAGAAGTTGGGTCAAGGGGGATAAGCAGACAAATGTGGAGTTTATCCGTGATTTGACTTCTCATTTTCAGCGGTGGTGCGCGGCAGCAAAGGTTGCCAGTTTTGACGGTCTTTGTGAACTGATTGTATTGGAACAGTTTAAAGATGTTATCCCTCAGCGTGTGGCCACTTATGTAAATGAGCAGAAGCCTTCCACCGCGCTTAGAGCTGCCGAATTAGCGGATGATTTTGTGTTGACGCATAAGGGCAGTTTTACAGAGAAGTGTTCAAGGGGTGATTGGAGACGTGGAGAAGATGGTGGCTATTCCCGCGGTGGTGCAAAGTTTTCACCAGGCTCCTCCCGTAGATTTGCAGGTCCGGGGCGACCCGAGGGCGCCAGAGTGGGCCAATGTAATTATTGCCGAGGAGAGGGTCATTGGAAGGATCAGTGTCCGTTGCTGGAACCTGAGGGGAAGCCTCGTTTTTCATCACATGCTCCAGCCATGTGTTGTTCTGCCATTTTGGTTAAAAAGCCGTTGGGTGTAGGATCGGGCATGGTGCCTGATAAGAAGCCGGTCTGTGCCGACCCGGATGTGGGTTCTGGTTTTGAGCCGTTCATCACGGAAGCTGTTGTATCAGTAGTCGGTAGTGACAAGTATGTTCCGATTAAGGTGTTGCGTGACACAGCGGCTAGATACTCATTTATTGTTGAGTCAGTGTTGCCTTTTTCGTCAGAGACAGAGACGGGGGATTTTGTGCTGATGAGTGGCATGGAGATGGGCTTGATCCCTGTGCCACGGCATACAATAGTGCTGGATTGTGAGCTGGTGCGGGGAGTTGTGTCTATCGGTGTGCGTCCCGCGTTGCCACTTGATGGGGTACATATGATTTTGGGCAACAATCTCGCTGGTAGTGCTGTGTGGGCTGGTGTGCCACCGCCTGTGGTGGTTTCCAGGCCGGTGGCATCTGGGGAGCCAGATGAGAGCGGTTTGCAGTTTCCAAGTGTGTTTCCAGTTTGTGCTGTGACGCGTGCGCAGACCGGTGAAATGTCTGCTGACCCGCCTGTTTCGGAGTGTAGCAATGGTGAACATGTGGTCTCACTGCCTGATCTCCCTTCGTCTGTAACAAAGGGGGACTGGGTGAGGAGTCAGAAGGACGATTCATCTCTTTCTGCTCTGTGGACTGAGTTGTTGCCGGAAGAGAAGGTCAGAGACATAGCCCAGGGTTACTTTGTTCAGGAGGGACTTCCAGGGCTCATGTTGGCGTCCAGGGAAGTCGTTCAGGAATGTACAGGGTTCAGCCCTAGTGATTTGGTCTTTGGGCATACGATGCGTGGTCCGTTAGCTGTTCTCCAGGATGGGTTGGTTGAGAGTGAGCCACCTAAGAACTTAGTGGACTATGTACATGGTTTTTGTCATCGCCTGTATGTAGCGGTGGAAATGGCAAGGAGAAATGTAGCTGGTGCTCAGGCAAATATGAAGAGACTCTATGACCATAAAGCAGAGTATTGTGAATTCAGCCCAGGGGATCAGGTTTTAGCTCTAATGCCGCTGCAGGTCTCACCATTCCAAGCTAAGTCCAGGGTTGGGGTTGGCTGATGAGTGTGACGTTAAGGCGCCAGATGAAGAGAGCCGAGTTGGCGGATGCTCTCTCTCGTGCCCCGGTGGGGTAGTAAGTCTCCTGGTTCTCGCTAACTAGGGGACAGTCGGATTTTTATTGGCATTTGATGTTATGGTACCTTTTGTTGTTGGTTTTTTTTGGGAACCCCTTTGGGGTCTTAAGGGGGGGGGTGTGATGCCCCTGTGGGTTCATCTTGAGAGGGTGTGGCTGTGCTGCATCCAGCTGCCTTGATTGCAGTAACTCAGGGCACCTGGGTCTGGTGCCCTGCAGCTATTTAAAGCCTCTGCTCCTCTCTGTCTTCCCGCTCTGCTTTCTCATACTGGCACCCGGTTCGGTTGAGTATGTTATTGGTTGTTTCAGTTGTTTTACTTTGTGCACCTCAACACCCTCACACATACATGTCCATGCAACCCTCACCCTCATTTACACTACTGATACCACTGACGTCCACACCTCATACTTTACTTACTTTGCACTTTATTAATTTGGTTGATTTGAATTGTTTGTGTAAATAAACATCTTTTGTTAACCGTTGACATGGTGTGTCTCCTCTTTGTTGTGGCCTTTTGAGCCAGTTCATAACAGCTACCTACTAAATAAACCAACAACTTGACTTACAATATTGATTTAAAATAATTGTATTGATTTCAAATTGATCGGATTGAAAAATAATAGTCTCTTCAATTGTTTACTAGCAACAGAAACCTAACTTAAAATGAAGGCAGCACTGATTGTTTTCTATAGCTGTCTAAGTCTGTTCACATTTTATTTTCCATTAACCATTTTTATATATGCTGTCAGACCCCAACAGTGTTCCCTTTAGTGTTTACTTCCTGTCAGTCTTCTTCTGCTGTTCCCTTTAGTGTTTACTTCATGTCTGTCTTCTTCTGCTGTTTACTTCCTGTCTGTCTCCTTCTGTTGATTTCTCTGATGTCCAGCGCTCTGTCCTTTAACCTCTTTTCTTTTCTTTACTGTGGAAGTGTAGCTATCCTTAATCCAACGTTTCGACGTTATAGTGCTTTAAACAGAAAGTTCCATGTCAGCTGCAGTTTTCATAGTTATTCCTGGAAAACACCTCAATGGCACCCCTTCCTATTGTCTTCGTCTCAAGCGCGTCCCATATCAGATAACTACTGTGATTGGCTCAGGCTACTGGAAATGTGTCCTTAACATAGTGGGGGACCAGAAACATCTCCAAGAGCAAATAGAACCCAAGCTGGCAGATTCTTTTTCCCATGGTAAGCAATACTAGGTTGTGGAGATGAATAACAGGGGTGAATTTTTTTTTTGCAGTAATTTAAACACTACCAGATGGCTCTAAGGACAAAAGCAACATAATGGGCCATCAATTCAATCAACATTTTTGACTCTATAATGAACCTTTTTTTGATGTTTTAATGTCTTACTCAAAATGTGATAATCGTTTGTTCATAATTTACTTGCACATATAGCTGCACATTAAAAATCAAATCTGTTTTGAAGTGAGCACAGCCCAGTGGTGGCTCTGCCTGGACCCGCCATTAACCTGTTAAGCCCCGGGCTTTTTTTTCACGAAACTGTGTCACACCTACTTAACGGGAAGAAACTCAGCTAACTGACGATACGAACCATTTTTACCAAAACAAAACACAAATCTCACAAGAAGTGTCTAAATGAGCCCTGAGTTAAAAAATGCTAACGCACTTAGCACAGAACTCTAGGTATAAATACTTTAATACTTATCGAATCTGCACAAACAAGCTTTGCTAGCAAGCTGAGATTCCACAGATTCTAGGGGTACTAGTATCATCACTGAGCGATCAGAACTCGCGACATGGGAAGCAGACATCACAACACGGAGCTTTATGGAGCACAAACGGGAGAAACGTCTTACCGTTGCTGTTTTCTGATCAAAAATTGTGTTCAATGGCATTAAAACGAGAAACGCGGCTGACGGTTAATCCATAGGTTAATCCAATGTGTCTGTGTCACTTTGAACAAATTACTGATAATCCATCATTCCATTTTTATGTCAAAAACTGAGATTTCATATTAGCTGCTAATGATAGCTACCAGAGTGTATGACAGCTTCCTGTTTTGGGTATTCTGGCTACCATCACTCTCACTCCTTATTTGTTAACGTGTATATGGAACTTCCCCTCGATTCTATTGGCTCTAACGGTTAAAAAGAGATGTCAATCATCAAAATCAAGCGAGGGGGGCCAGAGATTGGGCAAATCCACCCAAATGACCCCAGAAGTGTTTTTCTTTTGCTAAATCTCTCTAAAAAGCTCAAATTTCACTTGTTTTGCATCAATCTTGATACAGGGTACTTATTATATGTTATAGTTTGGATTCCTAAAGCCTTTAATTTCCGATCCCATCATTCAAGGGTGGTTTTCACTATAAGTAATGTTGTTTTTTTGGACGGACACTATCATTTAATGTTTTTATCTGAATTTACTTTAAAATTAAAATGATCTATATTGATTCTGACTCTTCTACATCCAACTCACAGGTTTATCATTGGTTTGAGAAAAAAGATTATTAATTTACCCCTTTTAGAAGTGAAGTTATGGTCATTTGTTCTGGGAATGTCATTTTCGAGCCTGAGACCTGGAAAACCAACACAGTCTCACTCCCTGAACGTCCAGGAGCGACGCTTGGTCAGGGTCCTATGGCGTGTAGTTGTGACGCGCCGAGTCTCCTTCAGCTTCATAAACGGTCGCAAAGAGCTTTCAACTGATTGCAATGTATTCCCGTCGGCGGCGGTATTTGACACTCAGGGAAGCACCGCATCGGTCCATGTCGGCGGCACTTAAAGGCAATGTGAGCGTCCATTCCCATTGGATAACGGAGGATTTTACACCCGGAAGTAAGTATTCTCTTTACCTTTCGATTGATTTTACAGTGATATCTGCACTACTCATCAACTCAAAAACACCAGATTATCCTTGTTAATTACACAACATTGATTGGTTTAAATTGTGTACAATGCTTTTGTATTTTTCCCCTTCGATTCGGAGAAACAAATATTTTTTCGGAGTTTAGGATGGCAGAAGACACTACACCCCAGAATCCTCAGCTTTCGTTTGGGACTACAACATGTGCTTTGCTTCACAAACCCCGTGATTAGTCCTCAAGCTCTGTGATTGGTTGACCTCCAACTGCATTCCATATGAAAAAAAACGTTTCGTAAAAGATAAAATCATACTTTATTCAGCAGTGCTTGCTTTACTCTTTGAAAGTCATCACATGAATGCATTGTAATAAATGGTTCGGCTGCATTAAATATTACACATCTGTCGTAGTTCTTTATTTATCTACAGAGATCGGGCCTCAGAATAGACCGGAAACTATTCTTTTACCGTTCTGTTTTAATTTCACAATAAAGTTAGTAGTAATATTTTGTTTTGATATTATTGTTTTTTATTAACTACTAGACCGCTGGGTCATGTTAAGACCATCTTTTCTGTGTTGCTGTGGGTTTTTTCCATCGCTTTTGTGTTACAAATATCAAAACAATAACAAAATATATCCGTCGTAAACTAAACCGGAAACAGCAGTATATTTTATTTTGTTAACACTGTAAACTTGACAGCTTTTAACCCAAACCACCTACTGGTTAAAGCACGTTATTACACGTTTAGAGTAATTGCAATGCAGGTAGATTGTGTTGCTTTTTAATGACTGTTTAAAATGCCTTTTTCTTAATGTCTTTCATTTTTGTAAAGCACTTTTGAATGTGTTATATTTTATGAAAACATTTAAATATTAAGAGTACATACAAAATAGGAGGAAAGTAGAAGGTCAATGATAGAAATATAGAATAGAAAATATCAAGAAGATACTGTAAATGATATCTAGAATAAAACAGTTTAGTGCCGGATGTACAAAGATATTAATAGGAGGATGTGCAAAACAGACAAACTAATTAGGCTTTATTTAAACATTAAATAATACTTTAGGTTAAGGTCTTCTTTTAAATACATGTAAGCAAAAAGCTTTGGGGGTATCTGATAAATATTAAGCCTGACAAAGTACTTAACGTTTAATATATTGCATGGTTTGTTTTGGGACTTGACAATCAACATTCCTGCAATGTTAACTATGTTGAAGTACTTATTTTAACCGATATTATACATATTTATTATACTCTTATAAGATGTATGTAGATAGAATAAGAAATGTGCAGAATATGACAGTTTAATGGTGGAGGTACACACATATTGATAGATGTCTTGTTGAGGAACCTATGACCCAAGTTTGTCATCATTGCATAACTACACCGTAGTTGTGTATAAAACACCAGACTCAGGGACAGCTTCATCCCACAGGCCATAAGACTATTAAACACCTGAACTTTGAAACAACATCCATAACATTCATCTGGCTGCTACTTAGAAATTATTTGTCAAATATATCATATTCCAATCACTTGTATATAGACTCTTATTGCACTATTTCACTTTTTACTATTTTACTATTTATTTTGTTTTACTTGCACTATTTTTTCTGTGTATCTGTTTTATTGTGTTGCACTGTTGGAGGAGCCTGTGACCTAAGGGGGGGGGGGTAGGACACGTTCGATTCCTGTTTTGGTTAGTGGCCGTCGATGGGATTCATTCCATTTCAAAGTGCTGTTTGACGCTCCGTGTAAACTTCGCGCACTGCCACTCCAACATCCAATCACAGAGCTTGAGGACTAATCACGGGGTTTGTGAAGCAAAGCACATGTTGTAGTCCCAAACGAAAGCTGAGGATTCTGGGTAGTGTAGTGTCTTCTGCCATCCTAAACTCCGAAAAAATATTTGTTTCTCCGAATCGAAGGGGAAAAATACAAAAGCATTGTACACAATTTAAACCAATCAATGTTGTGTAATTAGCAAGGATAATCTGGTGTTTTTGAGTTGATGAGTAGTGCAGATATCACTGTAAAATCAATCGACAGTAAAGAGAATACTTACTTCCGGGTGTAAAATCCTCCGTTATCCAATGGGAATGGACGCTCACATTGCCTTTAAGTGCCGCCGACATGGACCGATGCGGTGCTTTCCTGAGCGTCAAATACCGCCGCCGATGGGAATACATTGCAATCAGTTGAAAGCTCTTTGCGTCCGTTTATGAAGCTGAAGGAGACTCTGCGCGTCACAACTGCACGCCATAGGACCCTGACCAAGCGTCGCTCCTGGACGTTCAGGGAGTGAGACTGTGTTGGGAAAACAGGCTCGGGCTTAACAGGTTGTTTGTTTGTAGCCTTTATTTAACCAGGGGAAAGCCCCTTGAGATCAAAAGATCTCTTTTTCAAGGGTAAAACTGTTTTTATTCTGAAAACCGGAAGTTCACACAACGACTTCCAGTTTTGCGAGTAACAATTGTTAGCTTCAATTTAAGGTTAGCATTAGCATGTGGCTAAAGACTACGTTTTGAAACAGTGAATTCAAGGTGAAATTATACGTGGTGTTGTACACTAAACACACTGTCTTTAACCCTCACTTATTGACACTGCAATACTTATATTAGGGAATGTTTAAATAACCACAGACATTAGAATATTGTAAATTAACAACAGAAAAATGCCAGGAAGTGCCTTGGACCCGCCCCTCGTCGACGCCGGCCAATAGGAGAAGACTACAGATGATAACCCGTGATGGAGAGAGGAAAACGCTCTCTCTCACCCGGCACCCACGCGATCAAGGAGGGAGCCGCACCGCTTGCACATTTCATTGTATTATTCGCATCATTTGTTTAATTAAATGCTGTTAACTTTTAAGAAAGCTTCCTTGGACTCTTTTCAGCTAATCCTGCTCTCAGGTTTAAATCAGCGTTAACAGCAGCAAAATGCCTCCGTTCTCTACAGATGACTTCCACAAACTTCTACAGAAGATGGCCGTGTTGGAAATGAAAATTCAACGGTTGGAAGTTAACGTGGAAGTGAATGGACTATGTGGGAATGACACCACTTCACCAGTGTTGCAAAATAATGGACAAAGGCATGCTAACTCGCAGCTACAAGGATTCCAAGGAACAGGAGGGCTGTGTACCGGGTAATAAATCTACAAGTGGTAGTCCTCCCTGGAACTCTCTGGGTGCAAAGCCTAAGAGTAAATCATTTCCACGGGATTTGGGAGGACGAATAACAGGCAGAGCCCAGCGCTCTGAAATCTGTGATGCGACCGGCTGGCCGGCATTGTTATCACCCAGGAAGAGCGCCTCTTCAACCCCTATTCATACTAGGAAACAGCCATGGACAGCTGCTAAAGGGAGAACTACAAACAATCCTCCTAAACCACCAAGTGTGCCAATCCAGAACAGATACGCTCCACTGACACAGAACTGGAGATCTCTTTCTGATGACCTGGATAACCTGTCCTCTTCACACAGCAGGGTAAGGACCAATAGCTACTCCAAAAGTAAAAGGATAGAGGGAAAGCTAACGACTGGGCCTGAAACTCTGATTGTGGGTGACTGCTGTAAGAGATGTAAAAAGTCTGTGTAGTAAGAACAACACCAAAGTACTCTGTTTTCCCAAGGATATGGTTTCTGACTTGGCTGAGAAGATCCTGCATATTGGGGCTGAACATCCGACGGAAAAATGTGGTACTGCACATTGGAACAAATGATGTTGTGAAACAACAGTCAGAAGTGCTGAAAGAAGACTTTAAATGTCTGTTGGAAACTGTCAGCTCTCTAAATGCGGAGGTGTTCATCAGTGGCCCTCTACCGCCAGTCAGAAGAGGAGTGGAGAGATTCAGCAGATTGTTTGGACTGAACACGTGGCTTTCAACTGCCTGTACTGACCATTCTGTCAATTTTATTGACAATTTTAACTTTTTCTGGGACAGCAGATATCTTTTTAGGGCAGATGGAGTTTGCCTGAAGAAGTCAGCAGTAAAATTGTTTATCTCTAACATATTCAACTGCCTGCGTCATCAATCTGTTCCCTCTGCCAAGGACAAGCGACAAGAGGAATCAAAACAAGAGAAAGACACAACACATCACGCAGAAAACCATGAAGAAGTATCACTGCACCCGCCTGAGGAATGTCTTGATTATGGGAGACCTATGAGACAAATGGAGGAGTCTCCACCGCCCTTCACCCCCCCCTATCAACACCTTTGAGGATACTCTTCCTTCATCCCCCTCTCTTCTCTACACTCACCCTTTCACCCTTTGCAGCATGTCCTTGACCCCCGTCACTCAACGACACCCACCACAGTCACCGAAGCAGAGACGCGCACCATCTCCCCCGTCTTCATCACCATGCCTACCACAATCATCCAAACCAAAACGTCCTCCCCCCCCTTCAAGACAGCATCTGCTGTCTCCGAAGCCTGATAAGGATGTGTGTATACAAAACGCAGCAAACTCTAACTGATATGTGCTGGGTCCAGGCTCAAGGGCGTATGGCACTCAACTCTTTCCAGGACAAGCCGGGGCCCTGCCTGCCAGTAGCTTTGCCGATATCTGTGTTGATAGGTAATAGATTAAGAGCGGTGAATCAGCTTAGAAACAGGAAGCGCTCAAACGTTTGTGTGAGTTTATCAAATTTAGCAGTGAGTCACAAAACATCTGACTGATAGTGTATTTAACATAGTTAAACTAGCTTTATTAAATGTCAGATCTTTGCCAGGAAAAAAAATTGTAATCAATGATTTTATCACTGAGCACAATCTCGATTTTATGTTTTTAACGGAAACTTGGATTGAACAAAATAACAGTGCAGCTGTTCTTATCGAATCAATCCCTCCCAACTTTAGTTTTATGAGTCAGGAAAGAATGCATAAGAAAGGAGGTGGAGTTGCTAATTTGTTCAATGATTCCCTTCAATGCAGGAAGACATCTTATGGGAACTTTGCTTCTTTTGTATATGTGGCCTTTTAGCTGAAATGCTCCTCTCGAGCTCTGTTCCTAAATATCTATAGACCACCCAAATACTGTGCAAGCTTTTTTGATGACTTTACTGAACTGCTGTCTATAGTAATGTACCTGTGTTCACAGTTTTAGCTATAGTGTTATAGCAGAAAAGTTTAATCCAGCGTATTTTCTATATTCATTTAAAGATTCCATAAATGAATGTGTATGCCTTAAACCTGTTTAGATGAAATGTGTGTGTGCTCAGTGCAGTGCCTATAGGCTGTATGATTGTTGCTACTGTTAGGCTGCTGGGGTAGTAGGGGATGTAACTTCTCATTATTGTTTGATTGTTGTACAACGAAATAATAATTGATCAACTATACCTGATAGGTGCATCATATAGTGAAACATCTGTTATGGGAATTATGAGATCAAATGTATTAACATTTAGGATTCTTGATATAACGCACACACATTTTATCATGTAGCCTACCACACAAATGTCACATGTTTTTCTCTCTGAAAGCTATACTTGTATATGTTTAAACATCTTCATCCCATGACATCTTTAGGAGTAGTTAACTAACAAAGGTTGACTGTTCTTATAGCCTAAAGCCTTCTCTGAACTTCCTCTAAACTCGAAGACAGCTGACCTAATTAGAAGGACCATTGTCTCTCACTCTGTTAGTCATGTGAATCCAGAGGTTTTTGCAACAGGGTTTGAGGAAACATTACATGTTACTTGAAACAACATAAAGTTAGAATAAGGTGTTATCTTTTATCTGCTGTTCTGTTTAGTGTGTGAGTTTTTGAATATATGGTGCAAGGGGGTCTCAGCTTACCGAATCAAATGTTATCTTGAGAGACTGTTTCACTCAGAACAGGACGTGCTCTTAGTTCATACTTGCACACACACACTGTAAAGAGAGGGGACGGACTACAACAAATCAACACCAGCTGACTCACTGCTTGGGGGTCGTCCAGGAGGTATAACTACTGTAACTTTTCAATACTGTAGCACTCACTTCTGACTGACTGTCCGGATAACTTATATCCCACGGTGGTAGAATTGAGTCCAGAGTACTCTGTGAGAATTGGACTGTCTGTTTTGCTAATAAACTAGTTGATTTAACATAGCCTTTTATTTTGTAGTTTTCTTTTGTGCTGCTTTCAACGACCTCTTCTTCTCATCAACAAACGCGCTGAAGTAGGGCCGTCCCTCTTGACGGCCACCTGAGGGTGCCACTACAACAATAGTGTGTATTGACTTTGACCGTCTAGTCATTGTTGGTGATTTTAATATCCATGTTGACAACCCCCAGGACAGAGGGGCTAAATAACTGTTTTGTGTTCTTGATAACTATGGACTGACTCAGCATGTGACGGAGCCCACGCACAATAAGGGGCACACTCTGGACCTAATTATCTCAAAAGGTCTGAATATCTCTAAGGTTGTGGTGACTGATGTTGCACTCTGATCATTCCTGTGTTTTCTTTGAGAGCTCTATTTCTGTTCACAAAAATGTTCAAAAAGAGGTAACCAAAAAGCGATATTTAAAGGTCCCATGTCATGCTTTTCCGGTTATTACCCATCCCCTTGTGTGTTATGAAGGTTTTTATGCATGTAAACGGTCTGCAGAGTCAAAAACCCTCAAAGTACACCCTGTAGCGAGTAAAACTCTAACACAGAAAAGACCTCCCCAAAACGCCTCGTTGGAGATTTCTCATTTTCCAATGTTTTCTTCCTGGGTATCCTACGGATACCCAGTAGCCACGCCCAGAGCTATGGCCGCACCCTCTGCCAGCCTTTCACGAAACAAAGCTTCCCAAACCTTTCAGCGATTCATGCCGGATATGTACAGCGTAGGGCACTGAAGAACGATGCTGTTCCTACTTTGTTTGGACCAGCGGGAGATTCGGGTACACAACCTGTAAGTATTCATTGTTGTTTGTGTATTTATGATGTTTAAAACAAACAAGGTATCTACCACGACTGTTTAACCTGTTAAACCCTGAGCCTGTTTTTCAGGTCTCAGGCTCGAAAATGACATTCCCAGAACAAATGACCATATCTTCCCTTCTAAAAGGGTTAAATTAATAATCCTTTTTCTCAAAGCAAGGTTACATCTGTGAGTTGGATGTAGAACTGTCAGAGTCAATATAGATGTTTTTGTTTTAAAGTAAATTCAGATTGAACACAGTAAAAAATTATAAAAAAATTATAGTGTCCGTCCAAAAAAAAAGAAATTACTTGAAGTGAAAACCACCCTTGAATGATGGGATGTTAGACTAAAAGCTTTATGAATCCAAACTACAACATATAATAAGTACCCTGTATCAAGATTGATGCAAAACAAGTGAAATCTGACCTTTTTAGAGAGATTTAGCAAAAAAACCCACTTCTGGGGTCATTTGGGTGGATTTTCCATATCTCTGGCCCCCCTTGGTCGATTTTGATGATTGAAATCTCTTTATAACCGCTAGAGCCAATGGAATCGAGGGAAAGTTCCACATACACACACACGTTACCAAATAAGGAGTGAGAGTGACGCGTGGCCAAAACCGGAAGCTGCAATAACTCTGGTGGCTACCATTAGCAGCTAACTTTTTTTCTCCGATTTTTACATAAAAATGGAATTATGGATTATAAATAATTTTTTCAAAGTGACAGACACATTCATTGGACACTATGGATTAACCCTCAGCAGCGTTTTTATCGTTTTAATACCATTGATCACGACTTTTGATCAGAATAACAGCTAAGGTGAGACGATCTCCCGTAAATGTGATGTCTGTGTTTGCTTCCCCTGTCGCGAGTCCTGATCGCCCAGTGATGATACTATACCTATACGATCTGTGGAGTCTCAGCTTTAATCGGATATATTGTATGTGCAGATAAGTAATAAGGGTATCTTTATCTTGAGTTCTGTGCCAAAGTGAGTTAGCATTTTTTCGCTCAGGGGTCATTTAGACGCTTCTTATGAGACTTGTGTTTTGTTTTGGTAAAAATGGTTCGTATCGTCAGTTAGCTGAGATTCTTCCCGTTAATCTGGTGCGACAAAAAACTTTCACTTGCACCGATCGGGGGGGCGCTCATCCTTAAGAGGTTAAATGGTTAAACGTTTTTCGGGCTACTACGTTGGGATCGCGGAGAAATGCTCTCCGCAGACCCATTCTCACAGCGTTATAAACCGTTTTCTTACTCAATATCAAGCCACACTTATTGTTTTTACTTCGGCTGTGAGTGTTTGTGTGTGCTCAGGATGAGTTTCGCTTGTACTCCTGTATTGCCGACACGGAAGCCTGTCTGCTCCTCGAGCAGCAACGAGCCTCTCAGCGTCGTGACCAATCAGAGCACACTGGGCTCACAGGGAGGGGGGGCGCAGGAGCTCCAACAAGCCGTTTAGGACAGAGAGTGAATACCGGTGAATACACATACTTTACAGAGATGCTGTATGAGAAACCAATGTGAGATTTGAAAATTGCACGGTATAAATCTATTTTAGTATACCTCAACAATGGAATTATGATCAGTAGAAATGGCCATGTCATGGGATCTTTAGCTGAAAATACTAGGGAAATGTTTACTCAGAATTTTTCTTCCACACTTGCCCCTGCTAACATCTCAGTAAATGAGCTAGTACATCATTTTAATTCAAAAATTAAAAATGGTAAAGATGCCATTGCTCCAACTAAGGTAAAGGAAGTGTCTGGCAAGAAAATATCTCCATGGAGATAGGCCATGACCGTGAAAACAGAAAAAAGAGTGTCGAAAAGTTGAACGCAGGTGGCGAAAAACAAATCCCCAGGTTCATTTTTCTATGAAAAGAGACATGGCTTTTATAATTTGGAATTGAAAAATGCACGACAGTCTTTCTTCTCTGACATCATTACCAAAAAAAAAACAACACACGTGCCTTATTTGCTACTGTCGACAGACTAACAAACCCCCCAGCCTCTGAATTTCTATCCACCAGGGCCTGCAATGAATTTGCCTCCTTCTTCACTGACAAAATTCAGAAAATCAGACAAGCAGTCAGTGCCTCTGTATCAGTTACAGCAAATGTGTTGTCCCTGTGTCCACCAAAAAACAATTCAAACACCATGACACAATTCCATCAGATTAATGATAAAAACCTAGAGGACATTATACAACATCTAAAATCCTCCTCCTGCTGCCTTGATATTATTCCAACAGGATTTTTCAAAAAAAAATGTCATTGCATGGCCTCAGATCTACTTCATATAGTAAACAAGTCTCTTCACTCAGGTGTTTTTCCACAGGCCCTGAAAACTGCAGTCATTAAACCGCTCTTAAAAAAGAATAATCTAGATGCTTCAGTAATGAACAACTACAGGCCCATATCAAACCTGCCATTTCTAAGTAATATCATTGAAAAAGTTGTTTTTCAACAGTTGAGTAATTTCTTGCATTTAAATAACTGTTTCGATGTGTTCCAATCAGGCTTTCGTCCAAACCACAGCACTGAGGCTGGAGCCACACGAGAACGGTAACGCAAACGAACCGAAAACGTGTCCTTCCACACAACACCGCTCGACCCGCTGGAGACGCTGTAGTACATATGCCGGGCCTGTAAGTGGCGCTGTACTTCCGCCACAAAATACACCAAAAGCAGTGAAGAAGACTTCCGAGCATGGTTTCCATGGTTTCCCTTCTGTTTATTCTCCGCGGTGGATTTAGCAGCAGAGGTGGGGAGAGGCAGGGCTCTTTTTCTCCGTCAGCATTAGCTGATCTCTGATCTCTGTCTCCTGTCCGATTAGACTTTGCTCGCGTTTATGTCCATATCGATCAGATCTAGCTAGTTCTAGCTAATGATATGACTGCCTGAGTGTCAAAGGACACCTAAACAATAAGCGACATTTAGCGACAACGGAAACTCTGCCGTGCGGGGGGGTCTGCTGGAGGCACCTGCTGGGTGCACTGTCTTGCGAGATACCGGGACCTGGCTCGAAACACTCGGAAAACTGTTGTTGTTGTTGGCGAAACACATCAGCAATGACGCGGGTGACACGGGGGTGAGCAGGAGAGGTGGGGAGAGGCGGGGCTATTGCGTCATCGTTATCAGAAAATGATCGTATAGGGCGAAGACACGGAGCCGTTTGGCCCCCCAGAGCGTTTCGTCCGCAGATCTACCCACCTTGGGACCCGTTATCGTCCCTGTCGGCCCTGTGTGGCCGAACCGTCTATATGATAGAGAACTGTAGCGGATACGACCGTTACCGTTCTCGTGTGGCTCCAGCCTGAGACTGCTCTCGTAAAGGTCTTCAATGACATCCACTTAAACACACACAGTGGCAGAACTTCAGTGTTAGTATTATTAGATCTCAGTTCTGCGTTTGACACTGTTGACCACAACATATTACTAGACCGACTAGAAAACTGGGTGGGACTTTCGGCAACAGTTCTAAATAGGTTTGAATCCTACTTAAAGGACAGAAAAAACTTTGTTTCTATAGGTAAATACACATCTGAGTTGACAAATATGACATGTGGGGTACCTCAAGGCTCCATCTTGGGGCCTCTTCTCTTTAACATCTACATGCTACCACTGGCTCAGATAATGAAAAACAACAAAATAAGTTACCATAGCTATGTGGATGACACACAAATTTACATAACCATTTCACCAGGAGACTATGCTCCAATTCAAACACTGAGTAAGTGCATTGAACAAATCAATGACTGGATGTGTCAGAACTTTCTCCAATTAAACAAAGATAAAACTGAGGTAATGATTTTTGGAGCCAAGGCGGAACGTATAAAAGTTAGCGCTGAGCTTCAGTCTGCAATGTTCAAAACAACAGATAAATCCAGAAATCTAGGTGTAGTGATGGACTCAGACCTGAGTTTCAAGTCACATTAAAACAATTACTAAATCAGCCTACTATCACCTTAAGCACTTTGAATTGTCGCGTGCTGAAAAGTGCTATATAAATAAACTTGCCTTGCCTTGCCTTGAGAATATATCGAGGATTAAAAGACTAATGTCACAGCAGGATTTGGAAAAACTTTTCTCGACTACTGTAATGGTGTCTTTACAGGTCTCACTAAAACATCTATTAGAAAGCAGCAGCTAATTCAGAACGCTGCTGCTCGAGTCCTTACTAACACTAAGAAAGTGGATCACATCACTCGCTTCCTGTGTGTCAAATAATTGATTTAAAAATACTGCTGCTGGTTTATAAAGCTTTGAATGGTTTAGCCCCAAAATACATTTCTGACCTACTGCTAAATTATGAACCATCCAGAACTCTCAGGTCTTCTGGGACTGGTCAACTTTCTGTCCACAGAGTCAGAACTAAACATGGTGAAGCAGCGTTCAGTTACTATGCTCCAAATATCTGAAAAAACTACCAAAAACCTGCCGGTCCGCTGCCACTCTTACTACTTTTAAATCCAGGCTGAAGACTTTTCTTTTTGCCGCTGCTTTTAATTGAACTATTCATATCTTAAACTGCACTGTAACTTTTATCCATGTATTTTTTCTTTTAATGTTTATTTTATTATCTTTGCTTTTTAATGACTGTTTTTAAGTGCCATTTTCTTAATGTCTTTCATTTTTGTAAAGCACTTTGAATTGCCTTGTGTTGAAAGGTGCTATAAATAAACTTGCCTTGCCTAAGAGTAAGGTGGTAGTACAGTATACCGAGAGCAATGCCTCCATACATGGCTATTATTCTATTTTGTTTTCCGACAAATAGTGATAGTTTGTAATATAATCAAAAGTTTATAGCTGAAAACATCATAATTATTTTGACATAGATACTTTGTGGTGCACTAATATGCCTAGGAGAACCTTTGAGGTATATCATTAACTGGCCTTTTTCTTACTATCAGCAAAAATGCAGGCATTGAGTATATATTGCCACTTTAAAAAAATATATAAATTGCTTTGAACTCTCTGAATGTCTGCTTTGAATTTGTTATTACCCAAAAATACAATTCTGAAACAATGGTAGATTATTATCTTCCTACATTTAACACTAACTTTGTGACAGGCAATCTATTGGTATAGAACAAATGGGGATAGGGACATTGCCAAGAAATCTTAAAAGCTGCTCTTTGTGCTTGTGTTTGTGATAAAAGGGAGAAATAGTGCCACAGCTAAAAGCATTCTCTAATTACATGGAAAGCACTAGAGTATTGTATGTCACTGCGTTGTTTTAAAGTTGTATTTTGTATCATTTTATTGGCACATATTTTTGGAATTAGAGAAGACGCTACACGTGAATTGGGTAACATCTTTAACTAATACATACCACCATGAAACTTTAGTTGCCTAGCTACATTAGGACATTTTTTTCTTTTTGTATTACACATTTTCTGATATACTTTATCTAAATAAATATTAGGCATTATCTTATTAAATCTTATTTGATTTGATTACATTAATTCATGTTTAAGTTGAGATTTAAAAGAAATATTTCAACTGCTACTGTGTAAAGGGAATACTGCTGTTGAAAAGCACGTTATTTGTGACCTGCTCTATCGAAATCAGTCGCATTGACCTGAAGGCACATTTTGAGTTGTATACACTGTTGGAAAGAGGAGATTCCTAGCCTTCTAATGATATCAGGATTGTTGTTGTACTCCAAATATTAAGCAAATTATGTCACATTATATAATGACTGTCACAGAGTCATAATTTTGAGAAAAAGGCATTCAAAGTTTCCTCTTCTCTGGAATCCATCGATCTGATTGATTATTAGCGGAGCAAATGATCAAAATAGTCTGGAGGGAAAATATTTTCGTTTGGATTACTGATCTGGGGGAAGCTCGCGAGTGTATGTGTGTGTGTGTTTGTGTATTTTTGTGTTTGTGTGTATTGTGTTTGTTTCGCGGGGAAAACACTCACGAGAAACACCGGCTGTTGTTATGCCTGCTGTGACGTTAAGTTACTCCGTTCTCCGCTTGCCGTTACAAGCTTCAAAGTTGTATTTATCATCTGAATTTGCCGAAACAAGTTTAATATTCTGAAAGCCAAGACTTTGTTTATTTGAAATCAGATGAAAACAAACTGTAACGGACCCTGCCATGTTATCTATGATTACTATACGCCTTGCATTCATCATTTCAGCCGGAGGGAGGGGGGGGCGGCGCTACGGAAGAGCAGATTGCGAGTGAGAGGTGCCTGTCATCGTCCCTTTACAAGCTTCAAAAATGTATTTATCGTGTGATTTTGGAAATAAAAGTTTCATATTCTGAAAGCCAAGACTTTGTTTATTTAAAATCAAACAAAACACCCGAACCCCGAAAAACTATTTTTTTACGCAAATCCACGTTTATTTTGAAATGAGCCGTTGCGACTTCCGACTGATTTCGATAGAGCGGGTCACATTTGTTTAAAGTGTTTGCAAACCAAATGTTATTGCATGTTTGTTCATATAGCAGTACTTCTAAAATTAAAATGCGCAATACACTACTTTTGAAAGTTTTTTTGAATTTTGTGCATAGCAATGCAATTAGTTACAGAAAATCATGCGATAAATCGTGATTATAGATTTTAATTGATGCCCAGCACTAATAATAACATTTTTAATAAATCCGACTATGAATCATAAATGAGCAAATCCCTCTCTAAAACCTTCAGAATATTGATAGGAATAAAACTGGAACATTCCATGTATGCGAGTGCGACTGAAGTGGAGATATCTGACTAAAGTAAATGAGAAAACAATCCATTTGGGAAAACAGCCTTTAAAGATATGAAGACAATTTCATACCTTTTGGAAGACAATAAAGATGAATAGGATACAAATATTACCTTAAAGGTTAAATTCCCCAGTTTGTTACTATTTTTAACACAAGTATTTGTGTATAATTCAAGTGTTTTAAAATGTCACTACTTCTGTTGAAAATAGGAAACCTAGACAGACTTTAATAGAAACGAAATGTAAAAAATAAGCTTAATGTGCATTTTGGACCTCTGCGTTCCAGGTTAGAAAACGTTTTTATTAAAGCCTGAATCGTATTGACTTGTCTTAATAACAGTCTGCAAACTCAAGCGTAATGGATTATCATTAACCTGTTAAGCCCCGAGCCTGTTTTCCAGGTCTCAGGCTCGAAAATGACATTCCCAGAACAAATGACCATAACTTCACTTCTAAAAGGGGTAAATTAATAATCATTTTTCTCAAAGCAATGATAAACCTGTGAGTTGGATGTAGAAGAGTCAGAATCAATATAGATTTTTTTTTATTTTAAAGTAAATTCAGATTGAACATAGTAATAAAATGTAAATTATAGTGTCCGTCCAAAAAAAATACATTACTTATAGTGAAAACCACCCTTGAATGATGGGATCGGAGACTAAAAGCTTTAGGAATCCATACTATAACATATAATAAGTACCCTGTATCAAGATTGATGCAAAAAAAGTGACATTTGACCTTTTTAGAGAGATTTAGCAAAATCTAGTGTCACACAGAACGATTTTAAAAGCAATGTAAATAATGACAAATTAGAAGGAAAAACAGATAAAAAAATACAGAACGATTTTAGAAGCAATGTATTTATATTGGTATTATGTTTCGTGCTTGCACCAAATAATAACAAATTAGAAGGAAAAAAAGATGACAAAAAATACAGATTTCAGTATTCTGAGGCTCTTTGCCCCATTTCTTTTCCTCGCGGACGGCAAAAAAACTCCGACATTATACAATTTAAAATAAAAGGGATAGGGTTAGGCTTAGGGTAAGATATTGAGTAAGAAAATGTTTTTATGAACCACACAGCTTCTGGTATTCCAAGACCCGACCGGACAAAAAGATGTGGTGCAGGCACGAAACATACTACCAATAGAAATACATTGCTTTTAAAATCGTTCTGTGTGACACGAAAAAAATGCGAAAATCGTGTTGAACACGAATCAATAGATTAAATTAATTTCGTGACTATAACACGAAATGCCGTGAGACTGGGTTGTAATATGAAAACTCAGTTTTTGACCTAAAAATTGAATTATGTATTGTCAGTAATTTTTTCAAAGTGACACAGACACATTGGATTAACCTATGGATTAACCTTCAGCCGTGTTTTTTTCGTTTTAATGCCATTGAACACAACTTTTGATCAGAATAACAGCGAAAGGTAAGAATATCTCAGTTTTTGATACCTAAAGCCCTGTGTTGTGTATTTGCTTCCCATGTCGCGAGTTCTGATCGCTCAGTGATGATACTTATATGTATGGAATCTGTGGAATCTCAGCTTGCTAGCAAAGCTTGTTTGTGCAGATCCGATAAGTAATAAAGTATTTATACCTAGAGTTCTGTGCTAAGTGTGTTAGCATTTTTTCGCTCAGGGCTCATTTAGACGCTTCTTGTGAGACTTGTGTTTTGTTTCGGTAAAAATTGTTCATATCGTCAGTTAGCTGAGTTTCTTCCCGTTAAGTGAGTATGACACATTCATAGTTTATTAAATGTTAAGAAGCCCTGAGACACAGTTTCGTGAAAAAAAAGCCCATAGCCCCCGCCGGGAGGTTAATATATATATAAGTTAATATTCGTTGCTGGGGTTCTGACACGTTACTCCCCTCATGGAAAACCCAAGCTTAGCTCAGAAAGGAGTGAGGATAATAACTTCTCCCTTTGGATAATAGACTTGAAGCCTCCGAATGAAAGCTAAGGAGAAGGTCGGGTTATGAATTGCTACATGAACAAGAATTCACCAAGTTCAGCAGGGAGTGGGAAAACAACTAGGCCTACTATCCTCTGGGAATATGAACTCATGACCTTCAGGTGGAGGCAATGGTGAAGTATGTCTCTGGAATGCTATATGAACTGTAGCAGCCTTGGACATTTTGCAGTTAGAAGATAATGCTACATTAGTTAACCCTGTAAGGCCCCCGGTTTTTATTTTACAACATCACTTTAAGCTATCCTAAAAAAGTTTTAAAGACTACATTTAACAGCAGTATTGCGTTGATTGTCTCATGTAGCTTGCAGAGCTTGCACTTAATTCATAAATGTATGTCCCTGTGTGAGCGCCCATAACATGTTTGTATACTGCCAACAGCTTGCACATTGCATTCTCAGCCACAACTACAGTGCTAATTGGTTAGCACGGAAACAATGCCCAAACACTTGGCCTTCATTTTCACAACAAAGAGGAATTAACAAACGTCATCTGATGATTGAGTACGGAGCACACATCAGTCTTATCCAGTACCAACAACAATCACATCTTATTGATATGAGATTAATGGAGGCATGACAAGCAATGTAAAAGTGGCGTGTCAAAACCATTTGCATACAGTCCAAGCAATTACAAGGCAAAATGAAGATCAACATGCTGGTCTTCTTTGATTATAGAAGCAAAGACAAGCTCCCACAATCAATTGATGGACACAGTGTTCAAACTGTACAGTAGTTGCATCATCATTGTATTATTGTATGTCAATGCTCAGGGATGACAGTTTAATATTTCTCTAAATTGGACTCATTTGCCATTTAAAAATACATATTTAATGACAAATTAGAGCCTTGAGCACAATCCCAAACATTCATTGCATCTAAACACCTGTTTTTGTTGATATGTATAATCTCATATCAGGGAGCTTTATAGTCTTTATTTTAATGTTTCTTAATACTACAGTAATTCCCAAACTCCAAATCTTGCTGTTAAATCTGTTTTTCTCTCCAGACTGCTTGTCTGGGCAGAATGCTTTTTCTCTTATCTTCCACTGATGTTTTCGGTTTAAGAAATAGAGCTGGATTCAGCATACTTGCTGTTTATGATCTGGTATCAACCGGTTTTCTCAGCAAATGTAATTGCATCCCTTGGAAGTTCACTGAAGTACAGTCTGCCTACGTCAAGCCTTTTGATGACTGTGTACTCTATCTACAGTAATTTGAACTTCAACTCAACTCTGGACTATCTTGTGCAACAATAACAAGACTCACTTCTCCCGAGTTTCTTCTTTCCTATTGATGCCACTGTATGTTTAAGATAAAGTCAGCCCTAATCATACACTCCTCCCTTATAGCTCCCAATAGTAAAGTCACTGAAATGCGTCTATCTGGTGCTACACTCTCCCAATCTCTAATCTCAGCACTCAAGTCTACAGAGGCCAGGGGCAGGTCTCTACTCCCAAAAGAGATCTTGAATCAGCTCTTATATATTTGATAAAACAAGTAGTACAGAATTCACTACAGGCAATCTGTGTTTATGATGGCTGCTTCCGTACAGGAAATGCTCTTTTAGCTTCAAGCCTTCATGATGCAATGTTGAATTCAAATGACCTTGCATCGCATCACAAATTCATGTCCTGTCTCGATTGCTAACCTCCATTTATGCAGTGCACAATGTGTGTTTCCAGGTGAGCCATTGCACAGACAATTTAAACCTTAAATGTCTGAGTGGAGAATCAGCATTCCAGGCGCACATCTGGGCTCGAAACATTACTCAGATCAACTTAAAGACCTGTCTAAGGCACTGTCACAAATACTCTACACACAAATAGAAGCTAAGAATTACTCAAACTAAACGGATGAACTCAGATCTGCAATCCCCACTCTATAAATGTGTTTGCAGGAATACAAAAAGGAGCAACGAAACCTTGCCAGCATTTACTGCAAGCCTATCCCCCTACTCCTACATTGTCCAACATTCACTAAGGAGGTTCTATCTCACACAGGCTCCGCCCTCTACTGGACTCTATGGGTACTACTCTCATCAATGATACGTGAGCGTTCACACACTGAAGTTGTATAAACGTAGCCGGCCAATCAGGGCGAGCCTACCTGAATGCGCACACATATAAGGCAGCTACACCTGCTGACTGTCATCCTTTTCTCTTCAGCGAGCAGGACAACACCTGACAGAGAAAAGTAAAACGTTTGAAAGAAGAAGAAAATAAGTTATCATACCTTCATGGAGTCGCCACTTCTAGAGACCTGGGCCTGTCCTTCGTGCCCTGGCTTAATAGCGGGCGCCGATCCCCACCAGCTCTGCTTCGAGTGTTTGGGCGACCAGGATATGGCCGAGGCGGTGCCATTCACGTTCGCCATTCCAGCGGGGCGGATGGCTCCGTTTGCCGTTTGGAGGATGACGAGGACTTCTCGTTGTCGGGCACTTCCGGGTCCGGCGTCCATGGAAGTTCACCTCTCAGGGTGCAGGGCCGCACAGACACAGTGTGTCCCGGCGTGCCCCCCCCTTGATGAGAGCCTGGCACTTTCCAAAAAAAGACTGTGATGATCTCCTGGGAGCCCCCGTGTCTACGGAAGGGCTCTTTGGATTGATTTCCTCGGTCACGTGGATGAGGAGAAGTCGCAGCTTGGCCGTATGCTGCTTCTTGCTCATCCTCAGAGGAGAGAACACTGTCCCACACTCGCCGCCCCGCTGTAACTCCAGTAAAGGAAGCAGCAGGTGGGCGCGAGCACGTGAGTGGAATAAACCGCAGAAAGTGCTGTCAAAGCACTGTGAGCGGGTTCAGAGATGCTATAGCCGGCGTGTTGTTGTCAGAAAACACACCGTGCCTGGTATAATAGCTCCGATTAATACATTTCACCATTAATGTGAAACACATCGTTAATACGAAGGCGTTCGGCCCCGCGAGAATGGCCGCGGTGCGTTCAAGGACCTCCGCAGAAAATCGGCCCTTTTAATGTCGGTTCCCCATAAGCCAATCTTCCTTTCATGGAAGGTTTGGCGGAGGAGAGGGCCACCAGAGAGTACCACAGCTTCTTAGCTGCGGCTCCACAGCTCCTTGCATGTCCCCTAAAACACAGTTTTATGGGGAATGTAAGCTGCTGTGTACTGAAAGAATGGGTGAACATGATACTGCGACTGGGTTGCTCACTCCGGTTCTGCAGCGTCCCTCCTCCATTCAGGGGTGTAAGAGAGGCAAATCTATCATCCCAGGAGGAGATAGGTTTCCTTTCAACAGAGATTCAGGCCATGTTGCAAAAACAGGCTGTGTCTGTTGTGCACTCTCAGGAAAGAGAAAAGGGGCTTTACTCCATGTACTTCCTGGTTCCCAAGAAGACAGGAGAATTTCAGAGAATTCAGACCCATTCTGGATCTTCGCAGCCTGAATCAGCACATTGCCTGCAAAAAGTTCCATATGTTAACCATAAAACAATTACTGGAACTAGTGCAGCCGGGCGATTGGTTCACAACCATCGACCTGAAGGACGCTTACTTTCATGTCGAAATTGCTCCAAAGCACAGAAAGTATTGGCGTTTTGCCTTCCAGGGGATAGCCTACGAGTACAACAGACTACCGTTCGGCTACTCCCTATCCCCACGCACGTTCAGCAAATGTGTGACCACACCGCTTCAGCCGCTTCGCGACCATGGCATGAGGGTTTTCTTTGATCTGGACGACCTCATAGTCATGGCCAGGTCCAGGGAATGGGCAATGTTCCACACAGCCCAATTGATCCTACACCTAACCAAGTTGGGTTTTGCGGTCAATTGGAAGAAGAGCAGTCCCATACCTCACCAGCAGGTGGAGTCCTCTACTGGACTCTATCAGGCACCAGCAGGTGGAGTATCTGGGGATTTTGCTCGATGCAGGCAGACTACGTGCCACCTTGTCAGAGAGCAGACAGGCATCCCTGCTTCGGGCAGTTTGCAGACTGCGACAGGGGGCAACGGTGACGGCTTTGACCATCATGCAGACTCTGGGTCTCATGTCGGCTGCTCACCTCGTGGTACCGCTGGGGTTACCGCATATGTGTCGCCTGCAGAGGTGGTTTGCCGGTCTTCGTTTAGATCCCAAGAGGCACAAACGACGTCTGGTGACCATCCCCCCCTCAGTGGAGGGCAACCTCCGATACTGGGGGTCCCCAAAGCATCTGCGGAGGGGAACTCCACTGGGGCGGGTGACCTCCTACATCACGGTGTTCACAGATGCATCCGTGACAGGATGGGGGGGGACCTGCCTAGAGAGAGCTATAGGTGGTGGCTGGCCTCTGGCAGAGACTTGGCACATCAACCTTCTAGAGCTGCTGGTCCTGTATTAGTGTTGGTCCTACAGCACTTCAAACCCTTACTACAGGGCAAACATGTGCTGGTGAGGAGCGACAACTGCACCACAGTGGCGTACATCAACAGGCAGGACGGAGTCCGCTCCGCCACCTTGTTGAGCACGGCAGAGAACCTGTGGTTGTGGGCCTCAGAGAATGTGTTGTCTCTGAAGGCCCTCCACATCCCGGGCGGGAGAACAGGGGGGCCGACCTCATGTTGAGAAGCGGGCCCCTGCCAGACGAATGGATGCTTCACCCGGAGTTGGTGAAGCAGATCTGGGCCCAGTTTGGGAAAGCGGAGGTGGACCTGTTTGCCAACCGGCGCACTTTATACACTGTACCCTATGGTTTTCCCTGGCTCGGCAGGATAATCCACCCTTGGGGGTGGAGGCGTTTGCACATGAGCCATGGCCGAGAAAGCTGCTCTACGCCTTTCCACCGCTGCGTCTCATTCTCCCCCTCCTGGAGAGGGTGAGACGAGAACGATCGTCAGTCATCCTGGTAGCCCCAGGTCGCCGCTCGGCGCCGTGGTACGCGGAGGTGACACAGATGATGGTGGGCCAGCCATGGACGGTTCCTCAGGTCTGGGGGGCGTTGGCGAGGTCAGGAAGCAGGTGCAATAGGGGCGTTATCCACTCTGGGCCAACCTCTCCAGGCTTGGCTCCTGAGAGGGACAGGCTGGCCGTGTCTCAATTCAGGGGCTGCACCCTTCGGAGTAGGCAGCCTACGCGGTCCACGGAGGACCCAGCCCACGTAGACCGGGTAGGCTGGACCGAGCGGCCTACCAAATGAGACGGTCTAGCCTACCGAGGGCTTCGTATTTACGTCACGTGATACGCGCTGTTCGGTTGCGCTGCTCCAGCAGCCAGCTAGCAAATTAGCTTACAAGCTAACTCAGCTGAAAAGGATCCAGAAACTATAATTTTACATTTTTTGGAGATCACCGTCGGCGATGAAATAAAGAGGACCATGGGCAGGTGAATAAGATGAAGCTGTTCCTTTAGCCCCCAGTAATGTTACATTAGTAAGTTAACAAGTACATTATATATAGCTGATGTAATTTAATCATATTATTTCATATTTAAAATAAGTCTTAATTTTTCTGTACTAATAAAACAATATGTTTTTTAAATGAACAAAAGCATGTTGTATAGATTGATTCTAAACAATATAAGTGTTCTAATCTTAATAGCTGTGATTATAACTTATCTCCTTCTTCTCCTAAACCAGCCCAGATGATGTCCCACTGACCCCAGGTCAGCACCTCCAGGTCCAGCAGCACCGTGACCCCCCGCTCTGCTGAAATACACAATTTAACATTTTCTATGACCTATTTTTTGTATTAATAAAATTAAACTGAACTTAAGACAGTTGAATGACCAAGAGATATCCTATTATTCCACTGCGTATGTACACATGTTGTAAATAATGGTTAAAACCTCAGTAAATGAAATAAACAATGTGTTTAACAATGACTATTTTAATTTAATTTTGTATTTTCATCTAATCACAAAGTAGAGGTAAGAATATATCCATCCTCTCTCTGAAGCTTCATGTCTTCTATTATTATAACTTTCATCATTGAGACAGAGGAAATCAATCATGTTATTTAACATCACCAGCAGTAAAACAAATATCAGCTGTCCTGATGATCCGCCGTGCACTTTTCAGATTAGGGGTCCTTCTCCAGCAGATCCATTTCTCCAGAATTGTCCTAATTACAGAGAAAAACAAGAGAAAAAAAAAAAGTGAATTAATCATATTAAACACAGGGTTGCAAAAGTATTATTGCAAAATGTAACTCTAAGCATTTCAGACAAACAATCCTTAAAGGATCATTTAAAATGATGTACTGTTCTGGTTTTTAAAAGACAAAAGACATGAAGACAGTCACACGTGCATCCCTTTGACAGCACGGCACAAACAAACATCAAGCAAAAGGCTGCTGTCTATTTTTGATTGTCTTATTATTATGGGATTAGGATACATTAAATAAACTTTAACCTAAATAAAAGATGATCAAATCTGGTGGAATATTTAAAATAGGCTCTTTTTTAGCCCTACCTCAAAGCAGCATGAGCTGAATAAAAAGTTTGTAATGTTGTCCCAAAGTTTAATAAACAGTAAAACATTGCAACATGTCAGAGAAATAAATAAAGCAAACAGCAGCTACACGTCAGGGTAGCATTTTATAAATCCCACCGTACTGTAGGCTATAGGCCTACAGGTCTAAATGTTTTCACTTTGGTCTATTTATGTAATATAAAGTATAACTTATCTATAACAGAGCCAAGATCTCCGTATGACTTTAGTAAACTTCTGAATTGAATTAAAAATAAGTGTAAACAACAGTGCAGCACGTCCAGCTAGCTAGTTAGCGTCACTAACGTCACATATTTATCCGTGTTATTTAACGAAAATGTACGTTTTAATGCCCCTTGGGTTTGACGTGTGTGACGTTAGTTAATTTAAAGTAAGTTAAAACCCAATACTCACATTTATTAGTGATTCCTCCGCTTGCTGCTGCTTTTAAATCCACTCTGCTGGGGAGACCGGAAGCCATTTCATTTGAAAAAAACTCACTCTTCCCTGCGCGCATTGCACCCTGGGAAATGGTAGGCCGCGGAGTGTACATCAGATGTATCCTTCAAATTGGGGAAAAGTAGGGCGCATTTGTGGGCCGCATTCGGAGGAGTCTCGTCTTTTTTAAAAATTGGTTCAGCCTTCTTTCGGCGCAAGTGACGTATGCGGTCTACAAATGCAGCCTCCGAAGGGTGCAGACCCTGAATAGAGATACGGCCGCTGAGACGGGGTGGACTGTCTGACAAGGTTATTCAGACTGTTCAGGCAGCAAGAGCAGGATCCACCACAGCCTGTTACAGGACGAAGTGGTTGGGATTCCAGCGGTGGTGTGAAGAAAGGAGTCTAGAGCCTCTATCCTGTACGTTGGGCTCTATTCTGTCCTATTTACAGATACTGGTGGACAGGGGGCTTGCTCATTCCACAATTAAAGTGTATGCAGCAGCCATCTCCTCCTGCCATGAGGGATTTGGCGTCAGGTCAGCCTTTAGTCAACCGCTTATGGCGCGTTTTTTGCAGGGGGTCAGGAGACAGCGCCCAGTGATGCATGTCTCCACCCCGCAATGGGATCTGCCGTTGGTGCTCGAGGCTTTGGTCACAGAACCATTTGAGCCTCTGGAGCTCTCCTCCCTGAAGGCGCTATCATTGAAAACAGCATTGCTGCTTGACTTGACTTCGGCCAAGAGAGTGTGCGAGCTGTCCGCTGTGTCGGTGCACCCGAGTTGCCTTTTGATTCGGGGTGACCGTAGCGGGCTGACACTCAGACCGAACCCCTCCTTTGTTCCCAAGAACCTAAGGAGTTCGTTCAGGTCGAGGGCTATACGGTTAGACAGCTTTATTCTCTGCCCAGTTTGTGCGCTGGCATGTTATGTAGGGCGCATGGCTTCCATTAGGCGCACTGAACAGCTGTTTGTGTGCTTTGGGGATGGTGTGGCCGATAAAGCTCTGTCCAAGAAACGCCTGACAGGATGGCTCTGCGAGTGCATTTCACATGCCTATAGGCAGGCGGGGAGAGCCTTCCCCACTGGGGTCCGTGCACACTCTACAGGTGGTATGGCTGTATCAACAGCCTTGTTCAACGGCGTGAGTGTGGAAGACATATGCACGGTGGCGTCTTGGTCTACGCCAGGCCCCTTCATAAGGTTTTATCTCTTGGACATATCTGGCTCCTTTTCATCGTCTGTGCTTGCTGGGGCAACACAGGACTGGTGAAGGGGGGGGGGGACTGTGGGTCAGTAAGCTGTATCTGACCCCCCCTGGACATAATGCACTTATGGTTTCCCATGCTCCTTAGGGACCCGGGAAACATGGTGCGCAGTAAGCCCCATATGGGGCTGGAGGACTATAGCTGCCTTATATGCGCGCGCATTCAGGTAGGCTCGCCCTGATTGGCCGGCTACGTTTATACAACTTCAGTGTGTGAACGCTCACGTATCATTGATGAGAGTAGTACACATAGAGTCCAGTAGAGGGCTCCGCCTGTGCTTATAGAACTAGGGTTACAATACGTAGCCCCCCGTTATTTTGTAGGCTTGTTTTGTCTGTCTGTTTGTCAAATCAAGCCAAATAAATTGTTATTTACATAGCGCCAAATCATCATCAACATACTTTTTCATATGACGTTTCAAAAACAGCAGGTCTAGAATGTATTCGCTGATTGTGTCTAGTTTGTCTGTCAGCATCACGTTAAAGTTACTTGACCCATCTTCGAGAAAATTGTGAAACGGTATGGCCTGGGCAAAGAAAAAACTAAGAACTACATTTTGGAGGGGAACCGAAATGCAGGTACACAAATCTTTTGGGTTTCACTTCTGAAATTTGGTCGAGCTGTGGTTTAAAATGTGTTTAAAAAAAATGAGTTTCCCACTGAGAAAATGTACACAAATGCCCCAAAATCTAACTACAACTAAGAAACGCCGGTTTGAGACTCCTCAGTGCACACAAAAACATAACTTGGAGAAATAAATAAATACGGAAATGTTATTGATCACCCCTCGATTTTGTTCTCTTGTTAAGAAATGTTATCATAAATTATGCGGTAAACAGAAGGACAGAATTACTTTAAACTGACGCTGTTTCGCCTTTTCTCTAGGTTGTATAGATACGAGCATGGTTTATACTATCAAGTTTAATCATGTGTGTTGCCGTTTGCCAATACTTGATAAGACGCTCGTAAAACAGGAGGTATGGAAACTAAGAACACCATATTTGGTAAATTGTACAGCTAATATAACACAACACATTTGTTTTATTTCCTTTAACTGGTGGATATAGAGTTGCTGCGGGTGGGTTGAGATGCACAGGCTGCAGTGGAGACGCTGCGCACAGCTGATCGACAGCTGGAACACAAACCACCCAAAAGATTCAGATCCAGTCGTCATGACTCCACTCCGGAGGGATTCCCCGATCATTTCTTACATTTTCTCATCAAGGGGGGGTCTCCTGTCCCCGGCACCAACACACTGACAAACTGCTTGAGGAAGGTAATGTGTATTTTCCTTTGTCATTAACTTTTTTCGGACCACTTACTTATTTGTTTTGGTGACGATCCGACCTCCATGCTGCTACTCTGGTTCAAACTGCATCCACCAAACAATATGATTTGTCTCCACCTCCCCAGAAGAACCAAAATCTGACACGATGTGAAATTTCTTTTTTAGCTGTTCTGTCGTCATTTCCTGCGATCTTCTTCATGCAGTCAGTCAAAATGAATATTAATACGGGGCGTTTTTTTGACTATTTATAGGCAAATATGGGCGTTACGCGAAGCCCGCAAAAGCTGCGCCACATTTCGAGTTGATTGTGATTTATAAAGGGAAACCGGCGTAGGACATGCGTGCGCAGTGTTTTATAAATCGGAATATTTTTGTGCGTATTTATTTGCTTTGTCCTACGTAAGCCACCTTCTGTTGGATTGGGCACCCTTTTGAGTGGTTGAAGGTTCGAGCCCGCTCCGCGCCGTTCGTTTGATGAGTGGTCTGCTATAAAAGGAAGGACTCAGGCACAGAGATATGAGGTTAACAATAAGCTGATTTAATGGTAAAAGCAACAGTACAATATAACGAAGTACTTCGGGCCTCGGCTCTGCTACCGTGCGATGTACGTATCAGACAGTCAGACAGAACAGAGGCCCCGAGTGTACAGAACTCACGATATTTATACACACAAACGGGGAGGAGTTGTGTCGGTTGCTCCTCCCTAGGTGTTTATCTACTGGTGGATTCACTCCTGGGCGAGCCCTAGGCAGCGAATCAGAGTGAGTCAGCCATAGCGTGGGAGGTTTGGATCTACTGCGCCGCTGATAAGTCCCAGGCCATCCTCGTGGCAGCCATGGGGTAAATAATTCATGGGATGAACATGGGGAGAACATACCAATCTTTATCTTTGTTTTATTCTTCGACACCTGGCAGTACCGTCTCTGTATACCAATCCTTATCTAAACACTTTCCCATGCTCCTGTCCAGCCCACCAAAACCCGGGGGGGGCGACTGGGCCTTATACACTCCTAAGCCACGCACACAAAATGAGCACAGCAAGCAAACAACACCACAGAGAACACCTGCCCCAGTCCCACAAGCACACATTCTACACAGACCATTGGCGCCCAAGATATGTTGGACCAAGGCCACAACTATTGAAACAGGTTATACAGGTTACTTTAATCCCCCTTTTGATCTCACCTCAAGAGATCAACTTACACAAAGCATTCGAAACATAACCACTGTCATTCTTTTCTACTGCGTCTGTCCCCCAACATTATATAAATCCATCAGAAGCTGGGATTTAGAGTACTTTAAACCTTCGGGAACAGCCCACCATAACAACCTCTTATGACAGTGGAGGGAGACCAAAGTATGTTAAAACTGCGTCCTTGTCTGCTGAGTCATCATACTGTCCTCTCCCTCCGATGCATAAGCCAACAAGGGCATTTGGTACGGAGGGGGAGGGGCAGCTTTTCCTTCAATGGTGGAACTGATGAATCTAACACACAATGAGCGGATACAAGGCACACAACAACAACCACATGTTACTAAAATGGCAATAAAAGTAGCTATAGAAATCAAAAGAGACATTATTAAACCTTTCCATTGACCAAACATGTTTGTAAACCATTCCTCCAAGGGGTTGTGTATCCCTGATTGTTCATGCATAGTTTGGATAGTGTGCGAAGGCCTTCTAAAGCCTTTGTGACGGAACCGTCCGGAGCCGTATTGTTTGGAATGAAAGTACAACACATATCACCAAACATTGAACACACACCCCCTTTCTCAGCTAACAGCATGTCAAGGGCCATTCTATTCTGAACTGCCATAAGGGAAGTCGGCCCCAGCTGTTCAGCGAGTCCTTCTACAGCGTCCCTAGTGAGATTAGCTAAACGGAGCACATTGTAATGTACATAGTTGATCCTGTCTACATTCTTGTTAGGGGTGATGGGGAAGATAGCTGCGAGGAAGGGAATGTTCTCAAAACCTGAGGCAACTTGATCAGCGAGTTTATACTCATTGGGAACACCCCGTGGCACCCCAAATGGAGTCCATGTAAGTGGGAGAGTTGACAGATAAATCAAAGGGGCCTGGGGCGTAGCGCTTGGACAACACGTGTCCCCTACGTCGAGTGATTAGGTTGATGTTGAGGGAGGCTTTAGGGTCCGCGTGCACCAGTTTTTCGCCTAGTAACATTAGGGGTGCATGGAGGCGCACCATAGCACACAACCCCACAGATAGTTCGGGGATACGGGTGAACAGGCGGTGGCCCCCACAATAATAGTAGAGACCAGCCCTGGCCCAATGTCCTATACTAGTACCAGACACGGTGTGGTTACACCAATCCGCAGAGATATTTCCTAGGTCAAAACGCGGAGATTTTTGGACCATGGCGAAACATGTGTACCCACCGGCGCCTCTGTTAGTCGATCGAGAATGGGCCTGTCCTAGTACCATTGTCAATTGGAGGGAAAACATTGGCCAGGGTGGTGCAGTTAGGAGGACTAGCCATCTTGGTCAGTTGTAACATACAGTTGTAACCCCAGGTATCTGTGGAAAACAGGGGCGCAGGGTCAGTGACTAATTGCGGGCGGGCTGTAGCACAGGCTAGGCAATCCCCTGCCATTTGTTCTTGGGCTGTTCGGACAACCCATTTTAGCCATAAATTGTCATCTATGTATCCTGTGGCCATTTGGATGATGTCTAGAGGTTGAAGTTGGCTATAATCCCCCGTACATGTGACTTTAGACAAGTATTTAACATTAGATGCTCCATGAAGAAGGTTTTGCTTTATCTTTGGTATAACTTTAATTTCGAAGAGGCCTTGTGGCGAACCCTTTCCTGCATGTACCGCAAGGACATAAAGTCCAGCGTCGGAGAGCACGACCTTCTTTAGCGTTATGAGCACCGGATTACAAAACCTGGCGGAGCACAGGACGTCTGGGTTTCTCCTGACCACGTTCATTCTATATTTGAGGGATCTAACAATTTCCGCCGATCGGTAAGATGGCGTGTATCCCCAGTCATCAGGACCCGAATTTGCTAGGACACCGGACCAGGACTCGCAGGCACAACCGTAGGTGTATGTGACGGACAGATAGGGGTCGCCTTTGGCAAATGCACTGCCTCTGTAAGTGTAAGGATCGCCTTTGACCCTATCTGTGACGCTTCTGTTACATACCGCAGGGGCTAAGCAGACGTATTTGGCTAGGTAGGAATATTTCCTGTCGAGGTTTCTGCAGGGGGCAATTTTGCACAGGTCGATTTGTATTATTCCATCACTACCTGCTTGGAAAGTGAAGGTTTGTTTAGGAGGCATTTTGGTAACTTTTACCTCATATTTGGCCCGTTTGACCCTAGTTACGGACTCCTCTGGCGGGGGAATGGAGTCTGGGTGGTCAATGGAATCAGTCAAAACAAAAATAACGGTAACGGTGATGATCGTGACCAGGGACCCTAGCAACCATCTCCAACTCCCATACATGGTTAGGTTGTTATTTTCAATGTAACACAACAACAAGGGTTATTTCTGTTATTAATAATAGGAGATTTACTAGGACGCAAGGAATTAACACTCAATCAAATAATAAGGCTATTCGCAATAGGCCATATAACTAAGGATGGTGTTCAAGATACAAACAGTGTCCCAAGTAAACCACGATTCCCACTAGCAGAGTACACCAACAAACAATAAGGAAGTGTAATCCACAGTCTGTCATTATTGAGTACCTTTAATCAGTGGTCCGTGTTATTGTAATTAGGTTCTTCTGAACACAATGCTAAAATCTCCTAAGGAGATTCTTTAAAACAAGGGTGTAAAATAGTACCCTGTAATGGTAAATACTGTGCTCCCAGAACCTGTTAAATATAAGGTCTGGTGAGTGGGGAGACTTTCACTGCCCTTTAACTATAGGGATAACCTCTCGTTATATATAACCTACTACTCTTATTAGAAAGAGGCCCTATAGGTGGGCATAAAAATGCTGCTACTTATTGGAAAGTGCCCCTAAAGGTGGGAGTAAAAAAGTCGGGTCCTATATGGAGTCGTGTGTTTCAGGGGTCGGGGTCCCGTAGACTCGTGTCCGCCTCCTCGCCGGCCGTAATCTCCTTTCCAAGATCGCCTGTTGTTACCTCTGTGTCTTTGTCCTTGTCATCTGTTGTGTGGGTCGTTGCTTCTGCTGGGCTGTCGTCGTCAGAGGTGTCGTTCTCTCGTCCTGCTGCAGCGATGTCAGTTCTGATGTCGTCTAACGTCCTTGCTGGAGGTTTTCCAACGGCGCACTGGCTCCAATGATACCACGTTTCCCCCTTTCCTTCGAGGCGAACTGCATGTGATGTCCTCTGAGTCACTCTGTGCGGGCCGGTGAACCTTGGGTTGAGCCACTTCGGACGGATGACCTTCAGCCAGATGAATTCTGCGGTGTTAGCCTCGTGCTTCTCCGGTCCCCCTTTGGCGTCAGCAACCTGGGTGGAGAAATCTGATACCAAGCCCTTAAGTTGCTGGTATATGGTTTGCTATCCATCTCTTCTACTTCTTTCCCTACTGCTAATGCTCCAGGTCCAGGAAACTGGTGACCATGTGTTAGCTCAAAAGGAGAGAAGCCTGTGCCTCTGTTTACAGAACTGCGAAGGGACAATAGGGCCAAAGGTAGTGCGTCTAACCAGTTCATGCCTGTGGCATCACAGGCCTTACTGAGCTTCTGTTTGATACTCTGATTCATTCTTTCTACCTTTCCCTGCGACTGTGGATGATACACTGATCCAAAGTTGTGTCTGAGTCCAAGGGACTTCTCAACTGTCTGCAAATGATGATTCTTGAAATGGCTGCCATTATCTGACCTCACCCTTCTGGGGAACCCATGTAGGGGGATGTAATGAGTGATAAGAAACTTGATCACTGAGTCTGCATCTTCCCTGCGACATGGTATGGCCTCTGGCCATCCTGTATATGCATCTACCACCACTAGGAGATACCTGAACCCTCTAACCTTATCAATCATATCTGTGTAGTCAATGATGATTTGTTCTCCGGCCATTTTAGGTAAAGGAAACTTTCCCTGGTGAGGCTTCACTGTTGCTCTGATGTTGTGGGTGAGGCAGATTACACATTCTTCCAAATGGTTCGCTATCATGTCAGGTAAGTATGGGTGCCACCAATGCGTGAGATGTCTGTCCATTTGAGTTTTACCACAATGAGTGGGGCCATGCGCTTCTTTTAGCATGGATCTTATCCACTCTGGGGGTAGAACTGGTCTACCGTCTGGAGAGTACCAAATCCCTTCTTTGTTTGTAGCCCCCCTTTCCAACCATAGTTTTCTCTTGTGGGGAACCTGCCTCCTGTGCTACCTTGAGAGTGTCATCAGTGACTGCTGGGAGTAACTCTGGTGCTTTGGTAACCAACATCTGGAAATGTGGTAAGTACCCTGCTTTGTCTTTGGCTGCTCTGTCTGCTGCATTGTTTCCCCAAGCTAAGAAGTTATCAGCTTTGTTATGGCCTTTACATTTTAGCAATGCTAATTTGCTTGGTAACATTACTGCTTCCGCTAGCTTTTTGATGTCTTTTTCATGTTTAATGGGAACATTGGTTGAAGTTACAAATCCTGCTCTCATCCACTGGCGCATTTCAACATGAATTATTCCATGGACATAAGCTGAGTCTGTGTAGATGTTAACTTCCTTTCCATCTGATAGTTCTAACGCTGCAGTGACTCCTCTTAGTTCTGCCAACTGTGCTGAGACTTCCCTGTTACCCTTTCAGCTGCTCTTTCTTCAAACTCTCTTATGCCTGTCTGACTTACCACTGCATAGGCTGCCTGGAGCCCATGGATGGGGTGCCTAAAGCAGCAACCATCTGTGAATAAGTTTTCTGTCTGGGATTGGTTCCTCCCTGAGATCCACTCTCAACTTCACATCCTGTATGACCTTGTCCTCACATCGGTGTGGTTCTCCACTGCCCATGTTGTCTGCGCTATTCACGCCCTCATGTGAATAGGTTATGTGTGCTTCTGTCAAAGTTTTCTCAAGTCTTGTCTGTCTGGTGGATGACATGGTGAATGCGCTGGAGTTAACAAATGAGACAATGCTGTGTGTTGTCAAAACTGTCAATGGGTGCTGCATCACGATGTGTGAAATTTTGTTTAAAATCCGAGCTGTTCCTGCTGCATGTCGTGTGCATGGAGGTTCTCTGTTTTCCACTCTATCCAGTGTTATGCTAATGTACATCAGTATTGACCTACATCCCCCCTTTTTCTGAAATAGGATTCCGTTTACGGTATTCTCATTCTCAGAAATGTCAAGGAAGAAAGGCAACATGTATGATGCAGAAGCCATGCTGTTACCTGGGACATGGATTGTTTCAGAGAGATGAATGCTGATTCTGCTGTCTGAGTCCAGTCAAGTGTTGCTGTCAAGTTTCTGATACCTTTGTCGTTGATCAGAGCTCTGAGCTCTGCAGTCCTTGGGTTGTACTCAGGTATGTAATGTCGGCTGTAGCCTGTCAGGCCCAGAAAAGATAACATGTCTTTTACAGTCTTAGGTTTCGGGTGGCTCAAAATGAGCTCCTGGTGTGATGCTGACATGCCTGTACCTGCCGGAGAGATGAGCCTGCCCAAAAATGCAACCTCCTTGCGGGTACACTGCAGTTTCTTTTTGGATACCTTGAACCCTGTTGTGTGCAGGCGCACCAGTAAATTACGAGTGGCTTCCAGACAAGAGGCTGCTGAAGGGGCTGCAATAAGCAGGTCATCCACATATTGTATCAAAACCACTCCCTCTGGTAATGAAACCCCGTCCAACTGTTCCCTCAAAACTTTATTGAAAATTCCTGGGGATAAACTGAATCCCTGAGGAAGTCTGGTGTACTGCAATCTCTCTTTGTCAATGGTAAATGAGAAAATCGGTCTCATTTCCTCTGCCAATGGAATGCAGAAGAAAGCATTTGCAAGATCAATACATGTAAACCACGTGTGCTCTGGAGTAATGTTGCAAATGGCTGTGTAGGGATTTGGAACTGGTATCAAAGGAGTAGTAGTGATAGCGTTGATAGCTCTAAGATCATGTGCCATTCTGTAGTCCCCATTGGGCTTGTGTACTGGTAAAATAGGTGTGTTCCAATCACTGTGGGAGGGTTCCAAAACGCCTGCCTTCTTAAGACCTTCCACTGCCTGGGTCACCCCTTCTCGAGCCAACGATTTTAACGGGTACTGAGAGAGATGAACCGGAAGTTCCGTATCAACAGTGAAGGTAATTGGAGCAGCTTTTGAACAAAAACCCACGTCATGAGAGTCGCTTGACCACAAGTCAGGAGGGAGGTCACGTATCATGTCTGCTGTAAATGGATGATCTGTTTTCTCCCTACCATGATGTCTGTCTACCTCGTGCCTTTCCATAAAGATGCATTCCTGTGTCTGAATCTTAAGTGCATAGGCGCTGTGTGAAGGAGAGAAGGTAAGTGATGCTATCTGTGTGGGCTCCCAGTCTCGACCTCTAACAGTGCTTTGACCATGGGACCCAGTTCTTTGGCTTCGTAACCTTTCCTAATGGCTAGGGAAATGTGTGGGGTGGCTTCAGAAGACATACGGTACCAATATTGTTGTTCGTCAGTTAGATCAATTGCTGCGGCTACCCCTGCTTGGCCAATATATAACTTTACTGCTCTACCTCCCACTTAGCCATTGCTACCTCTGCATCAAAGGCATAGGCGTAGGTTTGGTCATCCTGTCTATCATAGTACAGAGTAAGATGGGGAGGGTCAGGAGGAGGGCCGTAAGGGCGGAGGAGATTGATCCAGGGCTTCCACTGTTGAAAGATAGAAAAAAGTCCGTGGTTCTCCTGTGGCCGGTCTAGCAGGCCCCAGTATATAGTTGCATACTGGGTAGCCTCTGCGGCTGTAGACTGGGATATCATCATCTGGGAGCCTGTTCTGATTGTGGACAATGAACAGTTCAACTTAGTACCATCGGGAAATGAAATGATGAGACCATCAGGGGAACAGAGGATAGAGGCATTGGCTTTGATCAAAACGTCTCTGCCCATGAGGTTGGCCGGACTTTGGGGTGCAAGGATGTACTGATGGAAAAAGACCTGGCCTGCTATCTTAGTGGTCAGCGGTGTTGAGAGCGGTACATGTTCTATATGTCCCGAAAACCCCATGACTGCGACAGTATCATCTGAACTGGATTTGTCGAATTTAGGAGTGTTGATAGTAGAATATCGAGCCCCAGAATCGACCAAAAACGGCAGTGAAATCTGCTTAACAGTCATGTTCATGTAAGGATCCGCCAGGCCCGTACATTCTGGGTTCCCTGGGCCCCTCATTGTGGGTAATACCCCTTCTCCGGATCATACTGCACGTACTGTCCACCAGGGATCGCCACTGCGTTCGGAGCCATATGTCCATTCTGAGCTTGACCCTGTTGTGCTACCCCATGGTTCTGCTGGTAATACTGCATGTCTTTCTGGTTCCTTGTCCGCCACTTTGTCCCCCTTGTCCCTTTCCTCTTTGTGGTGGTGGTGCGCCATGCGGGCACTCCCTCCACCAATGGTCAGACTGACCACACGTGAAGCACACCCTCTGGGCTGTTGGTCCTTGAACCCTTCTGGGAGCTCCCCTACCCCCACCACCCCTCTGTGTCTGCGTAGCAGGATTAAAGACATACGGAGCCATATTGTAAGCAGGAGCCGGAGGCGGATACACCCCAGGGAAAGGCCAGAACGGAGCCGGCTGTTGGGCCGGGCCACGGGGGCTTTCGGCACATCACTATCTGAGCGGACAACAAGCTGTTTGGCACTTTTCTTCTCGGTCTGTATTGCCTTACGGGCTAATTCTAGCTGTGTGCGGAGGAGCTGGACTCTTAACTCTTCCTCCTCTGTCTTTGTCTTGGTAAGTACCTTATTGTATTTACCCATGTGGTGGGCCAAGTGCCTTTCCCACGTCTGTGTAGGCAGATGGTCTGCCTCTGGATTGTCTTCCATAAGAGCCTTAATCTCTGCTGGAACTGCAGCAAGAATTGCTTTGCGGAACATCTGTTTGTGTTGATCATTATTGTCTGGACTACAATCAGTGGCTGTAGTGTACTGCTCCCTGGATCTGAGCAACATGGTTGCTGCAGCCTCTCCAGGAGTGAATGTGAATGCTAGACCCATACCCGCCCCCTGTTTGTGGGAAATGCTCTCTCATGGCGGTGCTCAATTGGCTGTGTATGTTGTTCGTGATGATGGGAAGATCGTCCCGATACTTTCCTGTTCCCACCCTAGCTTCAACTCGCTGAACTTCATACGCACTTGTCTGCTGAGCCAAAATTCGCCTGAAATCCCCAATGCAGATACTCTGCCCTGTTGTGATATCAGCAAACTTCCTCATCCAATTTCTCCCTCCCTCCGTAGGTAGGGGCATTCTGTCAACCAGTGCATGAATGTCACCCATAGTGAACGGGTGGTATGTCGACCCTCCAGTTGGGAGAGCGACTAGTGGCATGTCAAAACAACCTGTTCGTCAGGATTCTTGTCACATTGTCTCTGGCTACGTCTTACCATCTGAGGTAATTTAGCTACTGTCTCTTGGTCAGCTTCTGAAATCCGTCCTGTCATGGTTATAATCTGAACTCTGTTCTTTTTACGGTGTCTACAGTTCGGTTCTGCTTCCTTAGTCAGTGCAGACAAATACTGCACATTTGTCTGTCTTCGCCTGAGTCCGAACTGTCCAAGTCATCGTCCTGGTCAATATATTCTCTCTCAGAAGAGGCTCGTTGCGCTATTGGAGCATGTCTAGTCTGTGTGGATCTCTCTGCAAATGGTTCTCCATTTAAACTAGCGCTTCTCAGTGGTGAGAGGTTAGGGGAGGCTTCTCTCTCATGTCTGTCCTTTCTTTCACGCTCAATCTCACCCTGTTCTCTCTCTCTGCGTGCTGCTTCCCTCCACACTTGCTCTTTGTAAGCATCCTTTCGTTCATTTTCTTCCTTATCATTTATGTCTATGATTGCTATCAATTCAGCCACCGTAGGTTCCTCACCGGTATCTGTCTTCGGAGTCAACAATGTCCTCAGTCTAATTATTTGTTCTTCGTCAGGTTTGGTCTTGGTAACTGGTGGGGTGTTGCTCTCTTTAGCTGCTAGCTGACGAAGAGTAGTCATGGTGGTCTTCAACCTTTTTATTTCTGATTCTGTAGTTTCCTCACTGTCTGACGGTTGTGCGTTAACTGAGCTACAGCTATCCCTTTTCCTGGGAGTAGAGGTGAGTCTGTTGGGAATCAGAGAGACATTTCCTATCATTCTGAAATTCCCTCCCCTTCCGACGTCATATTCTAGTTCTGATTCAGAAAATGCGTCTGTAGACAGCATCTGAAGGTTTGTCATGGGAGGGGAACTGGGTGAGGGGGGGTTAGAGGTGGAGGGAAGCGTATAGGGAGGGGGTCGGGTCCTAAGGGGGTGGTATAGATCTGGATAGAGGAGGGGACCGCCCTCTGGGATATCTGGGAGGGGCCCACCATATGGCTTCTCCTTCCTGACTGTCTCTATCACTTCTGCGGGAGGGGCTGGTGCAGGACTGGGTGGGGCTGCTATGGCGGGCAGATTTTTGGCGGGAGTTTTGCTCAGAGGCAGGCTACTGCCACTCCATTCATAGCTAAGGCTGCGTTATGGCCTATTCTCCTTAGCTTGTCAACTAGCTCCCTCTCTTTGTTAAGTTTAGAAGCCCTGATAAAACCTGCCTTCTGCTTGTTGAGAGTTTCTAATTTCTGAACCAACTGTCGCTCGTATGTATTGAGTGCTGTGGCTAGGAGACTTATTGCCTCGTACCCTCTACTCTATTCTCTGCGATCATCTGATCGTGTAAAAAACGGAGATCCCTGCTCACCTTTTTATGATCTCCGGACTTAAGTCCGCTAAGTATCAATCTCTCTGCTTGTCCCCACTGTTCCCTTAAACTACCCGGAACAGGGACTCCTAATTCTCTCTCTTCACGTTCAAATTCTCCTTCCATTTTGACTTTGTTCGTATCTGCTTCTCCTAAAGGTTTTAGTTTTATAAAAATACCAGGTACTTCTGCGTACTATAATTTACTAACTATTGTAGTTTTATTCCCACAGGTATACAGTCTGATAGTTTTCGGTGCGAGGTGTATTTCAACCAGTTACTGAGACTTCCAAGAGCGCTTCGGCACCCTCTTACGAGGATGCGGCCCAAGGCATGGAGTCGAAACCCAGTCTACAATAACCTTTGATCGTCACGTATATGCTATCAGATACAAATAAGATTCTACAATACTTTCAGGGACGGTCCTTTCAAATTGATGTTGAAAATATTATAATATACAACCACAGTAAATCACACTCAAAATAAATATACCTAACGTCGCCCCAGATCCGTCTAAGGGTTGCCTGTGTACGTTAGTCGATGAGCCCCAACCCCAGAATTCGTCTAAGAATTACTGTGTGTGTCATCTTATTTCTCTGAGTATTTGCAGCTGGACTTCCTTTACCAAATTTATAACAACTGAAATCTCGGACGATGATTGCAGCTGGACTTCCTTTAAAAAATGTATAACCACTGAAATCTCGTTACACAGTTAATCACACTCAAAATAAATATATCTAACGTAGCCCCAGATCCGTCTAAGGGTTGCCTTTGTACGTTAGTCGATGAGCCCCAACCCCAGAATTCGTCTAAGAATTACTGTGTGTGTCATCTTATTTCTCTGAGTATTTGCAGCTGGACTTCCTTTACCAAATTTATAACCACTGAAATCTCATTACACAGTTTTTGTATTCCCCGTACAGTCTAGTTGACTTTTATAGTGCAATGTTTATTTCAACAGATGGAGAGACTCCCAAAAGCGCTTCTACACCCCCTTTCGGCGATGTGGCTTTTGGCAAGGAGTCGAAACCCAGTCTACAGAATCTCTTTATCGTCACGTTTAGTCTTCTAGATTAACCCCACAGCAAGAGTTTGCGAGATCCGGTCATTTCAAATTGATTTTGAAAGTTGCGTTTCTCCTCTTGAAATACCCCACATATAACACAACTGCAGCTCCTCTTTGAGACTGGAAAGTGTTATTCTTTATCTAGTTCCGATGGAGTTCCCTTTAAAAAACCATGAACTTTTCAACGAGTTAGCCGTATGGTCCTGAAAGACCTACGGGGCCTTTCACCGTCTTCTTACACACCTCGTTCTTCACTTTTATTTATTATAACTAACTAGTACTGTATTTTTTACCATAAGACTAAAACACTGAAAATGCCGCTGACAACTCTAAAATGTTGTAGTATAGCCAATCACAGATTTTGATAATAACAGGTATCTGCTCACCTTTCAGTTGTAGGGCGCCCTGGTTTAGTTGTCAGAGGTATTCGAGGTGTCTTCCCTTGACCGTTCGTCCGCTGGCTGCCGGTGTTCTTTCTATGAGACCCTACTCATCACGTCGGTCGGTCACCAAATTGTTGGATTGGGCACCCTTTTGAGTGGTTGAAGGTTCGAGCCCGCTCCGCGCCGTTCGTTTGATGAGTGGTCTGCTATAAAAGGAAGGACTCAGGCACAGAGATATGAGGTTAACAATAAGCTGATTTAATGGTAAAAGCAACAGTACAATATAACAAAGTACTTCGGGCCTCGGCTCTGCTACCGTGCGATGTACGTATCAGACAGTCAGACAGAACAGAGGCCCCGAGTGTACAGAACTCACAATATTTATACACACAAACGGGGAGGAGTTGTGTCGGTTGCTCCTCCCTAGGTGTTTATCTACTGGTGGATTCACTCCTGGGCGAGCCCTAGGCAGCGATCTACCAATCTTTATCTTTGTTTTATTCTTCGACACCTGGCAGTACCGTCTCTGTATACCAATCCTTATCTAAACACTTTCCCATGCTCCTGTCCAGCCCACCAAAACCCGGGGGGGGCGACTGGGCCTTATACACTCCTAAGCCACGAACACAAAATGAGCACAGCAAGCAAACAACACCACAGAGAACACCTGCCCCAGTCCCACAAGCACACATTCCACACAGACCATTGGCGCCCAAGATATGTTGGACCAAGGCCACAACTATTGAAACAGGTTATACAGGTTACTTTACTTCCCACGCAAAGCTTATAAATGAGGCCCCTGGTCTTTTGTAAGTCACTGTTCTTTTGGAAAGTTCTTCTCTGCTTTGTCCTGCCGGGTTTACTTGTAATTTAAGGCATTTTGTGTGTAAAGTTTTTTTGTTTCCTTCATTGAGCTCAACCATGCTCTGCTTTCCATGACTTAGAGCTCATGACGACTTCCAACCTCTGGAAATGGGTCCATCTGCATTTCTTATGTTTTTTTTGCCTTTAAGGTAAAAAACTGAAGATTCACATCAAATGTAAAATTAGCTTACATTGTGCTTTTAGTCTACAACTGTTGCAAATGTTGATAGGGTATTTAAAAAGCCCCATCTCCACCGCAGCATCAACCTGCACGTTCTAAGGTCCCCTTGAGAGTTATTAATGTCATTTCCCAATCCCTGCTGTGCTGAGGTCGGTGTACCTTTGTGGTGAGTGCGGTTGCCAAATATCAATTACATATTTTGCATTCACATTATCACTTAAGTTGAATTAAAATGCAGAGAGAACAGGGAAGGACTTCAATCCCATTTCTTTTTCTACTAAATGCAATGAACAATTTCAATTTCCAAAAGTTAACACAAGCCTTTCAGTACAACAATAACCTGCCTGTTTTACATAACTAATAGAGCAGTGTTGAAGGGAGTCATTGGATGCTAAAACCTCATTATCCCGTCTGACAACCTTGGCACATGTGCTGAATGTGAAAGTAATGGCTCTTAAATGCTGCCAGGACCACGATACAGCCCTTTTTAGATGTGGTTGAGAGAATGTGAAAAATGTTGTCTCATTTCAGTGGAGGGAAACCGGGCAGTGGCCTTTGAAAAATTTGGTTCAGTATAATAATGTATTTATCACAATGAATTATGCTGTGCCATGGGACATCCTGCACAACCCCACAATCTTTTATCAGCCAAGCTACTGCCACAATAGCCATTTTCTGTTAATTCAACAAAGACTTGAGAAAAAATTGCCCAAAACACTTCCATTCCAAGGGCTGCAGTTTCAAAAACCATGCAACAAACAAACACAAAAGTGCCAAAACACAAGCAAATGAAGAAACATCACTAGAAACGTACCTGCAGATCTGCTGTAGGCTAGCTAGCTCACATAGCTTACCTAGATATAAAAAAAAATACTTACGTTTAGTAAACACTGCGCATCTTTCGTGAAGTTGGTGAAGATTGATCTTCATTTGCATGTGTTTAGGCACTTTTGTGTTTTTACATTTGGACCGTTTTTTAAACTGCAGCGCGTTTCTCCCTATGAACATGCTTGAGCTGTTGTAGTACTCTTGCATTGGTCAGCCACCTTAGAGCTCTCCTTAAGAAAGTAAAAGGAAAGATGTTGAAGTATAAGGAAACGTAAATCTTGAATTCAACTAAACATACTCTAAGTTTCTCTCTTTTCTTAGAACATAATGATACGCTCATTACTGCTATGAAAGCATCAGCCTTTGATGTTCCATGTGCCATTTAGAGCATTGATTAAATATAAAATTGGATTAGGAACAGAGCTGCATCTTTGTGAATGGCAAATCTTGTTACCTATGCTCCCAACAAAACCATAGGGACCTAACATGACTAGAGCAAAATGAGGGGGGATCTCTGGATGGACATGAAGCCTGGGGTTAAAAGGGAACAGGTCAAAGGAAGAGCTTTTGAAGCCCCGAGTGAAGCTTGGCAGCTGTGAACTCCAACAGCGCCAGCCCTCAATGCAAAGAGACACGGGGTGTTTCTCAATGTCGAGGACGCTTCCTTGGTAGGACATGTCTTCCGAGTCAGGTCCTTCAGAAGCGAGGCAAGAATCCTTCCTAGCCTCGGAAAACGAAGAAGGGTGGAACAGGCTAACAGGTGTGCAGATGTGCGTCATATGCGAGGCCCCGCCTTAAATGGAGCGTGATTTCCGCCAAAGATTTTGGAAATTGGTCCGTGCGCAAAGCATTGTGGGGATTTTAAGACCACGGAGGATACACATGTGCAGCCTCGAAATTTCCCTCAACGAACGACGCCGGCCTCGGTAGAATTCCAAGGATCCTGGACATTGGAACAGTCCTTCGGCGGGACTCGATGACGTAGCATCCTTGAAATAGTGGCTCTGGAGGAGCCTTCCTCGACATTGAGAAACACCCACGGACTTGGCGTGCTTCATGGAGTTTCAGAGAGGGAGCAGGGGAGCCAGAGACTAAAGTGGGTGAGGGAGTTTTTTATTGTGTCAGATGATGGAAATAGCTCAGATAATTTTACCATGCACAAACGGCATGCAAACTGGAACTTTCCTTCAGATTTGACTTTCTTTTATTCACAAACTCTCCACACTCCATAAAGGTGTGATGTCAAAGCTTCACTCATTAGCATATCATACAGATCATTCTCTGATACGATATTCATTCTTATTGTATTGTTTGGAATTCAGTGAGGGCAATAATATTGCTGCTCTCAAGTCCCATGGTATTCGTACTGCTTGTGCCAGAAAGCCTAAACATACTATTGCACATATTCATATGTAAATCGAAACAAAAAATAGGCTGCCAAAGCAAGGGTATGCACCTAGAGATATATTTCAAACACAAACATATTTCCCCATTTATAACAAATTCCATTTTTAAATAGTACCCTCTCAATGGCACACAATAAACAGATTAATGGTACTATACAGTTTTTTGTTGAATAACAGTAAAACAAGTATATCATTTAATTAAAGACATATGCTCTCTCCCTGTACACAACACATGCCCCTCTCAACCCCAGAAATAATGCAATCAGAAGCCCCTTTTCCTCCTTAAAGTGGACCTATCATGCTATATTTGAATAATATATTGTAGGGCCATACCTATATAAAACATGTTTGTGAAGTTTTTTTTTCAAAATACCAAACAAATCATGCATTTTAGCCATGCCTCATTTCGCTCTATTTGCTCTTTTCAAGCCCTGTTTTTGCAAGGGCTGATTCCGTGAGAAGTCTTCTTCGCTGCTTTTGTGGCAGACTACAGCGCCACTTACAGGCCTGGCATATGTACTACAGCGTCTCCAGCACTTTCGAGCGGCAATGGCCGTGGCCGTCTCCTCCTGATAGGTGGAGAGTTGCCTATAGAGGCGGAGCTCCCCGTTTCTGACATCAGAACAATTTCAAATCTGTATCGAACAGTATCTGTAAGGAACAGCAGCTGTGTGCGATTGAGGACAACACTACCCTGTAAAAATTCACGCAATGCACAAGTGGTCACTTTGAAAGACATGCGTTGTAGGCCTACTAATGGAAGTATCCGAATTGAGACAAAGCGTATATGTCCGTTCAGCGTATTATTGGAAGTTGGCTCGGTTTATTCAGGATATTTTTCTGGTTAAGGCATTGATCTCTGGCATGGGAAAACAGAATGGTCATCCGCCCATCCTTTTGACTCTCATTTGTCCCAGGGCAGATAGCACAGAACCAGCAGGATTTTCAATGTGTGGTTCAATTGCCAATGTCTGCACGTGGTGTTTCCTGATGACCGGACTGCACATTGACACTGATCCAAGCCCAGAGCACATTGAGCAGGTAAGGAGAAAGCAATGCTGCCAGTAACATAACAGTATCTAATATCAAAGTCTTCTGTTACAACCAAACATCTTATTTCATTACTGCAGGACACAAGTATCACTCATCCTACCGTTACGATAATAAATGTTGCATTATCTCATAGCAAAAGGATTACACATATCTACAGAATTGATTGGAAAATACATTATTTCCTTTAGGCAATTATAGTGATAAGAGGTTGCATACAGTATACCTTGCTATCACCCCGAAGATAATGACTGAGAAGCTCATCAATTCTGCCTCACCCGTATCTCCCCTGCCAGACTGTGAGATAACTATATTTCTTAAAGAATCTCCCCATGCCATGTATTTCACTCTAAATCCTCCTTTACGGTTTTCAGTTTTCCCCTGCACTGGCCAAATTGAATTCTTACTCTGGAGATATGGCCAGGGTGACTTTAAAAACTGTCCAAAGTTCAAATAGCCTCTGCTTTTACTTTTCACTAGCTCTGTAGAAGGGTTGTTGCCTGTTCAGTGTTATTTGGAGAGGAGCTCAACAATTCAAATTAAAACCATGGTGCTTGAACTACTAGGATATTGAAAAAATCCAGCATCAGTAAAAACAATATAAAGTTGAAAGGTAAACAATTATTGGCATTAAAATGTACATATCAAAGTATTTATCAAGAGTGACAGCGGAGAAGAACATATTTTATATTTCTATGCTCTCTGCTCTTATATGTTTGCAGGCCTCATTGGACACTAGTGTCTCACTTCAAAGAAGATTCAAACACCCACACCTTGTGCATTTCATCAGCCTGCCTTTTAGGACTAAAAGATGGAGTCTGGAAGTGCAGTGGATAATAGAATACCCTGACGGCTGCATTGTAAGAAAGCTTGAAGTAATCAGAGGAAATATCAGTGATCAAAGACGACGCAGGTGAGACATATTGAAAGGACTGTCTGGCTTCTTTTTTCCTGTTATATTTACCGTCTTACCTCTTTGTTGCCAGTGTCTCCCGAGTTCATCTCCGCAGAGCTGAAATTGTCTGCCAGTGACCGCCATCGCCCCTGTTTGCGATGCTTTTAGTGCTTCACACTCCCCCTCAGGTCGGCTGAGTCAGGAGCTCACAAGGAATCACAAAACTAATTGCTTTATCTGAGCCTTTTGTCTAAAGGGTCAGAAATTGAGTTTGCTTGTAGGGCGAGAGAGGGAATTATAAATCGAATGGGATAGGGGGAGAAAAATTCAATTTGTGCACAGCCCTTGTCAGAAGCGCTTACTTGTGGTGTCCAGATTAGAAGAGGGTAAGAAAGGGAGATAACAGCATTATAGCGGGAGCAAACACACTCTTGTCTAAGGGGCTAGGCGCGGAGGCTAATCTAATACCTGACACGGACATGTCCGAACAGCATGGGGGTGCTCCTGTCGGAAACTGATGTTAACACCATCACTTAACCCACTGCAAAGTCATCGACAGTCATTTTTAGCTCTGACTTTTTGATATATTAAGGGCAGGAAGACAGTTTTTTTATTTTTTTATTGAACATAAATGCTACAAATTCCAAAGCGAAAAAGCCATTACAATGGGCAACAAATGCCAGTAGTTTAAGAACAAGTTCCAATTTACAGTATCCCTGTTTAACAAGCGACTCAGAGGCAGGGCTATGATTAATGCGCAGTGCAACATGTCATGCAGTTTGTGCTCATTTTTCACCTTCGAGCCGAAAACATCATACAAGTACTGGATCATTAATATACCCCACGGATTGTTTTTTGGATGATGGAACTGCACAGGCACACCATTTTCCTGCCTGACTCTGAGAGAGAAATTACATGCTGCTGCCTGGGCTTGTGGCTCAGCGCTGTGCAATAGAGACGTGGAGGTTCTCTTTATGATTTGCACTAATTTCAAGCTTTACACACTCTAATGTGCAACATTGAACAGCGTAAATAATTCACTGATATGTCATCATTCACCAATGTGAAAAATCTGTCTTTACAGTTGTGGTGGCTCAAGGAGAGGAGTCCAGTAATTCTCATAATAATACACACAAGCCATTTATTTTTAAAGAATAGTTTTTCATTTTGGGAAGCACACTTATTTGCTTTCTTGCCGAGAAAAGATTGAATCCTTTCTCTTACCTGTCACATAAGAAGAAAAGCCACTGATTTTACACAAAGGTCCTTTTATAGGTGTTGGGGAGGATCGTGTGATGTCATTTGAGTGACAGTTTGAAAATGAAAATATTTAGGGGTGCGGAGACCTCTGCTGCCCGCTCCTCATCTCTTCTTGAGGCTAGCTACTTGAGGCCACATAAGTGAAATTGAAACGCATAAGCTGAAACGTAAAACAACAGAGTTGCGTTGTGGGTAATGTAGGGGCCAGCTTTTGACAAGGCAGAGGAAGGCCTAGAATAAAAAAGGTTACACATATTAATTGTTTCAAACCGTTCATTGTGATTCCAACAAACAATAGCGCCTTGCAATGCTAAATCATTCACTTTTGAATGCAGAGATTGTCTGTTAGCCTAGGGCTGTTTCTCAAAGTCGAGGACGCTTCCTTGGTAGGACATGTCCTTCCGAGTCAGGTCCTTCAGAGGCTAGGCAAGAATCCTTCCTAGCATTCGGAGAACGAAGAATGGAACAGGCTAGCAAGTGTGCAGATGTGCAGATGTGCGTCATATGCAAGGCCCCGCCTTATTGAGCGCGACTTGTTTGAAGACTCATAACTGATTTGCGAAGATCGAAGATGGACACGTTTTTGTTGTTGTCTTTTATCCATACATCTTTTGAGATGGAGGAAGAGCTAGAGCGAGAGAACCTTTGTCTGTCTGCTCGGAGGAGGAGGATGTTCTAGTTAAATAAGTCTTCCTGCTTGCCTTCCGTACAAGTTTTATTCTCTAATGTAAATCAAGTAGTTTGTGAGTTGTCATGATGGTTTAAATCACCCTTGGTAGACACCCCTTTATATTCCCTCTATTTCATGCTTCCCGCACAATAAGCAAGAAACACTTTTCTCCAGTGTCAATTTTGCATATATAGTTTGTGCATGTTTGTAGTCCTTCTAACACTTATCGATGCGGAGAAAGTGTGTAATCACATTTAAATTGTATTTTTAACAATATAAACACGCACACAAGCAAATTGCAGATTTGAGAGACACACTCTGACCAGGGGGTTACAATTATTGCTTACTTTACAGCTCAAATGCTCAATAATTATCAAGTATTTCCAGTTGTCCAGTTTTTAAATCCTTTCTTGAACATGGTTTTACTTAAAAATGTGAAAGTAGGAAGCTAGTTTTACTAGTGTTTATTCTCAGCCAGGCACAGGGACCAAAGACTCTCCGGTAAGGATTAAACAACAAAGATTTTGATTGATACATTTTTATTTCGAACAAGTAAAATAAATAATTTAAAAAACAAAGAAATGTTTCAGTGCATAGTCATGTAAGAAAAAAACAAAACAAAGTGACATTTACAACAACAACAGCATTAGCAACATAAACAGTCCCACATCTAGTGTTCGAAAAGGAGTGAGAAGAAGTATAATTTATTTAATCTCACCCCCTTGTCCCTAAATTATGTATTTATAATCTATAATTATAAATAATTATCATAATTATTAATGTTGTTATTATTATTAATCTGCTTTACTTGTTGATTGACAGATATACATATATATATACACATACACACACATACACATACACCAGGGTTTCCGTTAGCCGGTAATTACCGGTTTTTAGCTGGTAAAATTTATAAAAAACCGGTAAATTCAAAACCTGCCGGTCAAAATGTCCGGTAATAACTAGGGATGCTCCGATCGATTGGCCGCCGATCATTATCGGCCGATATTCACTCTTAATAGTTTGATCGGTGCTCTCTATAAAGGCCGATCAGGAGAGCTGGATCTGATCGATATGGACATAAACGCGAGTGAAGTATAACCGGACAAGAGAGAGAGAGATCAGAGATCAGGGGCCTCATTTATAAATAGTGCACAGTTTATAAATGCACAGGCTGCAGTGGAGACGCTGCGCACAGCTGATCGACAGCTGGAAGACAAACCACAAAATACAAAAAAATAATTCAGATCCAGTCGTCATGACTCCACTCCGGAGGGATTGACGACTATAAATGAGGCCCCTGATCAGCTGCTGAGTCTGACGGAGACACGCAGCTCTGCATCTGCATGATCACCTGAAGCCCTGCTATGAAGGTAGATATGGTGCAAAATGCGACAGCTTGTAAAACCTGATGTGAGAACTTGCAGAAAAGAAATCTGAGCTTGTGTGCATACATTTACACTTGTATAAAATATCCACGCATCTGTGAGCCAAATTTGAAGTCACAGAAGAAAAAACATTTTTTTGTAGCTTGTAGAAAAGAAATGAACTTAGTGATGAAATGTTCACTTGCAGAAAAATACATATTTTTTAAATATATTTTCCATTACAACTGCAACTTGGTTATTACAACCTCTCAAATCAGTCATTACAACTTCACGAATCTGCTCTGTGGCAGTATAAATTGACGAATCTGCGGCCTTGACTTTTGCTACACTTCTTGTGATGAATGTGTCGCTAAAGTAATTTTCACCTGTAGATGTGGGGGGTTGGAGCGAAGGGGCGGAGCTATCAGAACGATGAGGCGCAAGCTCGGGTCAGTCACACACAAGTCACAGCCATAGTCTGCTGTTGCCCCTTTCACACCAATGCAGCTCCCGTTCTAGCTCCGTGTTTTGCTCACAACAACAACAATGGGGGACTGCGTCGGGTCGATGATCGTGTTTAAATTAAATAACTACTTCTCCAACCTTATACTTTTCTCCAGAGTGTCGTGGTTCATTGTTTATTCATGTGTTTCAGCGACATTTACCGACCGCTGTAAAGTATTCACTGTCTGACTGTCACACAAGCAGCTGATAAATATCCCCAATTCCCCATAAGTGAATGTGTTTCAGTATGAATTGACGCTGTTTGGCATCACAACACTGTTATGAAAGTCTCTCTAGTATAAAATGGGTGATGTTAGCATAGCAACCGAAGCTAAACTGACTACTTGTTGCTATCCTATTGTGGCATACAGGGCCGTCCCTCCCTACAGCCAGATCACGCAGACTGCGTGGGGCCTCACCTTGCGGAGGGGGCCTCATCTTGCGGAGGGAGCCTCAACTGAGCCGCAAATGCGGCGCAGTTGAGGCGCCTAGGCGCTTATGCGGCGCAATTAGTGTGGCGCGGCACGGTTTTGCTGCTGCGAGGCTCCACTAGCACCCCCCCCCCGGACGCTCGCAAAACAGAGGGCCTCATCATATAACTTTGCGTGGGGCCTCAAGTTGGCCAGGGACGGCCTTGGTGGCATAGGTCTAAGCCATTTTCTACAGGCACATTTTACCGGCATATTTTTCATTATGATTCTACTTGTGATAGTTGGACATGACAACCTGTGCAGCCCATGTATTGATTCCATCTGCTGCTATAATACAAAACAAAACGTCTGCCTCTCTCCACAATGATCAATAACAGCGAAAGGATGGTCAAAGTAAGGTACAAATGAACAGAATCACACGAAGCCTGGTTAGTGTTGCCTGACTTTATAAAGTGTGTTTTTTTTATAAGTGTGTGGTTGCGTTCTAGTCACTTTGCTCAGCGCTACTGCTTGTTTCAACTTTTATTGGCCGTACTCTCCATAAACTGTTAGCTCAGGTTAATCTCAATTTTTTTCTAGCTTGGTAAGAACCGGTTTTCGGGTGAAAGAGCCGGCTCCGCTGCGGCGTGAACAGGAAAAACCGGTGCTTATCAGGCTCAAGCTCCAAACCGGACCTGGAACCGCGTTGGTGTAAAAGGGGCAACATGCGGGGCCCCGCAGTCATCCAGTTCGACCTGACTATGGCTGTGTGACTGACCCGAGCAGATTTGTTGATTTATACTGCCACAGAGCAGATTCGTGAAGTTGTAATGACTGCTTTGAGAGGTTGTAATAACCAAGTTGCAGTTGTAATGGGAAATATATTTTAAAAATATGTATCTTTCTGCAAGTGAACATTTCATCACTAAGTTCATTTTTTTTCTACAAGCTACAAAACTTTTATTTTTTTCTGTGACTTCAAATTTGGTTCACAGATGCGTGGATATTTTATAATGTGTAATAGTGTAAATGTATGGACACAACCTCAGATTTTTTTTCTGCAAGTGCTCACATCAGGTTTTACAAGCTCTCGCATTTTGCACCACATCTACCTTCATACCCCGCCCGCTGTTTAGCGAGCTGCTTGAGAAACTGACCGGCTGTCAGGAGAGAGAGAGGAAAAAGAGAGGCTCCGTTCCCCCCGTGTTATTATTCAAAGTTAATGTAAACTTTTGAATAATGTACTTCATCTACTATAAGTCGTTTGTTTGAATGTAATAATGATGTTGTTTGGGGAAGCGTATCATTTTTAGAAAAATGAATCTGAACTTTTCGATCTTCGAGCTGAAGCAATATAAAAATGAGCCCCATTAACTGAGTTTTAAATATCAGCATATCCGGTCATAGTCCGGTAATTACCTGCTAATGGAAACTCTGCTACACAATTCTTCTTATTATTATTATTATTATTGAAACATGACCGGTAAGTTTCGAATTTGTCCGGTAAAATAAATTATTTCCGGACATTTGACTGGCAAGAAAAAATCCTAGCGGAAACCCTGATATACACATATACATACACACAGATAAAGTTTAGGTGGTTTTTGTTTCATTAGTACATTAGCATTCTGTCTCTTTGACCATTTCGCACTGTTCATTTGTTAATTTATCAACAGTGCGAACCCAGCATGTTGTCAGGAACCTACAAGTGTAGATCAAATTGTGTACCCAACTTGACAAAATATCAGAGTATCTTCAGTGCCTCAGATATATTGAGTACTTTGAAACATTGCCCAATATCCTTCTGCACACAGTATTAAATCAATGCCAAAGACACAAGCTTCTGGTTCTGTATTGAATTAAAACTGCGTCACACACTGCCCTATATAACTTGACCGTTTGATAGTGTATTTGAGGAGGGTCATTCTTTCAATTTAAGAATGTCAAACGGTTATATTGCATAGATTTCAACTGGTAAAAGCCCTGTAATTAGATTATGGTACTTTTTAAAATCAGTTTTGAGCAAGGTATGTGTCAGAACTGCAGCCCTGAAAAATGTCAGTTTTTCCTTCCGGCATTCTAATACCTTAAATGCTCCAATATTATTTCTGGGTAAATATTGGCATGTGTGTTTTCCGTCTTCATAGAGTAAATGGAAAGATAAACACCAACTTCATATCTGTGCGATCGTCATTGGCTATGATAGAGACCTTTATTTTTGTTTTGAAGATCAAACAATTCCTCTTTTTTTCTGACTATTCAAGGATAAAGGTACTAGCTGCAACACTACCCTCATGGTTATTAAATGATTTGTGCTGTAACCAAAGGGATCACACCCTTTGTGACACTACCATTGTTATTTCTCAGGTTTATCTTTGCTCTTTCATGTTTGCTACTTTGAAAAATGTTTATATGTGAGTGCTTTAGGAAATGCATATTAAAGAACTTTAAGCAATTTACTGTAATGACTTCTCTACCTCCAAAAACTCTCTGAAGAGTTTCATCTTAGGAGGAATTCAACCTACAAAAGGCCTTTTTTTAATTTCTCGCAATTCTTCTTCAGGAGCTGTGATATTCCCTTTATAGTATGAATGTCCAAAAATTAGACTCTGAACTGTTCAAGCAAAGGAGGTGACGTGTGTCCCTCGAGAGGGTTCCTCTGTTGCAAAAGAGAAGCCAGAGACATGGATCAATATTTGAACATGATGAAAGATGCTTACTTACATCTGTCAACATGGGCTTGTTGAAGTAATGGTAAGTGGTCGGACAACATGAGTAACACTCCCATTTATTCCCCAGATCAGAGTGTGGTGGTCCTGGGCAGCGTCCAGGTGGGAACGTGTGAACGAGCGGGACATAGCTGGAGAGAAAGCATAGCTTTTAGCCAAACTACTCAGGGGAAATAAAAGTCAGTGTGGAAGAAAAATGACCATCTCCTATGGAGAAATGTTGCTTTTACCTTCCTCTTTAATAAAATCCTATGCCAGTTCAAGTATTTTTGGTTTCCAGTGTTAGAATTAGGAAATGAGAAATAAGTATTTTATTTAACAAATATACAGTATATGCAAATGCCGATGTGATTATCAAACTTTGTTGTGTTTTTTGGTAACTGCCTGTATGTCATTTTAAAGGCCCATTAATAATTTTTCCACACATCTTGGGCTTATTTTCTATTATCTGACAGTTGACAGTGGAGATAGGCAAGAATTATGGCAGAGAGCAAAGAGGTGACAATAAAGGCCGTGTAGGTCAAAATTCAAACTCACCCCGCACACACACACTACTGAAAACATCTAGCCTTGCACACACACAACTGAAATACTCTCACATTCACTACTGAACGCCTCGCACACACACTACTGAAAATTAACCAAAAGCATTTAGCAATTACTAACAAAGCACTTATATACTAATAAAGGACTGGCTTATCTAAGCTAGTTGAGTAGTTGAGTACTTGAAATGTTTTGGCTCTATGAAACGTGATGTACTTATATGATTCTGTTTTCTTCAAGTTTGTATCTTCTTGGTCGAATTTACTTATTGTAAGTCGCTTTGGATAAAAGCGTCAGCTAAATGCAATGTTAACCTCACACACACACTATTGAAATCCTCTCATATTCACTACTGAACACCTCACACACACACTCAACTGAAAATTAACCTCACTCTGTTACGATTCGGGAAAAGGTAGGACCCAAATGCAGTTTAAAAAGGGAAGCGGGTTTCAAAATGTAACAAAAAGCTTGCTTTATTTACAAAAAAAGCTGTTGACAATGAGAAATACTTAAACAAAACCATGAATCCAAAAAGTAGGCAACACGAGGTAGCATCCAGACAAAACTAACCCTGACAAACATGAAGGGTGACAGGAAAGACAATGAACCGACAAGGAGCACAGGGAAGACAAGACTAAATACAAAGAAGGGTAATCACAGGACAAGACACAGCTGGCCAGGGGAGGCAGAAACCAAAGGGCAACAGGTGAACACAATCAGACACAAGAGACAGGGAGAACAGAATTTCAACATAAAATCTTGACAAGACAGACAACTAAGATTGTGACAGAAAACTAGGATTGTGACAGAACCCCCCCCTCAAGGGACGGATTCCAGACGTTCCACCAAAGTCCAACACTTCCAAAAAGGTGGGTGGAGGGGGTCGGGAGGACGGGTTTGGGCTGACAGCCCGGAGGCACGGCAGAGGACCAGGAAGTCCGGGTCGTCCGCCCGGGTCTCGGGCGGACGACCCGGGGGCAAGGCAGAGGAACAGGAGTTGGTCTCGGGCGGACGGCCCGGGGGCAAGGTAGAGGAACAGGAGGTGGTCTCGGGCGGACAGCCCGGTGGCAAGGCAGAGGCAGAGAAGCGGCTAAGGCCGCGGCGGGCATAGTCAAGGAGCCGGGGACAAGGACGGACCGGGTTCGTGGCCGACTGGACCACCGGCGGAATAGGATCTGGTGTCGGCGGGACACCCGGCAGGACAGAGTTCGTAGCCGGCGGAGCCAACGGCTTAACAGGAACCCTGGACGGGACATGGGCTGGTGTCAGTGGCACCTCCAACAGGACAGGACATGGCGTTGGCAGGAAATCCGGCGGAGTAGGTGTCGGCGGGACCCCAACAGGACAGGACATGGTGTTGGCGGGACCCATAACAGGACAGGACATGGTGTTGACAGGAAATCCGGTGGAACCCCCAACGAAACAGGACATGGAGTTGGCAGGACCCTCAGTGGAACCCCCAACGACACAGGACATGGAGTTGGCAGGACCCTCAGCGGAAACCCCAATGACACAGGACATGGAGTTGGCAGGACCCTCAGTGGAACCCCCAACGATACAGGACATGGAGTTGGCAGGACCCTCAGCGGAACCCCCAACGACACAGGACATGGAGTTGGGACATAAATTGGGATTAGAGAAGGGACATGAGAAGGGACTTGAAAAGTGACTCGAGAGGGGACTTGAAAAGGGACTTGAGAGGAGACTTGAAAATGGACTCGAGAGGGAACTCGAGAGGGGACTTGAGAGGGGACTCGAGAGGCAACTCGAGAAGGGACTCGAGAGGGGACTTGAGAGGAGACTTGAAAAGGGACTCGAGAGGGGACTCGAGAAGGGACTTGAGAGGGGACTCGAGAGGAGACTCGAGAGGGGACTCGAGAGGGGACTTGAAAGGGGATTCGAGAGGAGACTTGAAAGGGGACTCGAGAGGGGACTCGAGAAGGAACTTGAGTCGGCGGGACCCCCGATGAAGAAGGGATACGGGGGGTTGGCGCATGACACTACATTTACACTAAGTTCTGATAACAGTTGAATATTATTTAATAATAACATATATTTTAATGTTGATTAACTGCAGACTGTTCATTCATAATCTGATTATGTTAGTAGTACAAAGTGATGAATTTAAAAAACACATTAAAATGAAAAAATATATTATTTCTACAGCCGCTTAATAAACAAACCCACCTCTTTCATAAATAACACACTTGCTCTGCAATAATGTCATATGTTTCTTGTCATTTCTGTTAGGAAAGGACATACCTTAAGGACACAACTGCCTCACCGTTTTCTCCGAGGGGCCAGAAGAAAAAGAAAGCTGATATGACATTAAAAACCAATACAGGACATTCACTAAGAAACTACACTTTTATTGTGAACACAAAGATCTGCACCCTGAATAGTGTGTATTCAAACAGGACCATCATTTGTTTGTGACAGCTGTGCCCAGTATGGGCTCACAGATGTAGTTTGGTGGTTTCTTCATCAGGCCTGGTCCTCCTCCATCAGGCCTGGTCCTCCTCCCAGGCAAAGACCTCTCCACCTCAGTCCTCTCCAGCCAAACCAACAGACAGGACATCCGTCACACTGAGGTTTCTCCCAAAGTCTCTGCAGCTCTCTGGACACCACGCTGTCTCAATTGATCCACACTGTGAATATGAGGGGAAAATGTGTGTAATAAATGCTTTAGACAAAAATAAATATGAAGTTAACTGTAAGGAGTGGCTCAGTTTTTTTAAATAAACAATGCTATTACTGTATTTTAATATCTCACGTCTGAAAGTTTAATTTAAAAGAAGAGGCCCCAAAAATAAAGATTGGTATATCAATAAATGTAGTTGATTTTGTCTTTTTAATTGTTTAAAGTAAAGTAGATAGAACTTCGGAGTTATATCTAAGAGTTTTAATACAGTCTGGTTGAGGAGGAGGCACACAGGTAAGTAAGAGCACTAACTAGCTACCATCACATGTAACTAAGCTTGCCTTGAATTTATTAAAAGTATAGTTAAGTAGACCAGACCGTCTCTGTTTGTAGACTGCTCGGTCCAGGCTCCAGCCTACGGCTGCGGTGCTGTTTCTCTATAAATCCATGCTGAATTGGACCTTCTGTTTAATTCTTCTTCTTTAATGGTGACTTCCAAACAGAGTAGACGATAGAGATGGGTGAGTCCTGATTCATCCGGATCATTAACCCGGATCCTAGTAATGAGCTGGTCGTGACGAGTCTCCCCTCTCGATTAACCCGAGTCCTTTGAGTCCTACACCTGGTGACGTACAAATTAAAACTATAAATTGCGTCACTCGCTACCCTCCTTATAACATGTAAAATCACATTACAACGTACCCCAGTCCATCTGCCTAGCCTTTAGCAAGTAGGATAGCTGCCAGAAGTTATCGTTTGGCTCAGGGGAGTGGACGCGGATCAGTGAAACTTCCTCGTCCGGACTCAGAGCCGTAACCGTAGCAGATCCAGACATCCAGAGATCCAGGCAGACTCATCATGCACGAGTCAACAGCAGACTCAGATTCGCAAATCCTGACTCACTGAATCCTGGGACTCATAGCATAGCCGCGGGGAACTGGGAAGTCATTTTACTTAGGGGGGTACGGACAAAAGTGGGGAGAGATTTCAACAACAGTAACATGAAGTTTTTCAAATGGACACCACTCGCAGCCCCGCCTCCAGCACCCCTACTTCCCGCGGCTATTGTGCACGAGTCAACAGCAGACTCAGAGATTCGCAAATCCTGACTCACTGTGCAAAACATAGCAGACTCGTGCGGACTCAGAGCCGTAACCGTATTGCAGCAGATCCAGAGATCCAGCAGACTCGTCGTCATGCATTAGTCAACAGCAGCCAAATCGCAAAATAACCCTTTTTTTTTGTGATCAACATTTTTTATTAAAGCAAAAGACACTGTGTAGCAGAGGTTAATGTAACGTTAGTTTAATATGCTTGTGAAATGCAACAACTTTTCGGTTTCAGCGGTAGGATTTCTACGCTCTTGGTGATGCTGACTCATATGACTCAAAGGACTCGTATGATCCGGATCTCTTCAATGACTGACTCAGAAGACTCAGAGTCTGTAAAAGGATCCGGATTTGCCATCTCTAGTAGACGAGAATTATCGCCACCTACTGTATCACTGCAGCATTGTTCTTTGTTACTTACGTTTCATTATAATGACTTCCGTTTCATTACAATGACTTCCGTTACAGCAATAATCCCCCTCACACACATAGGTGAAACACATGCACATTCCCTACTGAGAACCTTTCAGTAAAATGTTTTCAGTTGCGTGTGTGTATGAGGTTAATTTTCAGTAGTGTGTGTGCGAGGTGTTCAGTAGTGAATGTGAGAGTATTTCAGTTGTGTGTGTTAAAGTAACCTGTATATCCTATATAACCTGTTTGAATAATTATAACTTTGTCTGTGTAAAATGTATACTTATGAAACTAGACCAAGTGTTCTTATTTTCCTTTGTTTGCTGTGGTCAATTGTGTGTGCGTTGACTTAGGAATGTAGAGGATCCAGTCGCCCCCCCCCGGGTTTTTAATGGGCCGGATAGGAGCATGGGGGGGTCGCAGGAGAAAGGTAATAAAACTGACACCATTGAGTCTATGCAGAGATTGTACTGAGAGAAAGATTGGGATGCGGAGTGGTACGGCCAGGTGCTGAGGATAAACGAAGATAAGGATTGGTACCTCTCCCCCGTTCAACCCAGAATTGTTTATTTTATGGCTGCCATAAAAGATGACCTGGGACTGATCGGCGGCGCAGGAGATCCAAACTTCCCACGACTATGGCTGACTCACTCTGATTCGCTGTTTAGACCTCGTCAATGGCTGACTCACTCTGATTCACTGCCTAGGGCTCGCCCAGGAGTGAGTCCACCAATGGATGAACACCTAGGGAGGAGCAACCGACACAACTCCTCCCACACAACTCCTCTCCGTTTGTGGGAATAAATATTGTGAATTCTGTACACTCGCGGCCTCTGTTCGGTCTGACTGTCCGATACGTACATCGCACGGTGGAAGAGCTGCGGCCCGAAGTACTTCGTTATATAAGTACTTCGTTATATTGTACTGTTGTTTCTACCATTAAATCAGCTTATTGTTTAATCTCATATCTCTGTCTGAGCCGTTCCTTTTTACAGCAGACCACTCATCAAACGAACAGCGCGGAGCGGGCTCGAACCTTCAACAACTGAAGGGTGCTTAAACCCAACAGTGTGCAAGGCCAGATGTTTTCAGTAGTGTGTGTGAGGTGTTCAGTAGTGAATGTGAGAGTATTTCAGTAGTGTGTGTGCAAGGCCAGATGTTTTCAGTAGTGTGTGTGTGAGGTGTTCAGTCGTGAATGTGAGAGGATTTAAATAGTGTGTATGCAAGGCCAGATGTTTTCAGTAGTGTGTGTGTGAGGTCTTCAGTAGTGAATGTGAGAGTAATTCAGTAGTGTCTGTGCAAGGCCAGATGTTTTCAGTAGTGTGTGTGCGAGGTTAGTTTGAATTTTGGCCTACACGGCCCCTCATAGCAGGTGCTCAAGCCCCCTTGAAAGACTATCTGTGCACATGCCAGTACCGTAGTGGTTCTACTTCAAGCTACTTCTGCATGTTCAAGCTTCTTAAACTGCTTCTAAGAGTAATCCCAACCCTCTAATGCAAAACCCCAATGGTTCGAAAAATGTCCTGTTGGGCCAATTGCCATTTCTCTGACAGCCGGTTACTCGAAATCACTCAAGCCTACACAGCAAATGGGCCAGTGTTATATTTTCAGTGTTAGTGTTAATCAGCAGGGTTCAATGTTATTTTAACACTTAATTTAGTCAAGCTATCACTCAGAGAGTTTTTTCCTGAAAGTGTTGGTGTCAATTTTGGTCGTTGCGAAGACTCTCACACCCGGAGTGTTGAATTGACCACACCCCTCAATTTCCGGTAAAGGAGCACCATCCAAGACCTTCGACAGTCATTTTTCTAACCGAAGCGGTAAGTTTCACTCGATTAAAATTAATGTTTTGCGGTTGATGTAACCATGAATAATGTCTGTAAATTGTAACTATTGTACTTAATATGTATATCTTGTATCTGTAACTTTTTAATCCAATTTGAAATAGTTTTTTATGTCGAATTTGTAAACTTGAATTACAGGAGAGTAGACCTACATTCGACACAAACAGGAGGCGCATTAGGGGACAGAGAGGACAGAGGTGAGTTGTTTTTACAATATGCGAAAAGGAGAAGTTAAATAAATGGTATCTTGAAACTGGTATCTTGTTAAAATGTAAGGTTGTGGATTATGGCGTATGAGTCGACGTCGACGGTAGCATTATTAGCTTGCAATTAGCAGCACCCGACCGCAACCTCCTACTGAAGCAGAAAACGAACGTGAGTGAACACTGTGGCACTCTCCTGTGTGTATGATGGAAGGAGGGAAACAAATGTAGACTATTGTAAGCTTTATTTCTCTAAGCTATTAACTTTATAACGCTGCTTTGTCACATTTTCACCTATTTCCCCCGCCGTCCCGGGGCTTGCGGACTGAAGTTAGCCGCGTTGTATTATGGGTGTGTCCGCCATGTTGGAAGCTAGAGTTATAAACCGCTATCACCGTGTGTCCTCGTGGAGTCGACGGTCGCTTAACTACTAGCATTATTAGCTTGCAATTAGCAATCACCCGACAGCAACCTCCTACCGAAGCAAAGAACGAAGGCGAGTGAACACTGCGGCGCTCTCCTGTGTGTGTGACGGGGGGAGGGAAACGAATGTGGACTATTGTAAGCTTTATTTCTCTAAGCTATTAACTTTATAACGCTGCTTTGTCACATGTTCACCTATTTCCCCCGCCGTCCCGGGGCTTGCGGACCGAAGTTAGCCGCGTTGTATTATGGGGTGTGTCCGACATGTTGGAAGCTAGAGTTATATAGGCGCTTTCACACCAAGTACTTTGCCGTACTTAGTTAATCAGAACTCTCTCTCCGTTGGTGCGCTGGGCTAACGCTAATAATGCTAATGCAAGTTAAATAAAACGGCGGCTTCAAAAAACCTTTTGGGAGTTTTACGGGGCGTGGTTTGGAATCCGCCCAGCCAATCAGAAATGGGAACCTTTTTCTCCCCAGGAAAGTACCTGCTCTCTAGCTGGGACTGAAAAGGGGGTGAAAAGGTTCCCATGAACTAAGTTGTAGTTCCGGATTTTTTTGGTGTGAACGCAAATTTTCGGAACTCTACTGGGAAAAGTACTCCGGTATGAAAGCGCCTATAAACAGCTATCACCGTGTGTCCTCATGGAGTTGAAAAGAATCGTTTAAACAATGGAAAAACAACGGGGGAAAGAGTAGAAAATATATCGGTTGACCCGTGTGACAGCGGCATTCCCAGGGAGCGCGCACAGCTAAATTGAACATAATAATTAAGCAGATTAGCACAAAAATCCCAGCAGTCATGCATTCCCTGACGTGAGCCCAGCGGTCCTCTTCTAGTTCCGAGCTTAAACATGCTGATATAGTACAATCAACTTTAAAACCAAGTGTATTTTAGATAATTGTAGCTAAATAACCAGGTATATTATCTTAGCTAACTAAAAAAAATGTGCAGGCTGTTTTTATAAGTTGTATGCTTCGTAGTATGGGTTGTACATATGTATTATATATGTGTGTCTGTATTTATATACATATATGTTTGTCTATAGGTATATGTATCTGTGTATATGTATGATTATATAAGTCATTTTCCCTTTGAAGGTGGTGACATGCTGGTTCCTGTCGAATACAAGAGTGTGAGCAAATGGGTCAGGGTACCAAAAGTAGAGGATGTCTACAATTACTCTGAATTCTTACAAGGAGGTAATTAAAGTGTCTTGCGTCATAGTTGCTTTCAAGAGTTTCAGTGTTGTATGTTTAACTTGTGAGTTATGATATGGTCCAAATTATCCTTTGTTTCAGTGCTGGCAAAATTCAATTTGCCAGGTTTGACTTCCTTGATGCTAAAGGATTCTACAGGAGTGGAAGTGGATTCTGACATCTTTGATGAGCTTTTGAATTCATCTCGGGTGTCTTTCAAGGCCGTCACTGAAGAATGCAATGGTAATAAAATGTTATAATAAACGTTATAAATATAATAACTAATAACCTTGAAAAAGGAGTGTTAATGTGTGTGTGTGTGTGCGTGCGTGCGTGTGCGTGCGTGCGTGCGTGTGCGTGCGTGCGTGCGTGCGTGCGTGCGTGCGGTGTGTGTTACCAGACAACAATGTTGAAGAGTCTTCTTCAGAGGGATCATTCTTATCTGATGGGTCATCATCAAGCTCGGACTCAACAATAACACTAGAATCTACCAAAGCTTGGAAAATACAGCTGATTGAAGGACCCCCTGACAGCAGCAGTGCAAGAGATGTAAGTTATCTGGTGTGTTTTAACTGATGCTGCACATAATTCATAATTATTTGTACCAATATTAAGTGTCTTTAAAAAAACAAGGGAAATTCCCATGAAATGCTCAAATGCAATGTTCTGTGTGAAAGGGGCAAGATGCCAGTGAGGAAAGCTTTGTATAAACCAACATCCATTTATCCTAAAACGCTGTTTTCAGCCCTGATTTATTGTTCTGAACCGACATTAATATATTTCCTTGTTAGCTAGGTGAAATGTTTGTGCTGAATGCTAGGCAATTGTTGTTTCAGATTGTCAACGCAGCCCTGCATTCAAAGCCAGGTGGTGACCAAGTCATCAAGGAATATGAGAAAAAAAAGAGTCTTTATGATGGTACAAGAAGAAAAATGATCAATATACTTGTGGCAGACATGGTAGAGAGCCATGGGTAAGTATTGTATACTTAAAAGCTTGTTTTGATTTGATTAATTTTCCTCATTTTATGTCTTTATAAATATTTGTAATACATTTGTTTCTTCTCAGGAGGATCCCTCCAGCACATGTCCGCATTACCTACGCACTTGGCATTAAAACGTTGTTCCCAAAGTTAAAAGACCCCGATTCAAAGAATGGTTATGTAAGTATTGATATTAATATACATCCATGCTTTTGTTTTTATAGCTAATATATTACTTTGTGCTATTTAAGTAACAGTTGAATTATTTAACCCATAACCATGCCACAGCACTTAAATGCATTAAATTGAACACACATGACACAGGTGCATTTCTATGATCACCAGAGTTGTCTGGTTACCTGACATGGAGGCTGAAAACTCTGCAGCGCAACTCGGCTCAAGAAATCGAGAAATCCAAGGTCTCTTTTCAAGGTGGACCTAAGACTCATCGCAGCATGCATTCACCTGTGAGGCAGTTATCAGGTGATGAATGCAATGAAGCTATGTCGGTGATGAGGCACTCAAGTGACATAACCCTGGTCCAAGACAAAATGAAGGCAACATTTCAGCAAAGACAAAAGGTTGTTCAAGACCGAGCCACAGCCTCCACTGTCCTAGACCTTTTTTCAAGATTCCTGGACACATCAGGCTTGGTAAGAAATAACGACTTTTTAAAAGCTTTGTGGTAGTTCATTTTTTTGCTCACTAATGTAGTTTTCCCTGTCATGTTTTGTGTTTAAGATTGAACAAGACTTCACTATGCTCTTTGGTGAGGAAGTCTCTGGTAAATTTCTTGCGAAATGGCCAACGTTCTTCAAACCGAGGATCATTGCAGATTGCAAAAATCTTCCTGGAAGTTTGCACGTGGATGAGCTTCTTTTGTCTGCACAACAAGAATCTGATGATGGTGGTAAGTGTAAATTGGTGACTTCAGTTGACACATGCCTATAGGGCATTCACTGTGTTCCCTATCTAATCTAAAGTATTGGACCATACCAGAGCTTTTCATGTTTTGGCTGCTTTGCTCCATATCCCATGTACAGATGAAGCCATTCATTTAGGACTCCAGCATACAGCTCCCAGCCAAAGACCAGCATTAAGGAATGTTAACTCCTCCCACTTCTCAGCAAGTGGGGGTGGCCAGATTTTCATTTACAGGGTCAAACCAGGAGAGGGCGCTTCATTCATTACAGTACATTGCATTTCAAGCTTTACTGTAGGCTGCATGACGTGGAAAAGACTTATTTTAAATATTTTATGCAACAGAACCAGGAAGATCCACCCTTTAGACAGTTGATGCATTTATAAATATGTGGCAAACTTTGTATTTTTATTTTATTATTATTATTATAGGTAAGTTAAAGTTAAAGCCTTTTATTATTATTATTACATTGCATTTAGCTGACGCCATTGTCATTATAAACAAGTATAACGAGATTTCAGAGTGCAACTCTGTCACGGTCATAAACCAGTGTTGGTGATCTACAGTAGGTGTTGTCATTCTTCTTTCAACAGCAAGACCGCTATGAGCGGGGGATGGGAGGATATTTGCATGTGTGCAAACCTCCCGACATTCCGATGGTCAGTTTAAACAAAGAGTTTACCGCGGATTACCGCGGGGGGGTTGCGCTTGGTAAACACACAAATAGACATAGTTTCATGCAGGGTGAATTGCCCTAATGTGGGACATGTTTTGCATTTCAGACTTCGGGAATATATTGCGATATGAAGCCAATACAATAACTCAAAATCCAGTACCATTCTGAAGACTCTTAGTGCCAAGTTGTCTCAGACAATCTGCATGTCCTAATGTGGGACAGTTCTGTGCAAAATGTGGGACACTGAAAAGTCTATGTTAAAAAGCCTCAGTCACCTTAATTCATGTAATAAAAACATCTCAGTTCAGTAACACTCAAAGCTAAATGTGGAATACCATGTTCAGCTATGTTACTCTTTATAAAGTTATTGTTGTTACAACAGATGATGTTTTTCTTTAAATTGAATTTAAATGCATCAATCTGGTGCACTTTGAGGGCAACATTAAGAGATTTATGGATACAGCTCTCAACATATGAAATAATAATAATCAAAAACCATTAGAATAACCAATATCCAATAACAAATATTTGATAAACGCCTTTCTCCTATCTTTATCTTACCTAGTCTGCATTCTTTCTACTTTCTTTTTTATTTATGCATATTCGACAAATCACTCCCCTTTTAAACTGTGTTTTTGAATTTTTTAATTGACCTACTGTATAGCACATATTGGAATGATTTCTTAACTTATTTTTGACAACGTGTGTTGGAAGGATTTATTAAATTACTATGAATATTTGGGCCTAAATTAATTGCCATCTTTTAAACTCTGACATTTATATCTCACATTATCCCTGACTTTGTCATACCAAATCATACTGTCCCACTTTGCGAAACATGTTTCCTAAAGTGGGACGATGGAACATTTGATTGAAATAGAAAATATAGAGTAAATGAGCATTTTAGTTTTCACTTCATACAAAATTGCATGAAATTATAAGCTGTTTTGTTTTGTTTTAATTTTGTTGTATGTTTGTTTATGTATGTTTGGTGTGATTGAGGACCCCAGGAAGAATAGCCAAAAAAACACGTTCACAGATAGGATTATTTTGTATTTTTATTAAATTTGACAATGTCAATTTCACTTTCCACTATGTCCACCTTTATTTTGCACAACCAACGGCAGCACTTTATTGAGGCCTGTAATTAGTCGACTACAGGAGTGTTACAGGAGTTTTCTTGGACCTGAGCGGCGGGGTGGTTTCTCCTGAAAGTGATTTCGCAGAGCGCTCTGTGAAACTGCGATGCCAATGCTTGCAAACGTTTCTTGGATTTCTCTTGTTGATTTTCCATTTGCTCGCATGACACGAATCTCCTCGGACCTCTCTCTGTTGATGCGCGTCATAGTAATGCGTAATAGGCAATGCAGCATTCCTCGAGCCGGCTGCATTCCACAAACCGGTTTTAAGTAGCCGACAAAATGTGGGTGTGGCTGGCTGTCTGTAGACGCACCAATAGGAAAAATAGGTGGCCATCAAGGTGCTTGACACAATGTACGATTCACAGATAAATAGAGCGCATAACTTTCTTTTGGCACAGCGTCTCAGACTCTTTTGTGAATCAAGGAAGAACGCACGTAAGCTCTTTTTTTTGTCAGAGAATGGATTCGAGCAATTTCTACGAGACCCAGAGAAAACGTCTTGCACAGGTAAGCTGACAGATTGTAAATAACCTACTGTACTATACTCTGCCCTTTAGACCTACTGTACTGTAGGCCTATGTGTGATTATTTGTTAATTTCACTTGTGCTTATGTCATATTCTTTATTCCCAATTCCGGTAGACAGCCCCGCAGGTCGCAGCAAAGAATGTCAAGCCGTCTAAACCTCCTGCGGCAAAAAACAAGCAACAAGCAAAGTCAGACTTGTTAAAAAGAAAGCGGTACGTACTATTGTGTGTATGTCTGTGTGTGTGTATAAGTACATAATAAGTCTAAATAAATAGGTAATTAGATAGGCTACTACTGGTATTCATATTTTGTTTCTGTTTCCTATCAGGCCATCACAGTTAAGGAGCTCCCGGCGTCTGCTACATGCACGGCTGGATTGGGTGACGCAGAAATCCGGGCACTGAAAATCCGTTTGACCGCCACGGAGGCCCAACTGTTGGAGCTGACTGTAGAGCGGGCTGCCATGCAGAGGGTCCAGCAGACTGCAGACTCGGAGCGTGCTATTATGAGGTTGGCACAGCAGACTGCAGACTCGGAACGGGAGAGCATGAAGACGGCCCAGAAGACTGCAGACTCGGAGCTGGCTATTATGAGGTTGGAACGGCAGCAGCAACTGGACACACAGCCGTACCCGAGCGCCTCCCAATCCAGACCCAGACGAAGACTATTTGACCTGTCTGATGTGGGAGACGCAGAACCACATCCTCTGCAGCCGTCAGCCACACCTGGTGCGCCCACCACCATGAGGGCAGTTTCCTCAGATCGCGAGGACATATTCTTCCAGGACTGTTTTCTAAAGGGACAGCATAGCCCTGAGAAGTTTGCGGGTTATATGTTCATGGCCATGTTGCCATTTGAAACATATGAGAACATGGTCAAAATAACCAACTGGAGTGGGAGCAAAGGGAAAAGGCCTCTTCCCCTCAATGTGAGGCAGACACTTGAGTCCAGTGTCTCCCGTCGGTTCCCAGGCCTGACCATGGACCAGTGGCATAAAATTAGAAACAGAGTGAACGAGAGACAGAGGAGCCCAAGGAAAACGGATCCAGAAACACCTCGTCCTGGTTACCTCCGCAGATAGGCATATTGTGATTTGTCATATTGTTTCGTAAATGTATCAAAAAATAAATAAATGGCAGCCTATATCAATATCATCTCTTTTTATTTGTTTGAAAGGACTTAAAAATCCACCTGTGCATGAAAGTTATTTTAACCAGTAGGCTAACTAGTCTCTGATAACGCTGTGAGGTCACATGCTGTGTTTCCATGGATACTGTACCCAGCTGCAGGAGGTAAACAACCCCCCCACACACACACAGCGGACCTAGGTGAAGACAGCGGACGTTATTGGAGACAGCGAGTAGCGGCAAAGAGAGGAGTGTTTTGGCTCCACATACAGCCGCGAGGCTGCGAAGCTTTCTCCACAATGAACATTATTAAAACAAAATATCGTTCCAGGCTAACTGGACCTCGTTGAATTTTAATTGAATACCCCTGCATTAAATGATCGTGATGATGATGATGATTAAAATCAGAGTTTTGTGTGAGCCGGCATTTTCCTACGATAATAACGATAATAGCGCTTTAATGAAGTTGACTACGGTAGCCTATATTCATATTTGTCAGTGCTTTCATGTCAATTCGGCGAACGCCTTCATAATATTGATAGGAATATAAATGGAAGGTTTGGTGTATGTAGCCTATGCTTTGGTTCTGTCGCAGCTTGATTAAACTGAGAGATGTGACTCTCAAGAAAACTTTCTAGCGGATGAAAATCAATACAACTATTTTTTTAATCAATAAAAACATTTTCTAAATCCATAAAAAGCATTTCAATTAATATTGGGAGTCATGTCGTTACTTTGATGAGAATGTGGCCATGTAATAAGCGGATTAATGTGCAGCGAGTTTAGGCACGTTAATAACGTTTTAATGAAGTTGAATACAGTATATTGAATTGAATAGGCTACAGTGTATTATATATATATATTCATATTTTTCAGTGATTTCATGTAAATTCGGCGAACATAAACATAAATGATCGTGGTGAAAATGATGATTAAATAAGGATTCGTGAGAGCCGTGGTGCATTTCCTGCTTTCCTGAAAACAAACCGATTATTTTTATAGTTGTAAACTCACGTGAATTAAACTACATTTATTAGTGCTTTCATGCCAATTCGGCGAACATATGATACATTAAATGACCTTAAGAATGATGATTAAATGTCGTTTGTTTGAGCCGGTCTGCATTTCTGCAATAATCACCTGATGAAAAAATGAAAAAACCTACTGTTGCGATGGTTTTGTACTTACGCCAACGTGGATTAAACATTTTTGTTAAATAACAACATGGTGATGTTTTGTAAATTTGTAATGATTACATGTCTCTTATTTAGCACAGAGTATGATCCTATCCGTGACATATGGATATTATATTATCGATATAAGATCGCTACACAGTATTCACATGAGCTCCAGTTTGGAACTGGAGGCAGGCACCCCCTGGTGGATCAATGATCCATTGCAGCTGGCTTCATATAAAAACATTAATTTATCACACGGGGCGGTCTCAACGGAAACTGGAGGCGGTCTCTTTATCGAGGACCGACCACCCTCCTCGATAGAAAAAGCGTCCTAAATGAGTGGCTTCATCTGTACTTAACATAATTGCTGGCCAGTTTCGAATTAAAGCTATGGTTCTTTAAGATTGCTGATTGACTTTTTTCTTTTCTTTTATACAATATTAAATTAATGCGATATGGAAATCAACTTCTGGGGAGACTCAGGTCCATCTATTATCAATCATTATTCTAAAAACACAACATATAAAGCACCAATGATCTGTGAAAAATAGGCTCAAACATGAGATAATATCGGTAAAGTCATTCAAGTAATTGAAATGGTGTTAATTATTTGTCTGTAGTATGGGACTGTGAGGTGGCTGCCATCCTTCTGCTTCTTCACCTGTTGCCGCCAACATCCAAGGGCAAGAAGTCACGAGTCAAGATTAGTGCAAAGGATGCTGCTGGCCGCCTGGTGAAGTTCTTAAGGGTATGTTCTTCGAAACGTTTTTAATGTATATTTCCATTTAGAAATCAACAGATATTTGATTGTAAAGATCTGATAGTAATTTTGAAGTGGCTTGACACGTTGCAGATTTTTTTTAAATGTTCAGACCGGGTTGGTGTTACAACACGGGAGCCGCTTTTGTCCTAATTTGAAAGTAATTGTGCACATGAAAGGAAAAAATGATTGTGCTCTTCCAGTCATTTGAAGATTTTATCCTAATTCTACTCCAAATTCCAAGTTCTATTCCTTATGATTCATTCGCTGTCTATGTCTTTCTCTCAGGTCGGGAAAAGCATTGAGACCTTCCTCAAGGACACTGGCCCTGCTCAGCCGTTTCTCCTGTGTATTGGAGAAAGAAACGACAGCATCCAACATTTCTACATCGTCATGGACCAAAAGGCCATTCCCTGTAAGACGCTGACTGGAGTTGCTGCCTTTGACGAGCTCTTCAAGGCACATTTTGCTTTTGCTGTGTCTTATGATGAAGCACTATGCAACTTCTACACATTCATCCAGACAACCGTGTATGGCATTGATGTTGGAAGTGTGAAGGAGAGTCCTCGAGTGAAATTAGAGCAAGACTTCTTCACAGTTCAGTTTGAAAGGCAGTCCTTTCTGACTTGAACTAATGTTCACATGTTACATTTGCAAGGTACACCACAGAAACTGTTCAGTGTTATTTAGACATTTGAAGTTTCAGCATGGTTTGTACCCAGGAAGGTCTTTGCGCTTGCACTGTGGAGAGCTGTTCATTTGTGTTTTGCACATACTCTGGTTACAAGCGGCACCTATCTCGAGCACATGAACACAGTGTTGATCCAGATGTCGCCAGCCATGTTGAGTTTGAACCTGGAGCTTCTGTTGGAGCTTCTGTTTCACAGCCAGTTAATGTGGATTCTCCTGTGACGGTCACTACACACATCCCGATGGAGAAAAGGAAAATACTAGACATGTGCAGCTCAGTTATTGCTCAAGTACAAGGATCAGGATTTCCTGAAAGTACTGTGCAATGTTTAGTTGGTTCAATGGAGGAACTGGTTAAGGACATCCATGCAGAGGAACTGGTTAAGGACATCCATGCCCATGCAAAAGAAGCTGTTGTTGAATGTTTGTCATCTGAAGCATCTAAAGAAACCCTAGAAAAAGTTGAGAATTGTTTTGATCAGCTTGGGAATCCTTTTTCATGTCTTAACACAGAATCTAAACAGATGAGGCATTTTGAGGAGAAATGGAAAATAGTTCAACCTGTAGAGTATATTCTTGGTGTGCGTTTTGATACACGCAGAGATAAAACAACAGGACTATACAGGCAAGTTCCTGTCAATGATAAGTTCATGTATGTACCCATCATGGGGTCTCTTTCATCTATGTTTAAGAACACGGAACTTTGTAACAGTTTTCAAAGAGCTAAACAACACCAGGAGGGTTTTTACAGAGATGTAAATGATGGCGCGTACTTCAGGAACCACTGTTTATTCTCACAACAAGAAAATGCTATGCAGATACAGCTCTACTATGATGATTTTGAGACCGCTAATCCATTAGGCTCAAAAAAGGGTGTGCACAAACTTGGCTGTATTTATTTTATTTTGAGAAATTTCCCTCCAAAGCTTAATTCTGTGTTGATGAACATTCATCTTGTATCTCTCTTTCACTCAGAAGACTTAAAGAAATATGGGTTTGATGCTATTCTAAAGCCACTTCTCGACGATTTAAAGATTTTAGAAGTTGAAGGAATGCAGGTGCCTTTTTCAACCACACCTGTGAAAGGTTCAGTGTTTCAGGTTACAGGTGACAACTTGGCTATACATGGCCTTTTTGGTTTTGTTGAATCATTTAGTGCAAAGCAGAGGTGTGGACTCAAGTCACATGACTTGTACTCGAGTCACCAATTTGATGACTTTGGACTTGACTTGACAAAATCACAAAACACTTGCGACTCGACTTGGACTTGAACACCAATGACTCGGGACTTTACTTGGACTTGAGCCTTCTGACTTGAGGTGACTTGATCATTCAGAGGTCTCCAACACACCGATCGCGAGATGCCGCTAGAAGAGCAGACTCCAGTCGGGGAGAGCAGAATCTTCAGCCGCTTCTACTCTTGCTGAGAATCCTTGCAGGCAGGGACGGGTCTTTATTTAGCTGGGCCACCATGCGGCCAATCATATGCGAGGACACACTAGGATCATACCATTATGTGAAAGAAGGGTGGGGGGCAGACGCTCCAAAGACAGCAGGTGTAGTGGTACAGGCCAGCTACACAGAGCGACGGGGAGACGGGGAGCCGGATTTAAATGCAAGCGCGTCGGAAAAAGTCAAGAAATTAGCGAAAACCGAAAAAAGAAGCAGCATCTGGCTGCATTTCAATGATATTGGAGAAAGCAGAGCTGAGTGCAGGATTTGTAAAATGAAAATAACCTTCAGAGCAGGGTTTTTTTTTGGTAACCACTCAGGATTTATTGTCAGAGGTGGGAGAAGTTCAGATCTTGTATAGTAAAAGTACCAGAGTGTAGGAATACTCGGTTACAATAAAAAGTCCTGCATTCAAAATGTTACAAGTAAAAGTACAAAAGTATTAGCATCAAAATATAGTTAAAGTACCACCTGCAGAGGGATCTAGATTCAGGTGTTCTTTTCCCCATAGAGACCGCCTCGCTGCACATTATCCCTTGCATAAAGATAGATTGTGGGTCCCTTATAACATGTTGTACACAGTGGAAATAAACATTCTGGTTACCTCAACATCAGGGATCTTATACATTAAACTCCTTCTGAATCAAACCGTCACAGTAGCCTTACCTTACTGATCCCTCTTAAAATAGAAAAAAAACACGTTACTTTACCAGCAGAGAGAAAATTGATTATTAAATTATTAATGTGACTAATAAAGAACAATTATTTAATTATTATTATTCTGTTGATCGATGTCATTACATTTGGTGAAAAGCACATAATGACTTGTTTAAGACTCGTTTTGTCAAAGTTTAGGACTTGGACTTGACTTGAACTTGCCCATCCTGACTTGAGACTTGACTTGGACTTGAGCGCAAAGACTTGAGACTTGACTCGGACTTGAGCGCAAAGACCCGAGACTTGACTCGGACTTGCAAAACAATGACTTGGTCCCACCTCTGGTGCAAAGTACTGTTGTCGTTTTTGTTTAACTGAAAAGGGAGAGATGCAATCAGTTTTCAGTGAAGATCATCCAGGTTTAACTTTACGTTCTAAAGCCCTTCATTCAGAACACTGTGCTGCCATTCAACAAAATCCTGCTTTGGCCTCAACATTTGGTGTTAAAAAAACCTGTCCACTCAATTCCCTACGGCTGTTCCATACTTCAGACAACTACGCAGTAGATATAATGCATGATTTACTGGAAGGAGTGGTGCAGTATGAATTGAAGCTTGTGTTTCAGTACCTGATAAGGAACTTTATATCCAGAAGTTCATTGTCAGAGAGAATCACAAGCTTCAATTATGGATTTACACAGAGGAAAAACAGGCCAAGTGGGCTAAAACTGGATGATGATAGCAACAATCTTGGCCTTAATGCTGTTCAGTCCTGATGTCTTTTGCGCAATACCCCATTGATGTTTGGAGATTTAGTTAGCAGGAATGATAGCTGCTGGAACTTGCTGCTCCTCTTAGTACAGATTGTGAACATTGTCTTTTCACCCATTGTAACCCATGGTATGACCTGCTATCTTAAACATCTTATTTTTGATCATCATACGCTTTTTAAATCTCTGTTTCCAGAACGAAATTTGATTCCCAAGCACCACCATATGATACATTACCCAAGCTGTATTAGGAAGATTGGGCCACTAATACACATGTGGTGCATGAGGTTTGAAGGCAAGCACAACTTTTTCAAAACGTCTGTAAAGAACTTTAAAAATATCACAAAAACACTGGCAAAGAGACATCAGAATCAGTTGGCTTTTCATTTCCACAACTTCCTGGGTCAAAAGCTATGGCACAGAGTACCAGCCTGGGATGTATGTATGTTCTGGTGTTGAAAAGGAGATGCCTTTGTTCAACAGGATTGTCAGTGTGATTGTTAAAGAGGACAATGGTTATCTTCTAACTTGTAAAGTCTCAACGACATATTTTGATGATCACTTAAATGCATTTAGTATCGAGGAGAAAAGCGATGTATTCACACTGATCTGTGTAGATGACCTGCCATACTACAGACCATATGATAGGCAATTTTCAAATGACACTGATGACCAAATGTTTATTGTCCCAAACTGTAATTTTGTGTCACTCCATGCTGAACTGTTGTAGGTTTATGAATGTAATTGTGGTGTACTTGCCTTGTAATACAAACTATTTTGTTAAATTTGTTGTCTTGTATTTTTTGTAAAGTGGGTTATGGGGTTTTGGCTGGGAGGGATTGGATCTTCACAACATTCTACACTCAGTGTTAATTTTTGTAACACCCAATAGTGTTACTAAATTGAGATCCAGTGTAGTCTGGTAGTGTTGATTCTTTAACACTGACACTAGTGTAGAGTAATATTAACACTAGTGCGTGTTGGCCAGTGTTGATTTTCAACTCGTTTCAGTGTTCCATTAACTACAGGTGAGTGTTAAAATATTAACACTTTCGAAAGTGTTAATTTTACACTGACAAGAGTGGACGCACATACACACTTTTCTGGTGTTAAATTCAACACTCTCAGTGTTAATTTAACACTGGCATTGTTGCTGTGTATTGTTCCGCTCTGAAATACAAACTCGCTGAAACAAACATAAGTACACTGCTAATTATTATGCAGAATGACAGTGGACTGGACTGGACTGGCCTACCCTGCTTCATATTGACTTACCATACTATTCTAACCCTAACCAATCTCACTTATCATTCCTAAACCTAACCAATAAGGCAATGAGTCCCTGCCAATCAGAGGCAGAGTAGGGCAAGTCATGCCTACGCAACAATAGCATAGTTTATATTTTAGGGTGCCACCATTGTAACAATGGCCTTTTGTTTTTTTGTTTAACAGACTGTTGGACAAATTAGCTTTCGGAGCAATAGGACATTTTTCAACTCGGTTTCAAGACAATGGGCAGTGTCAAGCCCTGTCACCATACAAAAAACCTCTTTCCGCAACTTGCACCATGTGTCATTAGTCAAAGCTTATATCTGAAATCCTAAACGATAGATCAAGGGTTTCGCTATCAGGATCAGCAACCTCTTAACTGTCTGATTCAGCATATAAATACAAAAGCAAACAATGCAGCACCCGTACCACTGAGAGACTACTTACCTGGTACTAAGATAATTTCTGCATTTGTGGTTGTGAGTACCATGGCCTCAGACTCCCGGTGCTGACCCCATCCCAGGCTGCTCAAACTTGGATGCAAACTCACTGGGAGTCAAGGTCTGATGTGGCCAGTAGAACCATGTAATCTGCAAAAAACAACCCAAGCCCTTACCTGACACGGTGGATTGAGATTCTGTACGAATAGAAAATTGTTTCGGCAATTTTTATCAGGTCAGAAGCCAACGTTTATGACCATAGGTGAAGATTTGAGCTGAGTTTAACGGTAGATCGAGAACTATCAGAATCAGCTCCCTATTCAAAAGTCAGGTACAGTATCTAAACTATTGAAAGATGCTACGATACGATACTTGTATTAAGATACCTGCACTTTCTAATTTCTGGATGTTTGTACGTCGACCTCAGATTCAAGATGCTGACCCTCATACGAGGCTGCTTCAGACGTTGATGCAAACATACTGGATGTCAAGGTCTGATGAGGCCAGTAAAACCACTTAATCTGCAAAAAAACAATGCAAGGCATTATATGACACTTCGCCTTGAGATTCTGTCCATATTGCAAGCATGTTTTTCAATTTGGTGGTGGGGATAAACTTTGTATTACCTTTGAAATGATGCCTATTACTGTGACTGTTTGTTACTATACTTTTAATAAATGGTATACATAACAAGCATTGTTTGAAGCTCCCCATCATTTATCTTATAGATTACTGTATTTTGTTAAATCAGACGTCTTTTCACTGTTCGTCTATCCATTTCATGTGTCAAAAGGATGATTTTCAGTTTTGTTAGAAATAATGTAAGGCCATTTATCCAAGTTACCTTAAATAACCTTTTCCTCTGTCTAATTGAATATTTAAAAATAATAGCTACAGAGGATATTACTAGTATGCCCATGGCATGAATAATACAGTGTTTTATTTTAACAGCATTCCATCTCAGACATGATATATTTGTTCAATGTTAGCCGCAATGATTAAACTGGAGGAGTGTTGTGTCTAAATGACATTATTAAGAGATTGATCTACCCTTCACACTTATCCGAAGTAAAAATAGTAGGCAATCACATGAGCTTACTCCCAGTTACACACATTTACTGTTGGTTCAATAATTGAAAATTAACCATTTACAGAGCAAAGAGAAGGTGAACACAATATCAAATATTGATTGGCAGAATCAAGGTTTAGACGTTCATTTTATTCTTGTATGTTTAATAACTTTTGGCATTGGTAGCATCAAACAGAGTTACTGTCACTACATGCTAAGGTTTCGATAAGCAACACAAGGTTTATCCTTGATAACAACCTCTTTGTCACATTCTTTCAAGTGAGTCTGAAATTAGAGTTAAACTCAAAGAAAGTTAAGTAGAAAGATGTCTTGAAATATCCCAGATGAGATACATGTCCCAAAATGACAGTGGAATCACAGGCCTAGCAAAAAAACATTAAAAAAAATACACATGCTTTGTTAAAACATTTTTTTTCAAAATGTGCAAATCTATGGTTGGAACCAAGTACTTTGCTGAAAATCTATAATAGTTACAAATGCAAAGATAGTAATTCTGAAGACAATATGTGACCTGCTTAGGGTTGCAAAGGGGCGGAACATTTCCGGTAAATTTCCGGAAAGTTTCCATGGGAAGTTAAGCTGGGGAATTTTGGAAATATTCGATGCAAAATTAAACAAAAAACATGACATTTCAACAGATTTCTTTTTTCTTTTCTTTTTTTAAGTAGAACAGAACAAGTTTTAATTCTTTTATTGAACAATTATTTGTTTAATAGAAGAACGAAAACAGGAATGTTGAGTTAAATATTACTCATCCCCCCCAACCCCAAATGTTAAATGAAAAGAGCCCTTCTCCCTCCAAAAAGTCCCATTAAACATGCAAATCTTCCTTCAAGCAATCCTCTGCATTTTTGCTAAACCCTTTCAGTCAATGGGCTTTTCCTGGGCCTCATCAACATCCAACTCTGAGTCTTCCTCTTCAGTATCACTGTCCAGCCTTGTTGAGGATGGCTCTGTGTCAGGCTCAAAGAGCCTTAGGTTTGCCCGAATGCCAACCAGTTTTTCCACTCTCACATTTGTGAGCCTGTTGCGAACCTTTGTGTGTGTGTTCCCAAACAGTGACCAGTTGCGCTCGGAGGCGGCTGATGATGGTGGGATTTGGAGGATGATTGAGGCTACAGGTGCAAGGGCCTCAGATCCACAAAGTCCCTTCCACCAGGTGGCTGCAGATATGTGCTGGCATGACTGCCAGATTCCATCCCCTTCCCAAAGGCCTTGCTTTGTTTGATACTTTGCCAAACTGCCTAGAACTTTGCCTTTATCAAGACCCAGGTGGGCAGACATGGCTGTAATGACCGCGTAGGCACCGTTAATCTCTTCCCCAGAAAGTCTGCCCCTGTCATATTTTGGGTCCAGCATGTACGCTGCTGCATGCACCGGCTTCATGCAGAACTCCCGTCGCTTTTCCAATGACTTGACCACAGCCGTTTCCTCTGCTTTCAGTAGTAGGGAAGTGGGCAGGACCGTCTGGATTTCTTCTTTGAGTTCTGCAAAAAGACAGTGGACATCCGATAAGATGGCACCATCACCCTCTATCTTCGCTATTGCTGCTGCAATTGATTTGAGGATTTTCAACTGCTAGACACTCTTTTCCAGAACACATCATCTAACATGACTTTCTTGATGTCACTTTCGATGCCTGCAGTCTGGGATATGGCCATCTCTTGCAGAGACTCCTTTCCCTCCAGAAGGCTGTCATACATGATGACAACGCCACCCCATCGTGTGATGCTGGGGAGCTTCAGTGTAGTACTCTTGTTCTTTTCCTTTTGCTTTGACAGATACGTAGCTGAAGCTACTTGTTTGCCCTTCACATATTTCACAATTTGCTTCGCTCTCTTGTACAGAGTGTCCATTGTTTTCAGTGCCATTATATCTTTTAGGAGAAGATTGAGTGTATGGGCAGCACAGCCAATACTTGTTATATGAGGGTAGGTCTCCTCCACATGTGCCCAGGCAACCTTCATGTTGGCTGCTTTGTCAGTGACCAGTGCAAAAACCTTATCTGGTCCAAGGTCATTGATGATCACTTTCAGCTCATCAGCAATGTATTGGCCTGTGTGTCTGTTGACCTTTGTGTCTACACTCTTGTAGAATACAGGTTGAGGAGTGGTGACAATGTAGTTGATAATTCCTTGTCCCCAGATATTTGACCATCCATCAGAGATGACTGAAATACAGTCTGCTTTGTCAACTGTTTGCTTGACCTTTGTTTGCACTCTGTTGAACTCTAGATCCAGCAAATTAGTAGACAGCGCATGTCTGGTTGGGGGGGTGTATGCTGGTCGGAGAACATTCAAAAACCTCTTCCAGTACACATTGGATGTCAGCATCAGGGGTGAGCCAGTTGCATAGACTGCACGAGCGAAACACTCATCTGCATTTCTCTGGCTAGGTTCATCCATAAAATCAAAGAATCCTCTGATGCCAGAGGGACCAGGAGCTGATGAGAGGGTATCTGACTCTGATACAGCTGAAACAGATTAATTTCCCCCTGGAGTGGAACTCCTGTCTGCTGCATGTTTTGGGCCTTGAGGATTTTTTTTGCACTTTGCAATATGCTGCTGCATTTTTGTGGCATTCTTCATGTATGTCTTAGCACAATATTTACACACATAGACAGACTTTCCTTGAACATTAGCTGGTGTGAAATGTCTCCACACATTGGATAGCGCACGTGGCATTTTTCTGTAAAATAAGACAACAGCTTGTAAGAATACTAATGCAATGGCATGAACAGATATATAAATAGTTAGGCTAGCCAAAAACTGGAATGATCTTCAAAACATTTTGCAGGAGGCAGAAAAAAACAGCATCACTTTTGAGGTAGCTGGCTTATTTAGCATCTAACTTATCAGCTAGCTATCTACTTCAGTGCTTCTCAAAGTGTGGTCCTTGAGTATATCGGTAAAATTTCACATTTGAAATAAATAAATAAATGATCCTTGGTATGAAAAAGTTTGAGAAACACTGTACTAGATGAATACATTTGTATGTGATATTTGCAATTTAAACATTAAATAAATATATTACCCCATAATATCATCAAAACTTACTTCACTTTGTGTAGTCCAGTGGTTCTCAAACTGTGGTCCGCGGACCACTGGTGGTCCGCGAGGGTACTGCAGGTGGTCCGTGGAAAAAAGCTAAATAAAATCCACTTTTTATTATCAAGGATTTTCGGGGACCCGAAGATACATTTTGAGTTGTATACACTGTTGGAAAGAGGAGATTCCTAGCTTTCTAATGATATCAGGCAGTGGGGTAGTGGTTGTTGGGCTCATCGGACATTTATGAGAGAAAATCTCTAATGTCCGAGTGCAAGTGAATGCACCACAAGACACGAGCCTTGTAACCCCTCCCCCGGCCCTGGCGCGAGCGTGGAAATATGATTGGCGAACAATATTGTGGCTTTCCAAGTTAACATTGATTGATATGACTGCGATTAAATCAGCATATACTTCTGCCAGGGGATGCCACCCCTCAAAATCTCCTGCCACCCTCTTGCCACACCATGAATATTTTTCTAGATCCACCCCTGAGTAGGCTATATTTTTCGTTTCGTTTATTTAATAAGTTAATTTGTTTTTTGTTTGTTTTGAGATTTAAATAGATTTTGAAAGTGGAGATAGAGAGAGAGAGAAGCAGCGCTGTCTGCTTAGTTGCAATACTGTAGCTCAAGCCTTTATGCAACTTAGGCCTATACATTGTTTATGTTACTTATATGCCTGTGTGTCCATGGTTTTGAGTCTGTGTGTGTGTGTGTGTGTGTGTGTTGTGTGTGTGTGTGTGTGTGTGTGTGTGTTGAGCGCAGCGCCGTCTGCTTTTTGCAGTACAGTAACTAAAGTAGGAGCATACCGGTAGTTTTTTGTAGACCTGTCTGCCCGTTTTGTGAGTGCACTGCGCGCGTGCGCACTTGTGGCATTGTTTGGGATGACCTAATTAAAATACCGTCCGCCGTCCTCTTTGAGACACATACACAACGCAGACAGACACCGGTCACAAAAGTATCAAATAGGCTTCAATTGACTTTTGATTGTCTATAATTAACTATAAAAAAATATCGGCGTTTTAACACTACATTTATATATACTTATTTTTACGGTTTGCATATGAGGTGGTCCGCGAAAATCCTTGATAATAAATAGTGGTCCGCATAAACAAAAAGTTTGAGAACCCCTGGTGTAGTCCACAGGCTCAAATGTGTGGCTTCATTTGTCTTGTGCTTTGGGCTCACAAGTGTGATCCAGTCTTCTCGAAATCATCTGTGCATGTGATGGAGGAATGCACAGTGCCTGTAGGGGGTGTGGTCTCAATAGCCATGCAGTAAGCAGTGTGCTATGGCATGGATATTCAAGTGTACTTGAATGGCATCTGTTTGTTTTAGTCAAGATTATGCTAAAATATACTTTCCCCAACTATATTTAAATTCCCTATGAAGAGCCAACCTTCAATTTAGAAAATTCCCGGTTTATTCCCAGTTTATTCCCATAAATTCCCGTTAATTCCCATGGAAAGTTTCCATCTTTGAAAATTCCCGGAATTTTGCAACCCTAGACCTGCTCCATCGAAATCAGTTGCATTGACCCGAAGACACATTTTGAGTTGTACACTGTTGGAAAGAGGAGATTCATAGCTTTCTAATGATATCAGGATTGTTGTTGTACTCCAAATATTAAGCAAAATATGTCACATTATATAATGACTGTCACCGAGTCATCATTTTGAGAAAAAGGCCTTCAAAGTTTCCTCTTCTCTGGAATCCATCGATCTGATTGATTATTAGCGGAGCAAATTATCAAAATACGACGGAGGGAAAATATTTTCGTTTGGATTACTGGTCTGGGAGAAGCCCGAGAGTGTGTGTGTGTGTATACGTGTCTGTGTGTTTGTGTAATTTTGCGTTTGTGTGTATTGTGTTTGTTTCCCGGGGAAAAACTCACGAGAAACACCGGCTGTTGTTATGCCTGCTGTGACGTCAAGTTACTCCGTTCTCTGCTTGTAATTATGCCGTTACAAGCTTCAAAGTTGTATTTATCATCTGAATTTGCCAAAACAAGTTTAATATTCTGAAAGCCAAGACTTTCTTTAATTGAAATCAGATGAAAACAAACTGTAACGGACCCTGCCGTGTTATCTATGATTACTATACGCCTTACATTCATAATTTTAGCCGGAGGGAGGTGAAGCAGCGCTGCGGAACAGCAGAGTGGCGAGTGAGAGCTGTCATCTTCCCTTTACAAGCTTCAAAAATGTATTTATCGTGTGATTTGGAAATAAAAATTCATATTCTGAAAGCCAAGACTTTGTTTATTTAAAATCAAACAAAACACCCGAACCCCGAAAAACTATTTTTTTACGCAAATCCACGTTTATTTTGAAATGAGCCGTTGTGACTTCCGACTGATTTCGATAGAGCGGGTCACATGTTCCAAAATATACAGACTCTTAATATCTAGAATCGTGTTTGCATTCTAACATCATCATTTATCAGATTTATGTTATACGTTTCATGTTTAGTTGGTAGTCCGTGTTTAGATTAAGGTTTTTATGTTAATTCCTGTCTCATTGCTCACTTGTGAAGTTACATCCGTTTGTATGTAGTCTTGTCATGGACTGTCTGTCAATGCACTTCCTGTTTTTGTTCCATTTCCTTCTCGTTTTAGAGCCCTTGACTTCCCACCAGTGATATTGTCAGCCCAACCCATGATTGTTGCCACCTGTGTCCCATTACACTTTCTATATATAGTCCTTGCCTCCCTTTGTCCCGTGCCAGTTTATATTGTTCCATGTTATGCCAAGAGAGCCAGCGGTTAAAGCCAAGAACCTTTTGAGTCAAGTTAATTTCAAGTTTTCATTTTGCCTTTGTCTCGTTTTGCCTTTTTAAGAGTGATTTTTTTGTTGTAATTTGTTTTCTACATTACTACTACTGGTTCTGATGCTTACATCCAGCGCAAAATCTAAATGATGGTCAAACATACAAAGGAATTGTTCAATGATAACTTGTAGAAAATAACTGTAGAAAACACTTGGTGTTAACCCTTCCCTGATGACAATGCCCCTGTTGCACAAAGACTGGTCTGCACAGGGAGCTGATGGCAAATGTAATGTTTTGTAATGACAAAGACTACAAGCCAGAACCTATTGCCAAACACAAATGGCCAGTCTCACTGATGCTCTTTAGGCTTATTGGGAGCCAATTATTTCAGCTAGGGTCCAACATCTGGTGAAAAGCCTTACTACTGTTCGATTGGCTGTTTAACATTGAGGGTATAGCGTTATCTTTTGATATATTGTGTACGTAGTGTATGTATGCACATATTCATGTTTGGTTATTTGGTCATCAACTGAACAACCAGCACTTCCAATATTTATGTATATACAGAATTGGAACTGAATTGGAAGAACATCAAACTATTGCAAACTATTGCTTTGTAAATGTAATAGAAATGTAGGACCATTGCCAATGATGCCTAAGTGAGCTTTGATTGTAAGGCGCAGGTAACTTTTCTCAGAGTCTGTGTGGATATTTGTATCCAGCATCAACAGCCCCCCAGGGTTGCGAATGTGCAAACAACTGCACTTCCTTTATCGAAGGGGAATTTTCTGGCTACTAAAAATGCACACAGAATGTGTCCCCATTTGACATTTCTTTGCATTGTGTGGCTCTGTGTCTATGTCAATTATAGAGGCAACTTCTAGCCAAGCTGTCCAGCTCATTGTATTGCACAACAGTGTCCACAAGCCACTGAAATAGAATTTAGGACATCAAGCCAGGCAGCCATCCATGCATTTTAGATTTGTTTTCCGGGATGCAGAGGAGAAGCCTTGTGTTATTTCCCCTTGTAATCTCCCTAAAGCTCAGGCTAGGGCTTGGGCTGATTCTAGGGAATGTTCTGCAGTTTTTTCTGATATAATTATACTATAGTATTGCTTGACCAAATTAACTTGGTCGTTGGGGTGGAAGCATGCTTAGCAAATTAGCCCATATGCTCTTCTCCTTACATAGACTTTAGATTTTTCTTGGCAATGTCAAGGCATACCATTGTGTGTTGTGTCTTAACCCTGAATCCCTTTCTGGCTATTAGAGAGATATCAATCAATCAATTAATTGAAATAGTGTATTAATCCGAGGGGGAAATTAGGTTTTGTGACAGTTTCACCATAGATATACATAAATATATATTTATAATAAGCAGTCTGGAAGCATTCAAGGGAAACATGGGAAATATTGTGAATGGAAACGTTGCCCAAACAGTCCGGAAGCCATCGCTGGAAACGTTGTTGTTGGAAACGTTGCTCGAACAGTCCGAAACCATCGAGGGTAACGTTGTCAGATATGGCCTGGTACAGCCATATTTCAGTAAAGCACATTAAACTTCATTAAAAAACGTAATCTCTATCTACAAAAGAGGGCAAAGCTTAATATGTTACTAATAGAAGTATTACAAAAAATAACCAGTTTGATCAAATAACAAAGCTCAACGTTGAAAATAGTACAATTCTAAGGTACTGCCTTTGGTTCTCCTCATAGCAAATCATGCTTGAGGCATCGTTATTCCAACCTTAACAGGTTCCTCTCATTGCAGAGGAACAGCAGCAGATGCCATTACAATCTCCTCAACCACATTATCGCGTTTGAGAGCAATGTCTCCAGGAACCTATTCTCCTGGTAAAGGGCACAACAGATGTTAATTTATTTTCAGTTAAAGCAAGAGAGAGAACAAGAGAATAATGCCCAGAATAGGCCTGCCAAGCATTGGTTAGTCCTTACGGGTGAGCGCTTATAGGGCCATTTAACTCCTTTCGCTTTGCTGGGCACAGCCTGAAAAACCTCCATGGGAATAAGACCTTGTGTTTCTGCCACCTACAAATGGGGGGGATACGCTAAGGAAGGGGGTAAAGTGTAATGTTTGCATGCAAGTGGAAAAGTCATAATTGGCTAAGGCGACATTAATTGGGTACATTATTTAAAGAAGAAAATATGAATGCATGCACGAATGTGGTGTCATTTTGTCCCTTTTTATTTTCAGACACGCTCAATAAGACTGATAATTGGTGCAGTGTTTAATGTGGAATGTCTGCGTAAGGAAAATGATGAAGCATTTATTAGGCTTGCAAATAAATCCCCTGTGACATGAATTCAGTCTCGTGAGAGATAAATTAAACAGGAAAATAATTCCACATAATGCCAACTAATTTCTACCATTTTTGGTAATTCTGAAAGAAAGTCTTGTCTACAGGTATGAAAACTAAAATCATAAGCAAGTTTTGTATTTTACGATGGATAAAAGATACCCCGCCTAATGTTACCCTTTGGTATATATATATATATATATATAGGTATATATATCACCCTCCCCCATAAAAGATTGCTGGCTATCTCAAGGGGCAATGACGGGCTGTTTATGAGGGTCTGGTCACCTTCTCTGGATGTTGTGCATTGTTCTGTGTTAAAATGTGAAATATTCAATAAAGAGTATTTAAAAAATATATATGTATAAGCAAGATTATTGGCAAAGTATTGTTACACATTCAAGGGATTTCATGTGTTCAGTAGCTCTGTAGTACTAATACTTGTGAACAAATACTATACAGGAAATTACTCAGCATAGAGATATAACTTTTAAGAAAACAAAGCTACAAAACACCCAACATAACTTTTATAAAAAAAGCTCAACTATGGTCTAAAGAAATGTAGGTCGGGGGAAAAAAAGCTGTATGTCTCCAAGATGAGCTTCAGCAACAAAAACTGTCCAGAGTTACTGATGAAATGGTGGAGAGCAGCCTTGTTAAGTTAAACCCAACAAGAGGCAGAGAATGCTCAGTTTGTTCATTCAAGTGTGCCAAACGCTGACAGGGCATGAAAGCATTCGAGAAATTATGTTTTGTGACACATGCGTTTGATGCATGTGACATGGATTCAACAAGGCTGCATTTTACTCTGTGTGCGTGTGTTTGAGGCATAAAGAGCTAGAAGAACAAAGTCATTTAGCAATGTTGACCATTACATGTCTTCCCAAAGCTAAATATATCACAGTGGAAAATCTGTGGTGTTCTAGATGATGACAAATACAGTATACCAACACTGGAAATCTTATCTGCTTTATTCTGCATTCACATGATAAATGGTAAAACAGCTGCACTTTTATAGTTGTAATTTTGCCTTTTCTAATGCATTATAATGGTATACTCTGATAATGCTCATTGAATTGGCTGATGATATCTGAAATGGTGTCCCTTCCCGGTTGAAGTTTTAATTATGTTTCACTTTGCTGGTAGGGGGTCAGGTGTGCTTTGTTCATGTAACCAAACCTAACAGTAATGTCAAGAGTACTGCAGAGATGTACAACTCTAAGAGCAATAAGGAGGATAATTTAAACTGATGGAGGTCAATCAAGACTAGGTTTTTTTAATGGCAATATAGGTAGATGACCCCCCTTTCTTTTTCTATATTGGATTTTTAGTTTAGCAAAGAAATGACAGTTTACCTCAGCATTCATCCACCTGCTCACTCAGGAAATAGCAATATATTCCAGTCTATGGTGTAATTACAAATCCCAGCTTGCTCCTTGCTGTCACAAGAATTAGGTTTGTGAAACAAGGGAATAAGAATTACACACTAATATTGTCAGGATCTTGTAAAGTCTCCCGAGGAAACAATCTCACGTAAACCTGTCTGCCAGTCTCTGCAGTCGCATTTGCCAGTAGTCATTTTTTCTTAAAGATCTATTATTGTCAGATAAAGGAATTCTTCCAGGAATGATGTGTCAGAGCATGTAATCACAATAATCTACAACTAGACAAGCATTCTCATTAAAGTTACACAATACCTTTTAGTTTCCAAAGATTAATCTTTCTGTCAACAACTTTTAAATATTGATTGCATTACAGATGGTCATTGCAACACTTGTAGTCATTTAGCAAAGCAGAGTAGTGAGACTAGCTATTCTTCTCTTGGAAACCATTGACAGTGTTTGCATCCTGTGGAGGCTATTTTTATATAACATTAGAAAAACTGATTCTTATTATTAAATTATAAGCTTATTGTCCTCATTTATGTGGCTGTGACTTTGGAATAAATAGACGTCTTTAGCTTGCAATACTAATGTAGCAAGGTCAGGTGCAGACACTGGAAGAATACAAAGAGTTATTCATGAACAGGACATCACTCCGGCCTTGAGCTTTGGGTGAGCTCCACTCCCACACATAGCTAGGAAGCAGCCTTATGCAGGCGCCAGTCTCAGGACACCACTCTGAGGACACCTCCACTCTCAGGACAGGAAGTGCATGCACGCTAAGAATTACAAAATAAAATCGCCACTATCAGTACAGCGCCACTTTCCGAACAGGAAATGCACGCAAATACAAAATAAAACCGTACTGACACTTATTATATACATATATATATATATATATATATATATATATAAAATAGGGCACCTTGTATTGTTTACTCTCAGTACAGCACCACTTTCCGAACAGGAAATGCACGCTAATACAAAATAAAATCGCACTGACACTTATTATATCTATATATATATATATATTTATATATATGAATAACGACATCTTGTATTTTAGTTACACCTGCTAGACAACAGTGGAGGGTTCGAGAAACAACCGTGTTTGCCGGGTGCACCGCGGCGGAGGTGGGGAGGTTCCAGCCGGGAACCTCCACCCCGCTGCGGGACCCGTGGTGGGACCCCTGAGTCAGACGGTGCGTCTTGGTCACGCTTCATATCGGCCAGCCCGGGAAGGAAGAGGCACGCAGAGTGGGGGAAGTCCCCCACCCCAACGCAGCACACCCTCCCGGCCATCAGAGTCTAACCCGCAGTTCGGAGGAACAGACCGCCAGAGCACCGGCACTAGGCCGGGCCGGTGGAGGCCCTCCGATGGTGGGTCGCGTTTGCCATTCGATCAGTGAGAGGAGAGGAGAAAAATGCAACAAAAATGGTCAAAATCCATTAATATATGGATGACTGGGGGGGGGGGGAAATGGCTGGACACAGGCCGTGGGGGGGGACCCGAGACCGGGCAGTGTCCCCGGTAGAAGGAACCGGGTGAAATAGCCAAAAAAAGAAAAATTAATAAAACCGGGGGAAATAGGGGGAAAAGTGAAAAAAATAGGCACTCGTGAGGCGGGCAGAGTCCCCTGTCAACTCCCGTTACATTCCTCCATGGTGTCATTTGAGCGAAAAATGGCTAAGTCAACTTTTACGAGAACCAGGCTGGGGGGGTCAAAAGGGCTTGACCAAGGCTGACCCAAAGTGCATGGTGAGCGGACTCATCACCTCCGTGATGAGTCTCCATTGTGATTTGAAAACTTCAGTCAGACGAGTCCTTCGGGGGGCGGGGAAAAAAAACGTGTTCGTCAGAATCGTCACTTCCTGTACTGAGAGTGGAGGTGGCCTGACAGTGGAGCCTACACCGGAACTGTCCTGAGAGTGGAGGCCTGTAGGCAGACCCCTCTCGCCTTATGAAGATTCTACTTTTTCTGTAGAAACGTTAGCGAAAACAAATTACGTATGATGGTGCCAGAGTAGGGAGGGACTTCCACAGGCCGGCCGAATGCTGATTGGAGGATCGTGTTGCCAAGAGACTTTTTTCAAAGTCTGTGCACCTACCAAAGAGAACCAAGTCTAAACCATGGTATCTCTTCAGCTAGTCTTGACATTACATTACATTACATTACATTACATGTTACTTGTTAGACGCTTTTATCCAAAGCGACTTACATACTCAATACTGTGGACAATCCCCACAGGACCAATTTGGGGTGAAGTGTCTTGCCCAGGGACACAACGACATGCTGACTGCAGTGGGGTTTGAACCTGTGACCCCCTGATCCCAACACCAAGGATCTATCCACTGCGCCACACGCCATATGCCAATCATAAATGTACGAGCAACGCCCTGTGTAATAAAAATGGATGCACACACAAGGTTCGCGGCTCTTTCCGGAAATAGTGGTTACAGATTACAGCTTTGCTGCCTGTAATTTCTATGACGTGACGGAGTCCTTGGCCAAGTGAATATATATATTTTGCTCTCTCATAATAAATAGTTAAACTTAGAAGTTGTCTGTCTTTCCTGGAATTTTTAACACAACAATCCCAATCAAACATGATGGGCTTTTACATTTACTAACAAAAACAGACACACCATTTAGAAATACCATCTGTTAGTACATTTCCACATGCTCATTGTAGGAATACAACGCTTATTGTCCAGAGGGCCTTATTTCTGTTTTAATCTGCCTGGTCGGTTTTAAATTCGCATTGAAAGAACATTTTTAGCATATTGCCATGATAGCATAATGCCTAATGGTTTGAGTAAATGAGCTTTTATGTTGCATTCAGAATTCCCAACTTGACCAATGAACCCTAATGATAAAAATTCCTCAACACTTATGTCTCAATGTAATAATGCAAGTCTGATCCTATAACATTACATTTAAATGTGTGTGCATGGGTGGCAGGATAGTAATGAGTCACATCCCCATATTTGTTGCAGCCAACAACAAATATGGGGATTAAATGTCTAGTTGTGGGGAACTCTGTATTATTTATTTATGTATTCATTAAATGATCTTAGTTGTAAAAAGATGGAAAATGAAAACATTTACATATTATTGAAACAGGCATGCTCGAGGCTCTGCCTAGACACACTGGTGTTTTGAGCTAAATGTTAGCATGACCTAACGCTTACATAATGATAAAAGACTGATGTTAAGCAGGCAATGTTTACTATCTTAATTACGCACGTTAGCATTTGGCCTCAAAGCAAATTATTGGATAAGGCCAAATGTTGACCCTATGATGGTGCGACTGAAGTTATCAAAATTAATCCTGAGGGGCAATATGAATGTTGTTTACCAAATTTCATTATGATTTATCCAAAAGTTGTCAAGACATCTTAATAATTATCGGAAATATCAACCTCATTGTAAACATTTTTTGGGGGGATTTCGCATCTGGGGACAATGAATGTCATGATTATATTGCCAAGTCAACGCGATGTGTGACATTTTCTAAATAAAAAAATGTTCCTTATAGCTCTACTGGTAGAGATGGCAGCCCATGCCACATTTGCCACATGTCGTCCTCTCTGTCTCCAAATTTAAATACTGTATCTTTCTACAATAAAAGGCTATTACAATTTTGTCAGTCACATATTTTAAATAATTATGTTCATATAAACACCAATATCAGTATATCATTGCATCAAAGAGAAATCAGACCAATACTTTTGTTTTCTATCCCTAATTTCCTGTGAGAACATTGCAAGACTATATCTGAAAAAGGCATTGAAGCGCTCACTGTGCAGCTCACAACTCAGACATGAAAGACCAAGGCGCTCCACCTACTGTAGGTATACATTTGCAAGGCATTTCCTTCCAGAAGTTCTTTCTTTCTTTTGCAAGATTTTATTATCATGCTGAAATGTATAGAAGGAAGGACTACACTTGATCGGGCCGTGTAACTCCTCTCAGCTTCCAATTACTCACTTTATACTGAGACTGATTTGTTTTCCACAATACTCCTCACCCCACATGACCAATTCTCTCTTCTTACTCTTTCTCTCTCACTAGCCCTTTTTATATGAACATATTTTTATGCGCATTTTGAACTTCAAACAAAAAACTGTATAATAATGGCAAAATTCTATAAAACGTTCTTAGTGGCTGAAAAAAAGCGTGCTTTAAAGCTCACTTGAGGGAATTTTTGCCTATGTTGAAAAAGAGTCAATGTGCTAAATGCTAATATGGAGACGGTCCTGCTCAATTTACCAAAGACTGGGCATAGCGAAAACTAAACTCACATGACTGATGAGCTTACCAAATATATATTAAAGGTCCCATGTCATGGCCATTTCTACTGATCATAATTCCATTGTTGAGGTATACTAAAATTGATTTATATTGTGCAATTTTCCAAAATCGCATTGGTTTCTCATACAGCATCTCTGTATAGTATGTTTATTCACTCTGTCCTAAACAGCTTGTTGGAGCTCCTGCCCCCCCTCCCTATGAGCCCAGTGGCCGTCTGCGAGACAGCGAGACACAGCGAAACCCAGCCCGAACACTCACACACACACACCCGCAGCCTGGCTGGGAGTTTGTGTGTGTGTTTTGCTCACACACCGACTCACAGCCTCGCCGCGTCCCGCCGTCTCAGGGAGGAGAATCGGCGGAGCTGCAGCTGAGAAAAGATTGAGTGTGTGTGTGAGGAAGTCCGCGGATTGGTCAATTTGGACTAATCCACGGACTTAACGTAACGGCTCCGCGGACTGTTGGATTGAAGCACCCTTCAGTTGTTGAAGGTTCGAGCCCGCTCCGCGCCGTTCGTTTGATGAGTGGTCTGCTATAAAAAGGAAGGACTCAGACAGAGATATGAGATTAAACAATAAGCTGATTTAATGGTAGAAACAACAGTACAATATAACGAAGTACTTCGGGCCTCAGCTCTTCCACCGTGCGATGTACGTATCAGACAGTCAGACCGAACAGAGGCCGCGAGTGTACAGAATTCACAATATTTATTCCCACAAACGGAGAGGAGTTGTGTGGGAGGAGTTGTGTCGGTTGCTCCTCCCTAGGTGTTCATCCATTGGTGGACTCACTCCTGGGCGAATCAGAGTGAGTCAGCCATAGGCGTGGGAAGTTTGGATCTCCTGCGCCGCTGATCAGTCCCATGCCATCTTTTATGGCAGCCATAAAATAAACAATTCTGGGTTGAACGGGGGTGAGGTACCAATCCTTATCTTCGTTTATCCTCGGCACCTGGCCGTACCACTCCGTATCCCAATCCTCCTCCCTGCCTAGACTCAATGTTGTCAGTTTTATTACCTTTCTCCTGCAACCCCCCCATGCTCCTATCCGGCCCATTAAAAACCCGGGGGGGCGACTGGATCCTCTACATTCCTAAGTCAACGCACACACAATTGACCACAGCAAACAAAGGAAAATAATACCATCATGAGGACATTTGGTCTAGTTTCATAAGCATACATTTTACACAGACTATTGGCGCCTAAGATATGTCGGGCCAGAGTTATAATTATTGAAACAGGTTATACAGGTTACTTTAGGACGTAACGTAACGTCTCCACGGATTGGTCCATTTGGATCAATGGGTCCATTTGGGTATGGGCACGTCACTGTACCCAGGAAGAAAAAGAGAAATCTCCAACGAGGCGTTCTGGGGCAGCATAGACAGGTATTTTCTGTGTTAGTTTTACTCGCTACAGGGTGTACTTTGAGGGTTTGTGACTTTGCAGACCGTTTACATGCATAAAAACCTTCATAACACACAAGGGGACGGGTAATAACCGGAAAAGCATGACATGGGACCTTCAATACTTTATGTATGTTGTTATTTTGAAAACATCTGTTCATTTTGCCTTCATAGAACGTTGGATGGTCAAGAAATCTTGCTTTGTTTCCTGTTCGCAACTACAATTATTTAACTTAAAGGCAGAAGGTAGGGCAGTGAAAACTGAGGGCAACGTTATTAAGTTCATAACAGCATTTCTATGAACTGACTGACCCCAAATAATAAAGAACAGCAAGGGCAGTAACGGTGGGGCTGTATAGGACTGTGTTGATTAATAAATACTTTTTTTTTTATCTAAAAAGGGTAAAAAGAGGACATAATGCTTATAGAAATGCAGAATATCGAGTTATAACCGACCGGCATGATGTGTTTAAGGTCTGTGGTAATACTGTAGCAGTATGGTGTTGTTTCTTCCGGTTTAATGAAGTGAGACACAGTGACTTCCATGCGTAACGGCACTGCTCTGGCGCGACTCTTCTCAGAGGCTGAGGAGTTATCACATATGTGTCCTGCTGCCATCATGTGCTGCAGGGATTTCATAAAGTGCAGGTGAAGCTTTTCATGCTATAAAACAGCTGAGGGCAGCGTTAAATGCAAGGAGCAAGCTTGTGAACTGTAAGCACCGCATAAGAGTAGGCCCCCTCTGCGAGATGAGGCCCCACGCACTCTGCGTGATCTGCGTGTAGGAGGGGCGGCCCTGGCTTTAAATAATTAATAATACATATGGCAAACCAAAATGCAAACCATAAGTGGTTAATAGAAGTTTAGTGTGACCACCAGCTAATAACAAACCATGGTAACACACGCCCACCTTATCACCTGGATCTCCTCCTAGAGCACCAGTGTGTTTTCTCAAACAAAACATCTCGCAGAATGGCGTGGAGTGTGGCAGTTCATTTGCATTTAAAGCTACAGACAGAAAATCAGCACTTTTGGAACAGGGCTGAAACCGAGGGGTCTAGGCATGCTACAATGATCTGTTGGGTATTTCTAACCAAACACTTCAGAGACATGTTTTGTATATAATATATTGTTGAAAAAGAGAATAACAGGGGACCTTTTATTGGTTCAAGGTTTAGAAGCAGCAGTGGCGAGCCGTCAGGGCCCTCTAGGCCCTCTCTGAGGGCCTAAGATATTCTAAAAAATAATATTTGAAAACATAAAAAAAAAATACATTCTTTTTAAATATTTTTTTTTAAATATTTTAGTTATATTTTTCATTAGTTTTACAAAAATAACTTGATTTAATTGTATTTAAAATAACATTTCCAAAGAAATCAATCCTTCGAATCTGCCTGTTCAGTTTCTGTTGGAATGTGAAGGGTTAAATGCCGTCTCTGCGAGTTATGTGAAGACGGGAGAGCTTGTTGGTCCCTCTGTACATTCACAGAGGGCCCACTATAGTAACTCAACGAGAGAGTAATGTCAAATGACAGTACAATTGACCAATCATATCTTCCCTCTAAATGGGTGGGCTTTATTTTCGCGGACTTAATGACAAGTTCCGCCCTCTGTGAAGTTTATGCATGTGTATAAAGCAACCTGGTCTCACCAGAATGCGTGACTCCACCACGACTCCTTAACACCGCAATGCGTGGTGGAGTCACGAATTGTGCTACTTTACGTGTCAGCACCACGCAAAACAGCCCAATTTAAAGTGAATGAGGCTCCTTTTTCGTGGTGCACACACGCATTTCTACAACGTCCTGCAGTGAGCTTTTTATTCTATAAAACGTTTTTTAAATCTACTTTATAGCTTGTAGTAACTCACGGGAGGCTTCTTTTATTTTATTTGTATTCATAATAATTTTTATCTTTCGTCAGAATGTATTATGGTGCATTATTTACCAATTTTTGTTCTCAAAAAACAGTGCATTGTGTGTAATACAACTGTGATTTTTATTAAATTAGTTATTTTTTCAGCTGTGTCAAATAGAGTGTTCCCTTTAGTTTAGGTTATTTAAAAGACAATTATATCAGGGCCGCCCAGGTATATTAACGGCCGCCAAAGTATAATTCGCGAGCGGTTTAATTTTTTTAATCCGTCCGCGAGCATCTGCGATCCCTCGCTCTACCCCTCGCTATCGCGTGAAGGGTCTGCTTTATGCGCTCCGCACAGTAACCCTGCTGCGAGGCTTCATGAGCATGCTCACTAACCTCCCCCCCCCCCCCCGTTCATAAAGTCAAGTACCCCTCAAAAGGTCCGGTTTATTTCATTTTAAGGATGCGCACCAAGCAACATCTCCAGGTGCTCCTTTGAGAACCAGGGCAAAAAAGTTACGTTCACCCCTGAAATATTCCTATTCGATCAATAAAGGGGTATTGTAGGCCAATATTAGTCATTTAAAAAATATATAATGATGATAATGATGGTGAAAACCACTCCCCCCATATCGGAATTACGATGGCTACTGACTGTATTTGAAATGCTTTTTGTTTAATAGTAATAATAATCATTTTATTATAACAACAATAAACCAGAAGAAGATTCCGTCGTTACCACGGCAACGTTACCTCGCGCTTAACGTCACGTTGCACCTCACTTTCATTCATTTCATCTGACAACGGACTACAGTAAGTATCTAAAATCAAAGGGAGTTTATTTCTTTAAAACACAAAATAATATTGCTTTTATTTATTCCACTGTAGCACAGTCTCTATAGCGTTTCATTCCTGGATATTAGGTTGAGTTTTGTAGTGTGTTTAGCTTTTACAATAGGCTAAGCGCAAGATAGCGGGTAGCGGCCATGTGCAGCTAGCAGCCTCCGGCCTTCCGGTCAAAGTTTTTAGCTGGATAGCATTTATAGTTTATACAGGTAAATGACATTAGCTGTCCCCGGCACAGTTGGATAGTGGAGGTGCATGCTCGAAAAATATGTTTAAATGCATGTATTTGCACATGTGTTGTAAAGACAGTCTTCAACACAGAGTTCTAATATTGGCTAAAGGGCCTCGGCGATGGAGTGGAACAAAAATGTGGAACTGGAGTTTTTCCAGAGGATTTGACTGGCCCTGGTTTAAAGCATATCCTTTATGTCTGAGTTAAAATGAAAGATAGGCAGTTCATATGTTCAGCAACACTAAATGCATGCATATTGTAGGAAGTCAGTACTCATGTTTTCTCTTAAACCATCCAGTTCAAGATCTATGATGTGTAGGTAATATTGTTATGTAATGGTGACCGATCATTAATTGTAACATTCATTATAGGTGAACAGCTTTCTCTCCAGGGCAGCTCTGGTCACAAAATACATGACAAAAGCAGGTTGGTATTAACACTACACTAACACTACACACTGTGATAAGGCAGCCCTGATAAGTATTTTACAGAGAGTTCCCTCCTTAAAAACATTATTGGTGTATTACTTTACTGTAATTACCAGTTCAACAACCTTTTAACGATTGGGTTTAGTCATGTCTATCAGGTTTCTCACTCAGTATTGCCTTTTTGATGTGAATACTTACTTTTTTTTGTGGATATATTTTGTCTTTTTTAGGAAGAGTGAACATGCTCACTCAACAGGCCATGGGTTGGAACAGAAGGAAGAGGGACAACCTTCATCAAGTTTTAGCCCACAGATATGTCAAAGTAAGGGCAAATTACAATTGTCTTCTCATCTGACATTACATATTTATGAAGGATGTCTGCAATGTAACCTCATAGCTATATACATTATGTTCTCCCTTATCCACACTTCCTCTTGCACGTCAGATGGTGTCATGTAATGTTTCAACTGTTCTTCTGAAGGTCTAGTACTGAAAACTGGTGTTCTTTGCATTATGGTGTTGCATGGCGCTTTTGCTCTGACGTTTTCTTTTTTTTGTAAAGATCACAGAGAGGGCAAAGGTGGAAGCTGCCAGCTTCAGCGACTTCAAAAAGGAGCACAACCTTGATCAGGAGACCATACAGCAGTGGGTGTATGATGTCAGGCAATGGACGGTCACAGGTAAGACATACCACAGGTATTCCATATATACATCTGTTAATACTGTAAGTTTAGACACACAATATAAGTTGGCTATATGTTGAAACTGAGACTGTCACTGATTGTATCTCTTCTCCAATTGTTTTTTTGCAACTATTTAGACAGAGTCTACGCCCCAGGGTGTACTGAAGGACTGAGGGTGGATATTGAGAACATCACCGTCACTCTTTAGCGCAGGAAGCAAGATCTGTATCGTCAGCATGGTTTGTTGTCAAAAGTAGTTATTGAAATTACCTTTCAAAAACAACAAAAACATTCTGGCACCATGACACAGTTTTGTTTCCGTTTCACTTTGCAGACAGCAACCAGGCAAGGCAAAGAAAGAGGAAGAGAATGACAGAGCTGAAGAAGAAGCTTCGCGAAAAAGTTGTGCAATACAACACCGGAGTGCAGGAATCGATTGACGAGGAGTTGGCTTGCAGTCTGACAGAGGGCTACATCCTACCATGGGAGAGGCATGGAAATGGTAGGATAATTGCTAGTTTGGCTTGTTGTTTTTTTAGTCTTATCCAAAATATGACAGTTTATTGTGGGGCAGAAAAAGCAATGGTGATACCTGCAAATATATAATATTTGTTATTTGTTTACATTATAGAGAACCAATGCTATCGCTACAAAGATTTGTGTCTCAGAAATGAAAATCATTCTGTAATAATATAATATATGAATAAATATTCCTTGTCCACTACTCCATTCCTTTCCTCAACCTAAAGGCAACACCTTCAGGTTGAAGAGGTCTGTCTTTGACCAGGTAATGCTGGTCAGACGTTTGGAGGAGGAGCAGAGCATCCTGGTGAAAGAGATGTCGCAGCACATCATGTTCCTTCTGAAGGAAGTGCAAGAAGTGGAAGCACTCAGAGGACAGACTTTGGAGGGCATCAAAACCAGCAGTATGTCTGAGATCTTAACATTTGAATATTTTCATCCACTCTTCAACACATTGCATGTCTTACATAAGTAGAACACATCTGTCACTGTCAGGCCGAAGTGAAATAGTAAATTACTGAAACTATTCATTATCAAGATCATAATCGATTATTTTCTGTCTATTGACTAATTGTTAAGCACTATATCAAATATTAATCAACATGTCCCATTTGGCACCCAATATATAGTAACATCCTTCAGTTTAAGATGGATTTACCTATTTTGAAGTGTTTTTACATATGCAGCATTGTACAATGCAAAGAGATTTGCAATTGTCATGGTTTGTTTACATTGAGCCCTTTTGCTGTGTGATTATTCCTCTACAGATTTCGGTGACCTGACAGAGGATGCTGCACATGGGCTCATGAGTGTCCTCAGTCGGAGGTGGCACTTCCTCAAAAGCCAACACAAACAGGCTGTATATGCGTACAGCGGTGTAGCCGCTATGGAATGCCATGATCTTCAATCACAGCAGGACATTGAGGAGTCGGATGACAATGACTACACTAGCCCTGAGTCTGAGGAAGAAGACCTATAAAGGTTTCTGCCAAGCAACACAGAGGCACTGGAGAGCTCTTTCACAAGCGACGTGTCACGTCCACACGCTGGTGCACGCCATAATAATGACAAAACACATTTAAAACACACTTAAAGCCATACAAAATAAAGACATTATAAAACACTATATGACAACAATATGAAACTATGCACTTGTTTCGCCCGACTGAGTTCATAGTAATGTGAAAATGTGTTTTATATTTTGTACTTCTGTTTTTAAAGCGCTTTGACTTGCTGATGTGTATGAAAATAAATTGCCTTGCCTTTTATATTAAACTGCCTCTTATTACTCAAACAAGTGCTATACAATGGTTGTTTTCTTGTCACTGCATTTTGTCATTCGTTGATTATGAACTATTAATGTGAATACATTGTAAATAGAGTTCATACAATAAAATAATCCTTTATTAGTAACATGTGCATAATGCAGGGTAAATACCAACACATTCTCACTCCCAACTCGTACTTCTAATTTTGTATTATTTTCTAAACCACACAGTGTTATTTACTCAACAATAAGACACAATTATCCTTGTGTTTATTTGTTTGATGATTGATTGTATAATGTCGGACTTTTGGAATCGTCAGGACCGAGGGTCGGAGCAGCTTATAGTAGTTGAGAATGTTACACCCGGAAGTAAGTATTCTCTCCGCTTTGCTTGACAAACCCTGTGATTAGTCCTCAAGCTCTGTGATTGGATGTTGGAGTGGCAGTGCGCCGAGGGTTACGCCGAGCGTCAAACAGCACAATGGAATGGAACCACGGCACACTATCCAAAAGTGGAGTCGGACGGGTCCACCCCCCCTCCCCAGAACTACACATGCTGGCTAATGTATGTTTCGCGACATGTTCTACTGGGAATTGTAGTTTTAAAAGACGTTTTCGTATTTCCCATAATTAGAAGTTGCCAGTATTAAACTGTGCACACCCCTGGAGGTTTAGGGGATACGAAACACATTGGTGTTATCACATTTAAAACATATAATTAATAAATGGGTGAAAATTGCTTGTGTCCATAATGGCCAGCATTAGTATACCCACATGACAGCTAGGGTCAGAAGAGCTTTATTTAACAGCTGGTCTTATGTCTGTGACCCCTCCTGTTGTTAATTGATAAGCCTGAAACATGCACTTGTCAAGGTTCAGAGGCACATTTTGCAAATATGGCAGTAGCCATCGATCATCTTAAGATAAGATAAGATATACTTTATTGATCCCAAGCGGGGCCATTTTTTCGTTACAGCAGCATGTGTAACAGTTGTAAATATCCAGTGGTGTTTATTTGTAAATCATTTAGTATAATCACACAAATTCTGTGTTTTATATTTAATAATTCTCTGTTCCTCATTTATTGAATGTTCAATACCTGACAAGGTCAGAGAGGCAAAAGGTCGGAGTCGGAGATGAAAAAGGTCAGAGATGAAAAACTTGGGTCGCAGGTTCCTCAACAGTGCATTACAAGACATCTATCGATATGTGTGTACCTCCACCATTAAACAGTCCTATTCTGCACATTATTATACTATCTATATACATCTTATAAGAGTGTAATACATATGTATAATATCAGTAAAAATAAGTGCTTCAACACAGTTAACATTGCAGGAAAGTTGATTGTCAAGTCCCAAAACAAACTATGCAATATATTAGACATTAATTACTTTGTCAGACTTAATATGTATCTGTAGATACCTCCAAAGCTTTTTTCTTATTTAAAAGAAGACCTTAACCTAAAGTATTCTTTAATGTTTAAATAAAGCCTGATTAGGTTGTTTTTTTGCACATCCTCCTGTTAATATCTTTGGACGTCCTGCACTAAACTGTGTTATTGTAGAGATCACTACAGTATCTTCTTGATATTTTCATCTATATTTCTATCATTGACCTTCTACTTTCCCCCTATGTATGTACTCTTAATATGTTAATATGTTTTCATCAAATATAACATAATTCAACAAAAAAATTCAATAACGTGCTTTAACCACTAGGCGGTGCGGGTTAAAAAAATGGTCAACTTTGAAGTGTTAACAAGATAAATTATACTGCTGTTTCCAGTTTAGTTAAGATGGATGTATTTTGTAACACCAATCTTCGGAAAAAGTACGTTTGGTATCTGAAATAAATTAGGGTTATGCAGGTAGCGGAGAGTGGACCTGCTCCGTTTCCACGGCAACGGTAGCTGAGGATCATGGGTAATCTAGCCTTCCGCTGTCCAAAATGACCACAATAAAACGAGTAGAAAACCTTTGAAGCCCCTGTACTGGTCTTTACTTTAGAAGTTATCTACTGGCAGTTCAGCATAGCTTAGTTAACTGGGGAAAGAATAATAACACACATTTCTCCCATCAAGAGCTCCCCATCAAACACCGCATTGACTTTAAAATATTACTTTTCCCTTTCAAAGCCCTCAACAACCTTGCCCCCACCCGTCGCCTCAGATCTGCTGAAGCTAACCTACTGCAGCCCAATCAGGACAAAGCTCCGGACCTGGGCCCCACACTCTGGAACTCCCTCTCCAGCCACGTCAGATCCGCCAACACTCTCACATCAGTCAAACAATCCCTCAAAACTCACCTTTTCACTCTTGCCTTCAACTCCTAATCAACTAACCCCTTGCCCTTATTCCCCTAGCTTAGCACGTTCTACTTTTGTTGTTATTTAGTTTTACTTGCTTGCAAGAGCTTTGAGCACCAGGAAAAGCGCTTTATAAATGTAATGTATTATTAAATTAAAATAGCCTATAAACAGTGTATTCCCAAAGGATTGAAGCATTGGCTACTTATTTCTTGATGTTTTGTGCATTAAGCATTCTGTTATTAATGTTTTCAATAGTGTACTATCATCTCAAGGACCCCTTGTGGGCTGCTTCTGTGTATTTCAATCAGGAGAGACTTCATTTTGTTTAAAGAACATTTATTGACACATGCCATATGATAAATGTTAAGTCTTTGTCGATTAAACCCCGATCCTGAAATGGTATATCTAAAGGGGGAAATGCAGCCGTGAGCATATAGGGAACCCCCCGGGGTCTAGACACTGGTGATGATGCTGAAGATCTGGATTTGATGAGATGGGATGAAGAGGTGGTGTGATGAGGTCTTTGGATTAGCTCTCCTGGCACTGGATGTGATGAAAGGAGGTGGATGGGGAGGAGGCGGGCGGCAGCATGACATGTGAAATGTAATAGGTTAATACATACAGGGATCCTTCAAGTCAAAACATGTTTAAGTCTGTTGCACTTTATTAATTACATACAAACACCAAAACATTTATTGTTTTGTTTGGCAATGGGATTTGCATGGGGTGGGAATCAGGCTGGTTGCCAGGATGGAGGCCAGGACATACCACTGAGAAAAAAATAAAATAAAGGGAGGGTGAAGAAGAATGAATAACTTGTGTATAGCTGGTGCTAGAGACAGCAGAACTTTTTGCATTTTTCTTTAACAAATGCCACCTAAGATAATGGCGTGCCAACAATTACCACAAATGTTAACAGCACACATAGATGTAATTGTACAAAAGCAAATTAACATACCAAATGTGCAGGGCTCCCAGTCATAAAGGTGCTCCGTCCCCCCCTGGCAGGCAGACAAAGACATTGTACATCTGTATGTTATTTGAACTTTGTACTTTCACAAGTACTTATAATATATGTAATGTTCAAATAGTTTGCATATATCCCAGCAGCAGCAGGGGCTTCAAGCCAAGGGCATGCAACTTCTCCAGCTGGGAAAATAATTGTTGAGAGGTAGAGAGATCAATTAGATAAATACACAAAACTGTTGTTTACATTTGAATTTATCTGCAAGCTTGCCCTGAAGTAGCATCAAAATAAATCATCTACACTAATATCCTGGCATCATAATAAAAACAATGATTTGTTCATTATGTTTTGGTGGATACATTTGGGATTTTTAACTTATGAGACACTTCCTAAACTTCCTACACATAATAGTTCATTCTGTTTGAAAATCATTAATCATGAATTATATTCTCATTAATGATACAATTAATACCTCTGTCAAAGTAATACAACTATTTTTCACACTTTTGGTGAATGAGATAATTCTGTAAACTACATACCAGAAGGGCGGCGTCATCAAGAACGTGGGACTTGATTCTGTTCTTATTCATGGATGACAACCACTGCTTCTGCTGGCTTTGGAATTTGTCCATTTTCTTTTTGAGTCTCACATTTTTGGCTGTGGATGTTTACATAGTGTGCAGATTTTATTTCCACAGTAAATCTTTTCCCTACAGTTTGGGCAGGTCTTTTTATGTGACCCTCCAGCCATTTGTAGGAGTGAGAGAGTGATTAAAAGAGAAAGTGAGAGAGAGTGAGAGTGATTGAAGGAGAAAGTGAGAGAGAGTGATTGAAAGAGAAAGTGAGAGAGAGAGTGAGAGAGTAATTGAAAGAGAGTGAGAGAGTGATTGAAAGAGAGACAGTGAGAGAGAGTGTGGCTCTTAAAAGTGCCGTTGGTTTGATATGTGTGTGGATATGTGTTTGCTGGTGATATTAAAGTGCCAGTGAAGTGCATTTTTTTGCGCCAAAATGAAATGGCAGTTTCATTTCTTACATATAATTGTACCTGTTCATGGCTAAAATAATTTTTTAGGAAGTGCGAGGGACGAGATAAACATCGCAAATTTTTCAGAGTCTGAGCCTACCGCTGCTGCAGACGATAGCGGCTGTGACGTCACAAGATGGGCCCAGTTGTGATTGTAAACATGGCGGAGACTTCGGAAAGTGATACTGGTGCGAGAGAAATGAGTGATTTTGACAGCTTTTCGGACAGGATAGATGAGGAAAGTGGCCATGGAAGTCAATTTAGTTGAGGACAATATTTTGTCATAGATCTAGAGTAGATCTACACACAGGATTGGCCATCACTGATCATACATTCATCTGTTCATAGCATGATGCAACATTCATGTTCACATGCAGTGTTGTGCTAGTTACTGAAAACCAGTAACTAGTTACAATTACTAGTTACTTCACTACTTACACCAAAAAGTAATGCGTTACTGTGAAAAGTAACTTTTTAGTTACTTAAAAAAGGGCACCCATTAATGCCCTTATACTGTAGCCTTCATTTCAGTACTGTTATTGCATCGGAGAATATACAACCTGTTGATCAACTTGACATGCATTTGCATCACTGAACTCTGCTAAGCAATGTGGTCTATACAAACACAAACACAAAGATATGTTTCAAAGTGCCAATCCAGCCGCTGTTGCTTAGGTGGAGGTGGAGTGGCGTCGGATGAGTCTGGGTCTGTGGTCTTAGCTACTAGCTTCGTCCGCATGTTGTTTCTGCAGATGTTTCAACAGATTTTAATTGCTGTTTTGGGCAGTCGATAGGATCTTTGACCCGCCAAGACACAACTTACATTTAACTAAGACGTTCTTTTCTTTGTGCTCGACAAAAGTGAAATAGTGAGAATATCTCCAGGCGGAGAAACTCGACTTGAGCTCTGCCGCCGCCATGATAGTCTTGTTAGTAGACACAAACACAGTGGCCTTTATTTTCATAAACAATCTACGAATCTACGAAACAATAACACCAGCCACTCACCTTCATCTTTTGGTAACAGAAACATCGCCACTTCGGCAGAATTGACATTACCACAGCCAGCGGCAATGCATCGCTTCCCGTGTGTTTTTCCTCCCTTTTTCTTCACTGTCGCCTCCATTGTCAGGTTTCCTCGATTGGCAATCACTTCCAGTCGACTGCGAAACACTTTCCAATAAAATACTCGCTCAAAAACGTTGGTAAATTCCACTTTGAAACAGAGACAAAATGAACGGTGGTGAATGTAAACACTTCGGCTGAGCCCATCTTCTGACGTCACGCAGTAGATCGCAAGCCACGCCCACGAAGGCGGATTTCCCAGCGGAAAATTCCAACTCGTCAAATTCGTTGCTATTCCAACATCTTTTATATGGGTTCCAATGGACAATTTTGGTCATTACTATACGTATTAGCATAACAGATCATGCACCGGCGCACACTTCACTGGGTCTTTAAGGGTTATAATGAAGCTGTAAAACAGGAAAAATAAAAACATGATTAGGATTATTTAGAATAACAGTAACATCTGTGCAATACTCTAAGTAATAATAATTAATCCGTGCAATACTCTAAGTAATAATAATTAATCTGTGCAATACTCTAAGTAATAATAATTAATTTGTGCAATACTCTATGTAATAATAATTAATCTGTGCAATACTCTATGCAATAATAATTAATCTGTGCAATACTCTATGCAATAATAATTAATCTGAGCAATACTCTGGCATACATTATGCATTTATACTGTGCATATTGTTATATTATGCACATATTTTTACATACTTGTCTTTCTTATATTTTCTACTATATATTTTAATTCTACAATGTAACAATCCCAATTTCCATTGGCCAGTCAAATCCTCTGGAAAAACTCCAGTTCCACATTTTTGTTCCACTCCATCGCCGAGGCCCTTTAGCCAATATTAGAACTCTGTGTTGAAGACTGTCTTTACAACACATGTGCAAATACATGCATTTAAACATCTTTTTCTAGCAGGCACCTCCACTATCCAACTGTGCCGGGGACAGCTAATGTAATTTACCTGTATAAACTATAAATGCTATCCAGCTAAAAACTTTGACCGGAAGGCCGGAGGCTGCTAGCTGCACGTGGCCGCTACCCGCTATCTTGCGCGTGGCCTATTGTAAAAGCTAAACACACTACAAAACTCAACCTAATATCCAGGAATGAAACGCTATAGAGACTGTGCTACAGTGGAATAAATAAAAGCAATATTATTTCGTGTTTTAAAGAAATAAACTCCCCTTGATTTTAGATACTTACTGTAGTCCGTTGTCAGATGAAATGAATGAAAGTGAGGTGCAACGTGACGTAGCCACGTTACGTTACCTGTGGGTAACGTAACGTGGCTACGTCACGTTGCCGTTAAGCACGATGTAACGTTGCCGTGGTAACGACGGAATCTTCTTCTGGTTTATTGTTGTTATAATAAAATTATTATTATTAATATTAAACAAAAAGCATTTCAAATACAGTCAGTAGCCATCGTAATTCCGATGTGGGGGGAGTGGTTTTCACCATCATTATATATTTTTTATATGACTAATATTGGCCTACAATACCCCTTTATTGATCGAATAGGAATATTTCAGGGGTGAAGGTAACTTTTTTGCCCTGGTTCTCAAAGGAGCACCTGGAGATGTTGCTTGGTGTGCATCCTTAAAATGAAATAAACCGGACCTTTTGAGGGGTACTTGACTTTATGAAGGGGGGGGGGGGGGGGGGGGTTAGTGAGCACGCTCATGAAGCCTCGCAGCAGGGTTACTGTGCGGAGCGCATGAAGCAGACCCTTCACGCGATAGCGAGGGGTAGAGCGAGGGATCGCAGATGCTCGCGGACGGATTAAAAAAATTAAACCTAAAAATAGCTCGCGAATTATACTTTGGCGGCCGTTAATATACCTGGGCGGCCCTGATATAATTGTCTTTTAAATAACCTAAACTAAAAGGGAACAATCTATTTGACACAGCTGAAAAAATAACTAATTTAATAAAAATCACAGTTGTATTACACACAATGCACTGTTTTTTGAGAACAAAAATTGGTAAATAATGCACCATAATACATTCTGACGAAAGATAAAAATTATTATGAATACAAATAAAATAAAAGAAGCCTCCCGTGAGTTACTACAAGCTATAAAGTAGATTTAAAAAACGTTTTATAGAATAAAAAGCTCACTGCAGGACGTTGTAGAAATGCGTGTGTGCACCACGACAAAGGAGCCTCATTCACTTTACATTGGGCTGTTTTGCGTGGTGCTGACACGTAAAGTAGCACAATTCGTGACTCCACCACGCATTGCGGTGTTAAGGAGTCGTGGTGGAGTCACGCATTCTGGTGAGATCAGGTTGGTATAAAGTGGTGCAGTGACGCGTCCTAAAACCCGGAAGTAAGCTGCGCATGGGTTCCCTCGACAAAAAAGCAATGGGATTTCTCCATAGGGTTTTGGAAAATAGCTCGAAATAAGGTCTGTGGAAAACAAACCTGTTAGATAAATGCACGTTTTTTTCGGCCGGATAATATCCACATGTCTACCCTACTTTTATAATTTTCGAATCATAAATCGAATCGATAGATTTATGATCGATAGATTTATGATTAGCATAAGTTCGTTCATGATGGCTCATGTCAGTGATAGTGATGATGACATCGTTGTGAAATTATTAACCGAGTCATTTTCAAGATTGAGTTACAATGATAAACTGGAGTGGCAAAGGATCAGCTGCATGACCCGCCATCAAGTGCTTCATCCAAAAGGACAGGAGGATGGACTTTGTGTTTAAGTGATTTGATCATCAAAGGTAGGCCTAAGTCATTTTCAATGTGGGCCGCCGTGCCGACTTAATTCATTTTTAATTGTTACTTGGCTGTGGTTGCCTTGTCATGATAGGTGTTTATATAAATGGTATTGTTTTGTGTGGTAGAGGGTCGCTGTCATTGATGCGTTTTGCACCCCGGGCCGTTGTTCTGATATTCCGCTGTGACGTAATAACTCTTCTTTTTTTTCGAGGGAAGGGGGTCAGAGGGCCTAGGTATAAAAGTCACGGCTCGCCACTGAGAAGCAGAATATATCCTTAAAGCCTTACTAAAAACAATTTGTTTTTCTCTCACCATACTCATCTGGAACCTTTGAATTACAGTTATTCCATAACTGTGATCATCTAAAAAGGAACTTTGATCTGCAAAGATCCCAGGACAATAGATCACAAGTACTTGCATCCACTATCAAGGTTGAGCCGCTCTGACGTTAAACTATAACACCTGCTTTAAAGCCAAAAATTCTTCAACTTGGTGTAAATATAATAAGCCACAGAGCCACCTAACTGGCTTTTAACAGGGCTTGGTAGCACCGTCTCAGGGAGAAAATTGTATTTTCACACGTTTATTGGCACACAGTGTGGAAACCGTCTTCAAATTCACACTATTCAGCTATGTACATATATCATCCTCAATTTACACATACACGTTCAGAATAGGTTATACAATACTTAGGTGGCTGGGTAAAACTCAAGCCCCCCACTCTCTCTGTCTCTCACTGTGTGCACTTTAACCTGTCCTGAGCCAATTAATCTAGATCGGAACAGGTGTCTGAGCCGGCGTGGCAGGAGGGAACTATTTCCCTCTCTGCCTCCAGCTGGCACTTCAAGCACATCCCCCCGTTCCTCTCAGTGTCTGGCTGTTTACCCACTGTCCGAACGAGTCAGCCTGCCTCCCAGCATGTTGCACTTTCTTTGCAAAACGGTAAGAAAGATTTTGTGTCAAAGTGAAGAGAAGACTGTGCTCTGAACATGTTTTTAGCAGCGCTAGTGGCATTGCTCAGGGGATGGCAATGTACTGACAGTTGGTCTTTCTTTTGCTACAGAACTTTGGTGAAGGCTGAAATATCCCAACAAATCTCCTGTTGTTTTAGCTTTTGTCACGAACTTGGATACACAAGGAAAAGGACTCAAATGCACCAGGTAAAGTATAAGTAATATACTTCATTTCCAAAATATGTATACAAAAAATGATTGACACTCTTAACGAGGTGACAAAAAGACTCCAAGAAAGGCACAACGAAAATCGCTCACTACGTGAGGAACAAAACTTACAAAGAGTTTCAGGGGCATGAATCAGGCTTGAGACAAGATATGAAATCGCTGGTAAGCAGACTACTGGCATGGAGACAGGACAAGATGAACTGACACAAGACAAGATGAACTGACACAAGACAAAGGAAGGCTGGGGAATTTAAACAAAAGGTAACTGGCACAGGTGGAAACCATCAGGGGCGAGGCTGACGCTGATGAGAGCGGGAGACACACACAAGAATAGGGAGTGAAGGGACCTGGAATGAAACACAAAAGGTGACTACCAAAATAAGACAGGAAGTGGGAGACAAGACAAAACATGATTAAACAAAAACATGAAACGTGACTGAACTCAACACTTCTGACGGGTCACAACAGCTTTAGCATAGTACCATGGCTGTTTTTAAGTTAAAGTTGTTGTTTTTTTGGCTTAATGTTATGGGTCGTATTCGGACTTTGGTCTGCTGCAACAGGGACAAAGCCTTAGTCGATAAGGCACACACTTTACCAGGTGAGCTATCTAGGCTAGGCAGTTTAGGCTAGACTACTTATCCTGTTAGCATACATGTGTAACTAGCGATCTACCCTAGGGGCTAACGTTAGCAGTGCAGTTTTCAAATGAATATTTAGCTAAGGGGCAGGACAAGAAATATGCCCGTGTTTGTAAGTTATACAAGTCACTAACGTTAGCAGTTAAGCTAATGTAGGTTGTGGTTGTTAAAAAATGTGTGTTGTGTAGTCCAAATGTCTCTACCATTAACTTGTTTAGTTTGTAGTGTCATCATTTAACAATATCACTGAAGTTATTTCACAGTGTTTTCTACTCTAGGCAGTTATGTTATTCATGTGTACGCCGTACTAAAGAAAGCGGCATCAGAAACATCATAATGAATCTCTCAGGAGCTACAATGACCTAGAATTGACACAGTTAAAGTTCTTAAGACATTAAAGACACATAAGTGCAATCAATAATCAATGGATTCCTTGCTAAATAACTCATGAGGTCCCGACACTCAGTTGAGGGCCCATTCCTCTCTCAGAATAAATGATTCCCTCAGCTTTTGACAGATGGATAGCAGAGAAACGGTTTCGGTCCCAAGGGATTGTAATCCTTTTTACATTCAGGGGACGCGGGACATGTGCATTTTCGCAAAAAAGAAAATCTTCACTGTGCAGTCTGCACTGACAGCATAAAGACAGGTATAGGTCTTAATGTGTTTTGACCTGTGATACCAAGGTAGTTCTAATGGTGGCAAAAATACCCAAGGACTTCTTCACAAAGGTGCTCAATATTTGATGCTCAAGTTCACTTTGCTTGGCAGGGTGGAGCCTGGGAAAAGAAAAGCTTTGAAAAGCTTAAGATGGTTAGTCTTTTCTTTTTCCTATACACGATTCGAGTGGAGCTTGTAATTATAAGATACCATTCATACTTAGAATATTTCATTTCTATCATTGTGTAATAGATCATAATTTCATTTCTCAGGGTTGAATCAATATAATGTTTTGTGGCCCATTATTTCAATAAAGTATGGGCTTTTCAAATGAACACCGACTCTTGCTCAATGTGTGCAGCAGTTTGCTTTTGTCATAATAATCAATTTAAAAATAGATAATGTACAGTGTTGAGGTCTCCATATTAGGTTGAATAATTAAAACGAAAGTTAATTATAATTGTAAAGTCAAACAGAGCCTAAGGCTTTAACCTGTTAAACCCCGAACCTGTTTTTCAGGTTTCAGGCTCGAAAATGACATGCCCAAAACAAATGACTATAACTTAACTTCTAAAAGGGTTATATGAATAAATTATTTTATCAAAGCAAGGTTACATCTGTGAGTTGGATGTAGAAGTGTCAGAATCAATATAGTTGTTTCTGTGTCAGAGTAAATTCAGATGGAACATAGTAAAAAAAGGTAAATTCTTACCTCCGCCGAAAGAAAACCCATTACTTATAGTGAAAACCACCCTTGAATGATGGGATGGTAGACTAAAAGCTTTAGGAATCCAAAGTATAACATATAATAAGTACCCTGTATCAAGATTGAGGCAAAACAAGTGAAATTTGACCTTTTTAGAGAGGTTTAGCAAAAAAAAGTCCAGGCGGACTAACCTTTGGGCACATTTGGATACCATCAGTGCAATTTGACCTTTTTCAGGTACCATACTGTAAAAATCATTTTATTATCACTATAGGTATTCATTCCATCCAAATACAAGTGTTTTTGTAAAAAAAGTTTTTTTAAAAATTACATTTCTTTTTTTTAATGTAAATGGTGTGTGTGTGTCTGTGTGTGGACTTTGCCACAGTCCTTACATGTTTATCACCTATTGCGGCAGTAATAATCCAAACAAAGTGCCGCGAGGGACTAAACAAGAGAAAAACACTGTGGATGCGCAAAAACTCAGTCTTTCCAACAGTATGCGTTTGACCTTTTATTTCCAAAGCAAACATTCAATAGTCCATACCCGTATGAGTATATTCTTTTATGTGTGCATGCGTGCGATCAACAAAAATTGTCCTTCTCCAGCTCACTCCCCCTCCATCTATCACAAAGTGCGCAGGTAAAAGCAATCGGATATAACCGCAAACGTCACCACACAAATCCAATGACACGCCCACCACCTATAGTGACCCAAAAACATGTACCATAACAAACACAGAAAAATACTTCATATGTGGCTCCTACATTCCGGCCCCTAATTATATCAACATAATAATTACACAACTGAAAAATGATGTAGGAGACAATCAAGGAAAAAACTTTCAAGGATAAAAACGTCCTTTGTTAGGGTTAATGTCCTTTTCTTCTTTAGGCAAAAAATATATATAGTTTGTTAGCCTATGAAGGAGTGATCTTTACTATCACTTAGTAAAAGTCAGAAAAAACGTCAATGTCAAGGTCTATGAAGTTCAATAACCCACTAATTTCCTCACGGCTCTTCTGCTTCCTGTAGAAGGCAGATCTTTGTGATAGGCCTGTCCAGATAGCTAGTTTTTGTCTTCACTCGCACCTGACGTACAAGTCCTCTTCTGTCTGGGATGGTTTGCACAATCCTTCCTGTAAGCCATGAGTTGCGAGGTGCTGAGTCATCGATTATGAGCACAATATCTCCTGGTATGAAGTTGCACAGTCAAATACGACCCTGATCTTTTTCTTCTTTGGGTGGTATACACCATGGTGTGGTATATACCATACCCTGCCGTCACTGCGTTCCAGATCCACAACTGGCACTTTCTCTGCATAGCCCTTTGAAAGGATGTCATTCATGAAAGCGGTATAATCAGCATGAAATGAAGCATCTTTATCAAACCTTCTCTTGAGGCTCAGGGTACGTTGTTCTGCTACTCTCCTGTTGTTTGGCATACTAACATCCCTTTTCCTTAAAAAGGTAAGCCAATACAGTAATGGCCATCCATCAACTTAGCAGACTTTGTGACGTACTCCATAAAGTGACAGTCCTCTCTTGACGGTCCCATCTGCTCATCCTGACTGCATTCAGGGAAATCAGCCTTTAGCTGCTGCTTCCACAGATCTTCAAGGTTTGCAACAGATATCCTATTGACAGTGACATCTGGCTGTCCACAAGTAATTTCACTACTCCTGTCTCCTCTGAGAGGTCCATTGACAGTCCAACCCAGCATAGTTTTGACTGCGTATGGGCCCCCGTCTATACTCCGAATAACTTCCCATGGTTCCAGTGCCTCAGGAACATTAGTCCCAATCAACAGGTCCACATCTGAATCAATCTCAGTAATCATTACATGTTTCAGGTGAGGCCATCTCTGAAGGTCTTTCTGCTGAGGAATGTTGCCTCGATGAACTGGCATAGTTTTCTGGGTGTAGACATCAGGCAGCTCACAATAATGACTGCTGTCTAATCCAGCCACATGCAGGTCAGAAACAATGTGACTTCCAACTATTTTTTCCTGACCCATTGTCCGAAGGAGAATGTCTGTTCTTCTTGCCCTGAGATTCAGTTTGTTCATCAGCCGCTCCGTGCAGAATGATGCTGAGCTCCCAGGATCCAGGAAGGCATATGTTATGAATGTTTCATGTCCCTTCTTAGACTTTACTTGAATAGGCACTATGGAGAGAGTACAATCTGGCCATGGCCCTGTAAGACCACTGGACTGAACGGAGATCAGAGCATGCTTATAGCTTTTCCTTTAGCTTGCATTGTGTCAGTTTCTGTCTCTTTCTGATAGATATGAAGTATGCTTGGGTGCTTCAGACTTCAGACTTTGCACGAGAGGCGTTTCCTGCAGTCTTTACTCATGTGCCCAATACACAAGCATCCAAAACACACACCATGTTCCCTTAAGAAAGCGATTTTCTCACTATGAGCCTTTCTTTCCAGTTGAAAACACAGATCCAGTGTATGTCCACCTCCACAAAACAGGCAAACACTTGTACCTAGTGAGCCTCTCTCCTTCATTCTTATTTCAGGTTCCACTTTCTTTTCCGCTGTTGTAATAGTAGTAGCAAAGCTGCTTCCCTCGTCCTTGAACGAGGTTCAAACTTAGCTTTCCTCACATCTTTGTTTGCTGCTGGTGGAGTATCCTGTATATCTCCAAACAGTGGATCGCTCACAATATCCACCTGTCTTTCAATGAAGTTAACAATATCCATGAATGTAGCTCTCGGCCCTGCCTTTTCTGTAAGTCATAGGCCAGAGTTCTCCATTTGTCCCTATATTTGTAGGGCAACTTTTTTATGATGGCTAGCATATTGCTAGGCATGTTCAACTCACACATGTATTCAAACTCTTCCATGACGTTGCAGCATCCTCTCAGAAAGAGACCGTAACCTTGCAGAGCTCGCACATCTTCAACTCTTATTGGCTGCCATGAAAGAGCCTTTTCCATGTAGGCCGAAACAATTTTCTGTGCATTACCAAAATGCTCCTGTAGTAAAGCCTTTGCTTTGGCATATCCTCTGTCATGGGCCATATGCTGACAGCTTCTGACAAGCTCCAAAGGCTGCCCCCTGGTGTACTGTTCGAGAAAATACAGGCAGTCTTTAGGGTTGTGAGTCTTCTCCTCAATGCTGTGCTCAAAAGCTCTTATGAATGCTTGATATTGAAACGGAGAGCCATCAAAAATCTGAATTTCTCTTTTAGGCAGAAAAGAAATTGACTGTTGCTGAACCAACATGGATGTTATTTCATTTTGTCTTTCCAAGACATTAATTAAAGGATTCTGAGCACTGCTGCTTGGTGCCAGTGCTGCTGGGTGATTGCTTTGGTGCTGTAACTGTGATTGTGTTGAACTTTGATGTATATTGGCCTCTCAGCTTCTTATGGCTTGATGTTGCAGATGTCCATATTCTGCTTCATGTTCTCTGTGCAAAAACTGTACGTCAGACTGGCCACCTGTAGGCCTGTTTGTGTCAGGCACAAATATTTTTGCTCCAGCACTGAGTGCGGCTTCCTTTCGTCCCCTTTCCAAATAAGAATGCATGCCATTGGGACTCACAGATGTGTTACTTGCAGCACGAGACCTTCCAGAGCGTCTTAGCATTCATTTTAGCCCTTTATGCGGCTATTTCCACTTCCATTTCCAATTGCTCCCTCTTTTTCCTGAGCTCTTCCTCTTGTTCATCCAATGCATGCTTGTCTTTTAATAACATTTGTCGTGCCATGAGAGCGGCCATGTCAGCCTCAGCTTTGACGCTTGATGATGTAGTTGAAACACTGGACCTGGTTCCAGCAGAGCTCCGCTTGCAAGACCCAATGCTTCTTATGTTTGAAACACTGTCGCTTGGTTTTATTTCATCTTGTGCTTCAGAAGTTTCAACATTTTTCCCAGAGTGTTTTGAAACATGAGACATACTTTGCTGGTGTTCATCAGATATCTCAATTGAGGGAACATGTGCAATGGTGCTGCTCGGTTGTCTCCCAGTTTCAGAAAGCCATTGCTTGACATCGTCGATAAATCCATTATTGTATTTCAGTGTCTTGGCAAACCATACATCTTGTTTTTCCTGTTCGTCTGTAGGAAGAAGAGGAATTACAGACTTGTGTAACAGGGTGGTTTCTTTAACCAGTTGAATGAAATGCTCAAGTTGAGTTTGTATTTTTGAGGCGTTGTCATCCTTTTGTATGAGATCCTTCATTGTTTTAATCACACTTTTCATTTTGTGAACCTTTGATTGACTTTCCTTTTGGAGCTTTTCCATTTTATTTGCCAAAGCCTTGGCAGTGAGTATCAACTCTCTCTTTTGTTCATCCATTTTTGCCACATTGACATCTGAATTTGATCCACTATTGACATATCCCTTTAAGTTTTAATGAATGAACAACAAATGCTCCAATCCACACAGCCAAACGCCCAATAAATCACTGCTGCCGACAATAAACAACCTCTAGCGGCACAAACCAACACACGCAAGCAACAAGTCAGTCCCCAATGGACACGCAGCAGTAACTTATTCACACTGTGTTCAAACAAACATTTACACAGCATGAATGAAGAAGTTACATACCGCTCGCCTGATGCTGTGTGGAGTCCGTCAGTCTTATCCTCCGGCAGTACGCTGAAGTTCCTAAGCCACTCTCCAATACAGCGGCGATCACGGCGTTTCAATGTTTCCTTTAATTCCACAGCGTCACCGATCGATCCTAGGAATCTCCCATATATCTCGATTCTGTAGATCCACGCTGTGGTACAAGTCTTTTTTGTTGACTTAATATTGCGGCAGTAATAATCCAAACAAGTGCCGCGAGGGACTAAACAAGAGAAAAACACTGTGGACGCGCAAAAACTCAGTCTTTCCAACAGTATGCGTTTGACCTTTTATTCCAAAGCAAACATTCAATAGTCCATACCGTATGAGTATTTCTTTTATGTGTGCATGCGTGCGATCAACAAAATTGTCCTTTCCAGCTCATCCCCCTCCATCTATCACAAGTGTGCAGGTAAAAGCAACCGGATATAACTGCAAACGTCACCACACAAATCCAATGACACGCCCACCACCTATAGTGACTCAAAAACATGTACCGCAACAAACACAGAAAAATACTTCATATGTGGCTCCTACATTACCCGACTAACACTTCTAGGAAGGTTTATTTACACAATAAAAATTAGGAAACATAGGATAAATTTGTCTCCAACAGGAGCAGATTTATTTCAAACATAACACACTATAGCCTACATAAATCCGATTGGGTGTGAACGTAACTAGGCCTGTGAAAACGATAATGGACAGGAAAATATAAAAATCCTTGAAAGTCAGCACTTTCAAGGATACTTTCCACCTGCAATCTATTCAGGGCATGTGTGTTGTGTTGGCAATGATTGTATGAACCACAGCATGGCTAAAAAATAGTCTGAAAAGCTGAAGGGAGACCATGGTGCAGTGGTGTCCAACGCTGGCCCTGGGACCCTGGCTGGCATGAACCTCAGTGGCTCTGGTGTTTGGTCCTTCTCCTCTTTGTTGTGCCACCCGAGTTCTTCCTCTGTCGTTCTGGAAGAGGAAGACCCACCTCGGCCACCTTCCTGGGATTTACAGCTTTTTTCGATGCTTTCCCTTTTCTTTTGTTGGGCAGCTCAAATGATGTTCCAGAATCAGAAGATGCAGAGGGAGGCAGAGTTATTACTGGTGCAGACATCCGGCGGCGTAGCTTGGATGTTGATGGCTCTGGGGCAACTGTATGCTGATCTGATGCACGTCGTAGCTCGGATGAGGCAGATGTTGATGGCTGTGATCCAGAAGCCATTTGATACTGGTCTTCATCACTGTGAAAACAAATCGATTACTTCACTGGCTTATATATAATATATATATATATATATATATATATATATATATATATATATATATATATATATATATATATATATATATATATATATATATATATATATATATATATATATATATATATATATATATACATACACATGTGTGTATAGACTAGGTTGATATACAATACAGCTTTATTTATATACTGACGTGTTATAGTCACGAAATACAATTAATCTATTGATTCACCAACACGATATTCCCATTTTTATCATGTCTCAGAACGATTACGCGAGAACAACAAAGCGGCGTCCATTTTGTATTTTGCGAGTGTGGAATTACTATAGATGAATAATATTACACCAAATACATAACTAATAGATACAAACAGAGAGAGTACATACCTTTCCCGAAATTCATAATCAGGTTCTGATTGTGGCTGGAGTAGATCCTCATCTTCTGACGGAGAGTCAGCGAACACCATTTCCACGGCATCTTCAAGCTTATACAGCCTCTTTCTGGGTGCCATTATTTGCTCAAATAAGTACTAAAAGCAAATAAATCCTTGTCCTTGTAATAATATGTTCTGTTGCCTGCTGTAGTCTCGGTTGTCTCTGTTGTCTCTGTCGTCTCTGTTCGCTGTGTTCGTCGCTGTGTTCGCTGCTGTGGTCCTACGGTGCTGGTGCTGCTGCGTCATGTGCGTAAAGTTGCTTGAGCTGGCAACATTTATACTACGCAGGATCCTATCTCTGGAACCCATTGGTCGATTTGGGTGACAATAGAGCTTTAGAGCCAATAGAATCGAGGGGCAGTTAGTAAATCCTACTAAACATTTACGCCAAGGAGGGAGAGATTTGCATAAACAGCACGTGCAACAGCATTAGCCCAGGACTACTAAACTTTATACCTACTCTGCTGCCATGAATGTAATGATAGATTATCAGGAATAATTCTAAAGTGACTAAAACACATTGGATTAACCATTGAGCAGCGTTTTTATTCCCTTGAACACGACTTTTGATCACAAAACAGCAACGGAAAGACATAATTATTGTTATGGTTTTGAAAACTGTTGTTGTTTTCTTGCTCTGTTCTGGCTGCTAGCTCAGTGAGTTCTTGTCGTGCAGTGATGATCTTATACCGATGGAATCTGTGGAGTATCAGCTTTCAGATGATACGTAGTTTGTGCAGAACATATTACGTTTTAAAGATCGTTTTTGTTAGTTAGCACCGGAAGTAGCATCAGCCCGTTTTTGCTAAGGGCTAATGCTAACGCTTCTTGTGAGACTTGTGTTTTGTTTCGGTAAAAATGGCTCGTATCAGAAGGTAACTGAGTTTTTTTCCGTTAATTGAGTGTGACACATTCATAGGTTTGTAAATATTAATAAGCCCCGCGACGCTGTCTCCGGCAGTAACGTTTTTCAACCCGGTACCGGGGGGCGGGGCTCTTAATAAATATAAAATAAAAAACAGATTACAAGTAGTCGAAAAATAATATATATAAATACATATCAATAACAAAATAGCTTAATTTTAATAAGAAATTAAATCATTAAAGTAACCTATATATCCTATATAACCTGTTTCAATAATTATAACCTGTTTCAATAATTATAACTTTGTCTGTGTAAAATGTATACTTATGAAACTAGACCAAATGTTCTCATGATGGTATTATTTTCCTTTGTTTGCTGTGGTCAATTGTGTGTGCGTTGACTCCAGTCGCCCCCCCGGGTTTTTAATGGGCCGGATAGGAGCATGGGGGGGTTGCAGGAGAAAGGTAATAAAACTGACACCATTGAGTCTATGCAGAGATTGTACTGAGAGAAAGATTGGGATGCGGAGTGGTACGGCCAGGTGCTGAGGATAAACGAAGATAAGGATTGGTACCTCACCCCCGTTCGACCCAGAATTGTTTATTTTATGGCTGCCATAAAAGATGACCTGGGACTGATCGGCGGCGCAGGAGATCCAAACTTCCCACACCTATGGCTGACTCACTCTGATTCGCTGTTTAGACCTCCTCAATGGCTGACTCACTTTGATTCACTGCCTAGGGCTCGCCCAGGAGTGAGTCCACCAGTGGATGAACACCTAGGGAGGAGCAACCGACACAACTCCTCTCCATTTGTGGGAATAAATATTGTGAATTCTGTACACTCGCGGCCTCTGTTCGGTCTGACTGTCTGATACATACATCGCACGGTGGAAGAGCTGAGGCCCGAAGTACTTCGTTATATAAGTACTTCGTTATATTGTACTGTTGTTTCTGCCATTAAATCAGCTTATTGTTTAATCTCATATCTCTGTCTGAGTCCTTCCTTTTTATAGCAGACCACTCATCAAACGAACAGCGCGGAGCGGGCTCGAACCTTCAACAACTGAAGGGTGCTTCAATCCAACATCATTAGCGTTACAAATATGTTTCATTTAAATACAAATTACCAATTCATAGGGATAGAAAACGAGTGTGAAATGATCTCAGGCGGTCCTGCCTCCTCTGGCAAGCCTAATCACAGAGCCCAGTGCTGCATCCTGAAGAAGGAGTTAAATAGTTGGTGCGTGCGAGCCGGGTAGACTGAAGCGTGTAGACAGGAGGCATTTCTACCAAGTCAGGACAGACAGCCGGTAAGACACTCAGATCCATAATGTTTTGTGAGAGCTCTGCAGAGCCGCGGTGCGCTAAAATGTTTATGTTCTGTTAAATTGTTTGCGTGTGTGCCACGTGGCTTTTTAGAACTCTGCGCGTCATTGTTTATATATTTAAGTTTCAATTTGGTGCGCTCATTTTGCAGAACATTCTGAGCTTAGACGCGCTATTATTTATTGTCAAAAGGATAGGTAAAATAAGGACCTATTTTAGTTATAATTTAACATCCTGCAATTAGCCTACTCTGATAGGTGTTAAAAGGAATACGATTTTAGGAGGTAAATAAATTGATTTGGAGAAGAACAACAAATAAATAAATACAATCAAATATTTATTCTTAAAAAGTATTAAGTTCGATTTACTAAAAACCTTTCTAATAAAATCCTGTTAATTTAATCCACTGAATATTCCTACTAAATTGGAGAAAATAATCTTTCTTGTTATAAATAATTCATTTGATGTATTAAAAACATTGATAGTGAAGTCTTGTTTAATTCATTGAATACTTCTGTTAAAAAGGAGGAAATAATCTTTTCTTGTTTAGATATAATTAATTTGATTTGTTAAAAATATTTCTAGTAAAGTCCAGTTAAAGAAATCTGCTGAGATTTTAAAAGAGCTTGGGTTTAAAGAAACAATTTCATGTTTAAAATTGATATTTCTGTGCTTAGTCTGCCCAGTCTATTTGTAACATATTCACAATGAAGGCAGCAGTTGCCAAACAAGTGTATTGTTTACATGCTTTATTCATTTTGATAACTTGCAAGTTCTAAATGCAACTTTCTTGTTTTCAAAGGTTTTTCACCTACACAAAATGAACCATTCAGCAATTGGACATTTGTTTAAGTAAACTGCTGAAATAAAAGTCTGAAAAGAAAAGATGTGTCATTGGAGTGGAATCCTGTTTCAAAGTCCAGTAGATGCCTCAAGTCCCTTTCAAGTGGGGAAACTGCACAACATCTGAGGAGACTTGACAATAATCAAATATATTCTTGTATAACCCACAATGAAAATGCATTATATTTTATGTTGTTCTATAATCATAGTATATACAAAACACAAGTGGTTTGTTAAGTTGAGTTTAGAAGCCTGTTATTGTTTATGGGTGTCACTGATAAAAGAGAGGAGACAGTTTCTTCACTCACAGCAGGCTGTGCACAGGGGGACTCAATGGAAAAATACTGAGGCCTCAAAATGTGTTTTTGCCATAGCATAGGAGAATATGTCTGGACATGTCCAGTCCTGCACACCAGAAGCCATTCCCTTTTTCCACATAAATGGGCATGAAGGAGGTGTCTTTGGGTTTTTTCTGTCCCTGTGTGGATCATAAAAGCACTGGCTGAGAGGGAGAACGCGAGAGAGGGGGGGTTTTCCCCTGGTAAGCTCTCTCCCTGGTAAGTTCTCTCACCTTGGTAAGTCCTCTCAAATTGACTTTGGTTTTGAATGTATTGTTGAATGAAAGTTTGAATGTGTTAGATACCACTGACCATTTATGAGGAAATGCCTCTAAATGTTGTCGGACTCTAGGTTTGAATGTGTTTTTAGCACAGACGATCTATGAGGAGATTCCTCTGGATTCTGTTGGATTAGACTGTAAAGCCTTGAGTGATTTGTTGAATGAAAGTTTGAATGTGTTTTTTATCACCGACCATTTATGAGGATATTGCTCTAAATTCTGTCGTTAGCTTTTAATATCACAACTGAAGAGGGCAGTTGAAGTTATACTTTTAATGTCACAACTGAAGTGGGCAGTTGAAGTTAGCTTTTAACCTGTTAAGCCCTGAGCCTGTTTTTCAGGTCTCAGGCTCGAAAATGACATTCCCAGAACAAATGACTATATCTTCACTTCTAAAAGGGGTAAATTAATCATCTTTTTTCTCAAAGCAATGATAAACCTGTGAGTTGGATGTAGAGGACTCAGAATCAATATAGAATTTTTTTATTTTAAAGTAAATTCAGATTGAACATAGTAAAAAAATGTAAATGATAGTGTCCGTCCAAAGAAAAAACATTACTTATAGTGAAAACCGCCCCTTGAATGATGGGATTGTAGACTAAAAGCTTTAGGAATCCTAACATATAAGAAGTACCCTGTATCAAGATTGATGCAAAACAAGTTAAATTTGACCTTTTCAGAGAGATTTAGAAAAAAAAAACCCACTTCTGGGGTCATTTGGGTGCATTTTCCATATCTCTGGAACCCATCGGTCGATTTTGATGATCGACATCTCTTTTTAACCGTTAGAGCCAATAGAATCGAGGGGAAGTTACTAAAATCCATCTAAACATTACCCATTTGTGAATGAGTGATGCGTAGCCAGAATGCCCTCTCGTAGCAGCTAATATGAAATCTCCGTTATTGACATAAATATGATGATGGATTATCAGTAATCATTTTTCAAAGTGACACAGACACATTGGATTAACCTTCAGCCGCATTTTTCAGGTTTTAATGCCATTGAACACAACTTTTGATCAGAAACAGCAAAAGGTAAGACATATTTCCCGATTTTGCTCCGTAAAGCTACGTTGTGTGATGTCTGGGTTTGCTTCCCCTGCCGTGAGTTTTGTCTGAATCTCAGCTTGCTAGCTAATATCTTGTTTGTGCAGATCCTATAAGTATTTCTACCGTGAGTTCTGTGCCAAGTGCGTTAGCATTTTTTCGCATTTAGACGCTTCTTGTGAGACTTGTGTTTTGTTTCGGTAAAAATGGTTCGTATAAGTGGGTATGACACATTAATAGGTTTTTAAATCTTAAGAAGCCCTGAGACACAGTTTATGAGAAAAAAAAAACAGGTTAATTTCACAACAAAAGAGGGCAGTTGAAGTTAGCTTTTAATGTCACAACCAAAGAGGGCAGTTGAAGTTATACTTTTAATATCACAACTGAAGAGGGCCAGTTGAAGTTAGAACTTTATGTAAGAAATGTAAAACTGTGAATTGAGGTTTCATATTAGAAAAGGACCACAGCATGATATGTTTTGTATGATTGTCATGTTGTAACGAGAGAAGGTAAAAACCCTGTACAAGTGTGGACCATTTTTCTTCAAATAAACTGATCCCACCCTTTGGATTGGGAGAACTTAAAATAAATCTGTGCTCTCCTCTCCTGCGTTAAAAGGTAAGATTGCACAACTGCCACACTCACACTTAGGCAGGGCCACACCTCATTACGGATATCAAAATCCTTTGGGATCGCTTAATCAGATTTAGCGTGTTGTCTGAATTGAAACAGCAGTTAATTGAACCTGGTTCTTCAGGAGTTAATAGAGGTGAGACCTTGCTGATCTTGGTGGATCTGAGCCAAGCAGTAAACTTTCGTAGACTCAATAGCTTCTGTTAGGTCAATTAGTAGGTCTGAGTAATTTGCCGGAATAAATTAACAAAGGCCTCCCGACTCCGACAACCGATAACGCTATTAAACATATTTTAATTCTAAAATCAAAATCTCAGAACTCCGTTCTTCTACAGTAGTACAGGAAGTAATTGTCCAACTTTGGAGAAGGTCATTCCCTTTTAATCTTTATGTGTTTAATAATGGAAATTAATTCATGGACCATGTTTATGTTGTGTATATATAAAGGATCACTGAATTGTGCTCCTTATGCCAGTAAAACTGTGTAGGTCGGATAGCATTTGTTTTCTAACCTAACAGCTGGCAGCCCCATCTCTTTTTTATTGAGTTTAATGTATGGGTATTTCTTTGTTGTAGTGATGACTAATCAGTGGAAGTGTTTAGTGCCAATGCATGAAGTGTATATGATAAAGTGACGTATGGATATTGCTTTGAATATAGGGGTCCCAGTTTGGCTGTCATATTAGCATTTAGACTCATTCAGCAACAGTTCTTAAGAAGAACATTCTTTTCAATATCCCCACAAAACTGATTCTAAAATTCAGCAATGTTTTCTCATTTGGGATTTCTTCTTAGGAAAGAACATAGCACATTTTATTTCCTGGAACTTATCAGTTTTTTGTTTTTGTTTCTTTTTATGGTTTTCAGTGCTCCACCCTCTTTAGACTTTGGTTTGGGGATACTGCACCAATTCTGCAGTGTCATGCGTTCATGGTGATTGGCTAGGCAATTACCTTGCCCTAACCCATCTTCACCAAATAACGATTCACTTTTCTCAACAACAAAATGAAGACTACTCTTAGTAATATATTGGGGAATGACGGACATTGATGTTATTATTCAAGCATGTAACCAAACTTAAATTTAAAGGATAAGGATATATTTGTATTTTTTAACATTGAACATTAAATACTGTAAATCCCTGGTTGCGGTCGAATAGTAAAAAAATCAGCTCCTATCATCTATCCCTATCGTCACAGGGTTAAGGAATAGTGGATAGGAGAATTAAAAAGGATTTAGGAGAAGAGACTACGGTGCTTTGAGAATCCGACTGCACTTTCACTATCCGACGTATTTATGATGCGCCAGCGGACGTCATAAATGTGCGTTTGCTGCTGTGGGGAAACTACAGTATTTCTATACAGCGGACTGTAGATCCGTGTTGGTTCTATCGCGTCCAGGAAGAAGTTTAAAAATAAGAGACAATGGAGTCTCTGAAAAGGGTCAAATTGGTTACTTTAATTAAGTAGCGTGGTAATGAAACAAACAGAGGCGTAATGGGACAACAGCAGCTGATGTTGTCTCGAAGTTGCAGCGATGGAAAAGAGGCCACAAAAACCCTCTCTCGGCAGCTATATCTCCTCCGTGACTCCTCCTCACATGGCTCCCGTGGCGTCGGGGGTCCTCCCACCGCTTTCTTCTTGTGTCCGATATCGCGTAAAACAGAGGATTTAGACGTAGTGTCTTCATTGTATAACTCCACACGCCTTTTCTCCTCATACTCTCTTTCATTACTTTTTATTTAATCCATTTTATCGGCTGTAATCGTTGTTAACGTAAAACCGGAAGTGGTCATTGTTGTCAACGACATCGTCTTTCAATACAGCTTTTCAAAATAAACTTTAAACGGAACTGTTTTCAGAATAAAACAGTTTTAAGCTTACTGTTTGTTTAAACTAAATTATGTCATTCAATATTGATTTTAATTTCTTACAGGACTACATGGATGTATAATAAGAACGACGGACTACTGTAAACTCATCTAGAGACTCTGCACCGTGCTCTGATGGTGTTGTTTTATGCTTTATGAACGTGGACAACAGAGAAACATATTCTTCATGACCAAAGTTGGAATTGAAATAAAAAAGGAAAGTGAAACTTATGCTCGTCACCCTTTCCCTCCGGTCCACATTAATACAAATGATCCCAATACGTATTATTGTATGAAAAGATCTTAAAATAAATACTAATGTATATATTAAAAACGTTAGTCCTTAACATCTATCACTGTGTATATCACCATTCAAACATCTTTTAAAAGTTTAACAAACCCCACACATCTCAGTAAAGACTGTGAAATGTTGACTTTATTTGATAATTTCAGTAAAAACTAACGTTCATATTTCTCTTTTTGATTATAATACTGATGAACGTTCAAAACAAAGCACTTTGGCAAGTTACCACATACGTTTTAAAATGCTTAATAAGTACCGTAACTTTCATGATATAATTTCTCGGTCATAATCGGTTGTTTCCGTGAACGGCCGACTGGTGTGTGATGGCAAATGCTGCGGCCGCAAGAAATTGTGGGGCAGCATTTTTCCTTTCCTTTCGTAAAGAAAGGTCTAGTGCAGGCATCCTCAAAGTCCGGACTCCGGTCCGGATCGAACCACCACTGTCTCTGGACTCTGAGCAAATTATACTTTTCATATGTATTATGTATAATCTGTATTATCTGTATTATCTGTATTATCTGCGAGACACAACGCCTGCCACAACGCCTGCCTTATCAGTCTGCCACAACGCAACGAGTCAAAATTATCCGCTATGTCTGCAAACAGCGCTCTGGCGACACACACACACACTGTTCCACTGTGTGTGTGTGTCTGTCAACGCTTTGGTCCAATCACATTCAGCAGCCCGTCAGCGTTTTTTTCCCCCACCAACAGTCTGCGAATCAGAGGCACAGGAGGGCGGATCTTCGCGGAATGAAAATGCGTGTGTCGTCTCTTTCAACCTGTCTGAGTCAGCGCGGGAGCTTAAAAAATAAATAAAGTCAGAGTGAGAGTTGACAGTGCATCTAGTTGCATGTAGCTAGTAGTTTCAACTGTAGCCTAGTGTAGCTAGTAAAGCTAGAAAAATGGCATGTTCAAAGATGACCAATAAAAGAAAAGTCGACAGTGAAAACCGGCAATTCAAAGATGAGTGGACTGCAAAATATGCGTTCATCCTCCCTCCAGCGAGCACCAAACCAATGTGCCTAATATGCCAAGAAACGGTAGCTCTTGTGAAGAGTGGCAATTTGAAACGGCACTATGAAACGAAACATAATTATTTTGAGGCGACCTTTCCTCAAAATTCAGCGGTAAGAACCACAAAAATAAATGGGATGAAATCCTCATATCAAGCTGCAAGCAGGATCCTTGTAACATCTATGTCACAACGAGAAAAGGCAACTGAGTCCTCACTCAGAGTGGCATGGGTGTTGGCTAAACACAAGAAGCCATTCTCTGATGCAGAAATAATTAAAGAATGAATGACTGAAGTGATGGAGACCATGTTTGAAGGCAAACAAAAAGAGGAAATAACAGCTAAAATTAAGCAAATCCCCCTCTCAGATTCCACAGCAACCAGAAGAACGGAAATACTGGCTGGTGATTTGATTAATCAGCTTTGTGATGGAATCAAAAATGCACAGTGCATTTCCTTAGCTGTGGATGAGTCCACTGACACCACTGACAATGCTCAGTTGCTGGTGTTTGTGAGATTGTATGATGAGGCAAAGGGGGAGTTTGTTGAAGATGTGTTGGGCCTGACAGACCTCAGTGGACACACAAGGGGGGAAGACATTTATAAAGCAGTAATGGGAATGCTGAATGAAAGAGGGATAGATCTAAAGAAAGTGGTGTCAATTGCTACTGATGAAGCTCCAGCCATGATGGGGAGAGAGAGAGGACTGGTTCAGCGCCTGAAAGATCACCACCCTGACCTGATCTCATACCACTGCATAATCCACCAGTCTGTCCTTTGTGCAAGTCTTGGAGAAGTGTACTCTGAAATCATGGCAACAGTGATGAGACTCATAAACTTTTTGAGAGCATTATCTTCAGTGCAGCATCGCTTGCTGCGAACATTCCTGACAGAGGTCAATGCAACTTTTGATGATTTGCTCCTGCACAGCAACATCAGATGGCTGAGCAAAGGCAAGGTCCTGGAGCGTTTTTGGTCCATTAGGAAAGAGCTGCAAGTGTTTCTGTCAGAGCAAAAGAGTGCAAAAGCAAAACAGTTCATGGAATTCATGCAAAATGAAGAGAAGATGGAAGCTGTTGCATTTTTGGCTGATATAACATCTCATCTCAATGACCTAAATCTCAAGCTACAGGGCAAGAACAACACAGTGTGTTAGCTGATGTCAGCAGTGCGTGCTTTCCAGAGGAAACTGGAGGTTTTCAAAAGTGACCTACAGGTAAGCCTTTTTAATATTTTCTACCACACACATTTCCTGATTCCAATGAACACCTTTTTGATACTTTATCATACCCTTTTAAGCAGTGCTCCTTATATTTTTCTTATTTATTTTTTCCTACAGGAGGGACTGCTCCACTTCCCCAAACTTTTGGAACAGACCAAAGGAGACAGTCGTCCTCAGAATCATGTTGGATTCCTGGAGAAGCTGATTGAAAACTTCAAGACTCGCTTTGATGACTTCAGATTAGGAAAACAAGTCCTACTGTACATTGAAAACCCATTTCTGGTCAGAAATGTCAGAGAGTTCTCTGCAGAAGCACAACAAATCTTCCCATGGGCCAGTGCTGCTTCTCTGCAAAGTGAGTTGATTGACCTCCAGGAAAACCTTGCACTGAAAGAGGCTGACTGTGACACTCCCACCTTCTGGACAAAGATGGTCACTGCAGCTAATTTCCCTCTCCTGCATAAGATGGCACTTCACATTCTCACAATGTTTGGCTCAACCTACAGGTGTGAGTCTGCATTCTCAACAATGAACATGGTGAAGACAAGTACCGCAGCCGACTCACCAATGAACACTTGCATCAGTGTGTCCGCCTGGCCATCACGCCTTTTGTGCCAAAGTTCAAAGTCTTGGCAACAGACCAAAGGTGCCACTTCTCTCATTAAGCAACAGTGTTTGACACAATGTACAATAGTTCTGGACTTATTTCGACTTCGATTCTTGGGATGGTTTGATTCACTTCGAGACTGTTTTTGCAACCTCGTGTTAAGAATCTTGTTACAATTGTTTAAAAGTTTGAATGACCATATTAAACGGACCTTTGTCTTATTGAACATTTTCTTTGTGGACCTTTAAGATTTGTATTTGAGTACCCCTGGTCTAGTGGTTCCTAAGCTAAAGGAGGTTATAAAGGAAGTTTGAAACCTCCTTTCCTATCATCTAGAGCAGGGGTTTTCAAAGTGTGGGAAGGTGAGCCTCCCCTCAGAGAACATAAGAACAGCCACGCACCCCCTCCCAATTATTATTATTATTATTGTTGTTGCTATAATGCAGGGGTATTCATCGATTCATTGCATCGGACTCTCTGACTCTCCCCTTGACTGGTTCACATCATACCTCACCGGGAGAACAGAGTACGTCTCCTTGGGTGAAGCAGAGTCGGGTACCCACAACGTCACCTGTGGTGTCCCTCAGGGATCAGTTCTCGGCCCCACCCTTTTCACACTCTATATGCTCCCCCTTGGCTCTATCATCAGCCGACATGGAGTATCATTCCATTGTTACGCTGATGACACCCAATTGTACCTCAGGATCAACCCTACCTCCTCTGCAGCCCTGCCTTCACCCACACTCACTACCTGCCTGGAGGAGATACAGGCGTGGATGAAGCAAAACTTCCTGAAACTCAACAGCTCCAAGACCGAAGCCATTATAGTTGGCACCCCACATCAGGTTCGGTCATCCACCATCACCACCATCACCTTCTCCGGCCAGGACATTACCCTCTCCTCAACAGTCACCAACTTGGGTGTGAAAATGGACGCCCATCTGACCTTTGAGGCCCACATTAAACAGCTGTGCAAAAACTCCTTCTATCACCTCAGGAACATCGCCAAACTCCGCCCCTCACTCACTCTGTCTGACGCCGAAAAGCTAGTCCACGCCTTTGTCTCCTCAAGGCTGGACTACTGCAATGCACTCCTCATCGGGATCCCTAAGAAAAGCATCCAGAAGCTCCAGTACATCCAGAACAGCGCTGCTAGGATCCTGATGAGGGTGCGCAAATATGATCATATCACCCCCATCCTGAAATCACTACACTGGCTCCCCGTGGAACTGAGGATCGCATTCAAGGTCTCCGTCCTCACACACCAGTGTATCTATGGAACTGCCCCTCCATACCTCAAGGAACTCCTCACCCCCCTTACCTCCGTGCGGACCACCCGCTCCAGCAACTCAAACCTCCTCAAACCCCCGAGGACTAAGCTCCTTACCATGGGAGACCGGGCCTTCTGCTCGGCTGCCCCCAGTCTGTGGAACGCTCTCCCCGACCACATGAGAGCACCACAGACCGTGGAGGTTTTTAAAAAAGGCCTCAAAACCCACCTCTTCAATAGAGCCTTTCCCTAGACCTTTTATTTATTTATTACCACCCTTTTATCTTATTTCATTCTTTTTACTTATTTTTTTATTTTTTTATTTTTTTTATTGCTTTCTATTCTTTTTACCATGTTAGCACTTCCGGATTTGAATTCAAATATGAAGTGCTTTATAAATTAAAGCCATTATTATTATTATTATCATTTCAAAGAGGTCCAGTAAGAGAAAATGTAATTAAATGCTCTGTTTTCGCTGTCTACCTTTCTCTTTTTTGAGCACTCCTTTTGAAATGACTAACTGCGGTTTCTCTCTTCTTGTCTCGTCTCTGTTTGTATGTTTGAGACTATCGTGCTGACTCACTGACTGCACCGATTTGATTGGCTGAGTAGCGTCACCTCCTTAAAACATTAAACAATAACTTTTTAAAACCTTTTTATGTTTATGTTTTAAACATTTTTTTTAAACATTTTTTACATTTTCAACATCGTGGATAAATCCTTATATGCTCCCGGCAACACACTGAACGTCAACTTTGCCTCCTTATTACACTCACCCCTACTTTAGTGGGAACAATGATTCTGCGTCTTTGATGCGCACAGGCGGATGATGCGGGGATGCAATGTAGACAGGAATAAACGCAGATCATCCTCTGGCTGCAGCCTTGACCGGTACTTGCTTTCGATCAAAGTCAATGCGGAAAACCCGCACTCACACAGGTAGGTGGAGGCAGGGGCGGACTGGGACTAAAAATCAGGGGGGGGTGCTCTTGAACTGTCAACGGGGGGGGGGGAGCCTCGCTGCGTGGAAACGGCCCGCTGAATGGACCTCTGTCGCCTGTCAGCGCAACTTAAATGATGCCGTTTAAAAACATAAAAAATAAAGGGCGGTGCCGGCCGTCAGCGAACCGAGCCGGCCGTCAACAGCCCACTGACGACCAGCCGTTCTGTGATTCTCCAGAACACACAGATGGCCAGTCCGCCCCTCGGTGGAAGTGAAGGGAATGAGCACTTTTACAGCCTTTTTGGCGAGGTGGGGGAACTCGGTCTCCACAGACAGCCAAAAGTGTGCAAGTGACACTTGCACACTTACACATTTCTTTCTCGTTATTTTTTTTCACGCTGCGCCTCCCCTGAAGCTCTCTGGCGCCCCCCCAGGGAGGCGCGCCTCACACTTTGAAAACCGCTGATCTAGAGAATTGGCTGCCACTGAGGTACTTCCGGGTCATTTCACTCCGTTAGGAAGGTTCCTAAGCAAAACGGACTATTCGACCGCAACCCCTGTGTTTTTCTCTGTGTTGTGAAGGAGTAGGCCTCACCTGCTCCCTCTTGGCTCCTTGGTTACCTCACCCACACCTTGCCTTCAATCAAGCTCATGGCCTGCAGTATATCAAGACTGGTCTTTGAGCCACATGCCAGAGCGTTCCTTCAGCTTTAGTTGTAGTAACAGTTCATGCAGTGCCTGCTTGTGGACCTAATCCTGTGTTTCCTTGAGCTTCTGGATCATGTACAACAACCTGCTGTCACTTGCTTTTCCATCATCTCAGTTTACCTGACTATATACCCTTCTCAATCCTCAATATCTTACTCCTCTGTGCAATAGACAATTGTTGTCCAAAAAACTCTTAAGAAAGATTGTGAAGGTAAACAAAACCATGTAATCTGCCATCCAAACCACTGTAGGGCCACCCAGAGTTGTTTGATTTTAACCATGCCTTAAACTTACACTTTTCACAGAAAAACACAATCAATACATTCCTAAGTATTGTGATGATACAGCGTTTATATCTCTGTTAACTAATTGACAACGCTGGGATGCACGGTGGCTGAGTGAAGTGATAATACATCTCTTGAAAATAACAAAAACAAAACAGGAAATTGGATTTGGCTCACTATCTGACTCCTGGAATGTCCCTTTAGTTATCCATTGTTGCATCCATTCAACCATAAAATTAAATCTCAGATTAACGTAACATTAAATGTTATTATTTTGTGATTGTGATGGTATGTCAAATGTATATTCCATTGATTCTGGTCTTTTTTCCAATTCATATGACAATAAAGTATCTTGTATCAAATCAATGAGACACTTTTACACATTTGTTACTCCATTTAAATCAGGGGTGGGGAACCTTTTTCCTCAAGGGCCATTTAAATTGTTTCAACATCCTCCGAGGGCCATACAAATGATTGACCTCTGCTTAAAAATACTAAAATCAAAGCTCATTCATTTCGCCTTTCTTTCATGCTGTGCAAAGAAAAAGCAACCTCTTAATCCAGGTATCTTACCATGACTCGCATATGCATGCACGTGCACGGTAGTGGCATGACCACCAAAACAGAAAGATATGGACACATGATGTGTGCAAATGTATTTAGTTTCCTATTCATGTGAACATGATTTAAGTGAGGGGGGGACCTAACCTCCTCTAGGGGGGTCCGGGGGGCATGCTCACCTGGGAAGATTTGTTTTTAAATGTTGAAGTTAAAACCATCAATCTGGTGCACTTTGAGAGCAAAATTAAGAGATCTATGGATACATCTCTCAACATCCATATGAAACAGAACTGTAAGCAGATTTTCTTTTTCTTTATGGATATTTTACAAATCACTCCCCTTTTAAACTGTATACTTGTTTATTAATAACAACTTTTTTTTACTGTCATATAGTATTTTATACCTGTTTACTTTATTATTTTATTTTTTTATAACTATAATGATCATATAAAGAAGTGCCTTTACCTCACTGGTTGTAGAAAAAGCTTATTATATTCGTTAGCATAGCTAGCTAACCAGATGCTAATAACAACAAAGTTATTGACTGTATGATCAGTATGACAGATGAACAGATCGCCACTGGGCTTTCAACTAAAGACACAGCCACGCAAAAACTGCGGCATGTGTACAGCTCCTTATGGGTACTGCAATTTCTGAAGTGCCGGAGCGGCGTTCTGGTGCTCTCCGGCAGAACTGCACCCCTGTCAGAGACATATACCACGTGATGACACATTAGGCTCCTGTTGTGTTCAAGGACCCTGACCTTGGCCAGGAAAAACAGGCACTCGCTTGTTTAATTATTTTACGGTCTAGATTTCTTTAATTTGTTTCTTTTTTGCGTGTGTTTATAAATTACCTCGAGGGCCGTACCAAATGGTCTCGCGGTCCGCATACGGCCCGGAGGCCGGAGGTTCCCCACCCCTGATTTAAATGAACATGAGAGCTGTAGTTTACTTTAATTCACACACACTGCCTTGCTCATGTAAATACTTACTACAGGGCCAAATATGTATGAATCATAGCTAAAAATAGTCCCTAACAAAATGAATTTGGAAAACCTTAAAACTGGGCCACATCTGCAAGAAACAGCGTCTGAGGGCTTCTTAACATTTAAAAACCTATTAATGTGTCATACCCACTTAACGGGAAGAAACTCAGCTATCAGACAATATTAACCATTTTTAGCCAAACGAAACATAAGGGTAATAACAAAGGCTCTGAATTAGCCCTGAGCAAAAAAATGCTAACACACTTAGCACAGAACTCACGTTAAAATTACCTTATTACTTATCGTATCTGCACAAACAAGATATCGATTAGCAAACTGAGATTCCACAGATTCTACAGGTATTAGTATCATTACTGACCGATCCGAACTCGCGACATGAGAAGCTAACACAGACATCACACCACGTAGCATTAGGTTGCCAACACGGCAATATGTCTTACCTTTGTTGTTTTCTGATTAAAAGTTGTCTTCTATGGCATTAAAACGATAAAAACGCTGCTGAAGGTTAATCCATAGGTTAATCCAATGTCACTTTGAAATGATTTCCGATAATCCATCAGCAATAAACCTAGTTTTCAGATTTCAGAGCGTAAGATAGGTTTTGCTTTGGGCAAACTGCGTGCGCATAGCCCTCACTTCTCAATGGTAACGTGTGTGTGTATATGTGGAAATTCCCCTTCGATTCTATTGGCTCTAACGGTTCAAAAAAGATGTCAATCATCAACATCGACCAATGGGTTCCAGAGAAACAGGCAAATACACCCATTTCCACCCAAATGACCCCAGAGGTGGGGTTTCTTTTGCTAAACCTCAATAAAAAGGTCAAATGTCACTTGTTTTGCATCAATCTTGATACAGGGTACTTATTATATGTTATAGTTTGGATTCCTGAAGCTTTTAGTCTTCTATCCCATCATTCAAGTGTGGTTTTCACTATAAGTAATGGTTTATTTTTGGACGGACACTATAATTTACTTTTCAGTCAGACAACTCACGTGTTTCTTTAACATGTTTATTAGAAGCAGCATAGTTGAGTTTGGCGTCTAGGCTCGGGGCTCATCACTCTACAGATATACATAGCACGATGAGTGATGATTAAATAACTAACCCCCAAAACTGGGTGGAGATTAGATACTATCCCCCAAAACGACGTAGCCTGACGCTGGTGATGTAAATCTGATAAGTAGAGGGCCTGGCAAGCTGCCACGTGGCCATTCCCCCTAAGCACAGCGGCTTTAAGGGGAATATACTACTTAGTGAGACTGCTACGTGTAGGCCCGGGAACGCCCGAAAAGCCATCCCCCTTAAGCACAGCAGCTTTAAGGGGAATATACTACCTAGTGACTGCTATGTGAAGGCCCGGGAACGCCCGAAAAGCCATCCCCCTTAAGCACAGCGACTTTAAGGGGAATATACTACTTAGTGAGACTGCTACGTGTAGGTCCGGGAACGCCCGAAAAGCCATCCCCCTTAAGCACTGCGGCTTTAAGGGGAATATACTACCTAGTGACTGCTATGTGAAGGCCCGGGAACGCCCGAAAAGCCATCCCCCTTAAGCACAGCGACTTTAAGGGGAATATACTACTTAGTGAGACTGCTATGTGTAGGCCTGAGGAATAGCCCAGAGCCGATTCTTCCCCGAGCACAGCGGCTTTGAGAGGAATATACTACCTATATATGCTACCCAATGAAACTGCTATGTGAAGGCCAGGGAACAGCCCGAAAAGCCATCCCCCTTAAGCACCACGGCTTTGAGGGGAATATACTACCTAGTGACTGCTATGTGAAGGCCTGGGAACAGCCCGAAAAGCCATCCCCCTTAAGCACCATGGCTTTGAGGGGAATACACTACCTAGAGAGACTGCTATGTGTAGGCCTGGAAGTGACCAATGCCGACCCCCCCCCCCAGCACCGCGGCTTTGAGGGGAATATACTACCTATCGAGACTGCTGTGTCTAGTCTTGAGGCAGCGACAATGAGCTTACCCCCCCAGGCATGCAGCTATGAGGGGAATATACTATAATCTAACCCAGCAACCACCTGGTATGCAATAACAGAATCAATGGAAATACATTTAAACATTTATTCAATTATCAAGTAGTGCAAGAGCTCATGGTTCTTTGAGCTGAAAGGATCTCATTCTTATGAAGCCTGACGTAGCTCTGGTATGCAGAAGATGACCAGCAGCCCAGGGATTTCAGGGTTGAGGTAGGCAGGAGGAGAGCCGCAGTTGTGGCAGCGCCGATTCTTAAAGACTGAGGGGATTAGCGACCTGGGGGTAGGCCACAGCTTAGACAGAGATCACGCAGCTTGGACGAGAACCATGATCTCGTCAAGGGTTTGCAGCCATCGATAATGAACAGGGGTGCCGACCCATGTGTCCGAGGGCGATGACGAAGAAAGTTGAGCATGGAAGATGGAGGACAAAAAACAGTATTAGTTTTGGCAATGATTATTTGAGTTCCTTGACCAGATCTATCAGACTTTGAATGTTTCAAAAACAGTGTGTACATTTGATCTTCCAATGTTAAATCATTAAAGGTGAGATCATACTGAGGATCAAAGGAGAGAGATCTTGTTGTATATTCACCACACCTGAGAAACCCAAAGAAAGCCATTAACAAGACTGCATCCAACATAATATCGATGTATCGTGAAAAACACCCTTGCCTTAACTTGGAAACCAACTTGTGCACCAGAAAAATAGTAAGAGGCAGTCTTTTATCATTGCCTGGAGGACGTGTCTTCTTGAGGCCGTTGAGGAGCAGTCGAATGGAAGGGTTCCCGAGGATGCTTTCCGATTCTGGGTCTTTACATCTAATATGGAACTGAATCCCTGCTAGCATTGCTTTTATGCTTTGCACTTGAAGATTGCGGGATTCGAATGAGAATACAATAAATGCACAAACAACAGATATATCTAATGGATAAGAACACAGAAGGAGGTTGATGCAGAAGGAAGAGAAGAAATACCAAGCTGAATCGTAGGCTTTAATTGTGCTTTTGGCTAGACCAAGTCTCATGTATTTGGAGGCAGAATACAGGAGATCCTCAAGGGGCTTGGATGTGCTTAGTCCAGAGTCATTTGGTGGAACGCAGGGCATGGCAAGGTGGTGGGCTTCGCTTGGGGACACATAGTTTTGAACTCTTGAAATTTAAAGCGAGACAGAGCATCAGCTATGCGATTAACATGCCCGGGAATATGAGTAGCTCGCAAGATGAAGTTATTAATTACACATGTCCAGGTTAAGCGCCGCATGAGACTGTTGATCATTGGTATTTTTGAGCGCCCCTTATTGATGATATCGACAGTAGCTGCGTTGTCGCAGAAAACAGTCATTTGTTTCCTGGTCCATCTGGTGCCCCAAATCAAGCAAGCGACAACAATAGGATAGAGCTCGAAGAGGGCGGTAGATTTTGAAGTATTTTCAAGGGACTGAATTTCAGTTGGCCAGACATCTGCGAACCATTCATTACAAAAGAATCCTCCGAACCCGATGGAAGGTGCAGCGTCTGTGAAGAACTGGAGAGAATCTGAAGACTCCACGAAATCATTATAAAAGAATGAAATACCATTCCACTCTTCGCACAGAGAGGCCCAGAATCGAAGATCTGAGCGACAACCCTCATCTAGGACTATGATGTCTTTAAGGTTTTGGACAGAAGAAGCCAGCGCTAGCAGCCGTGAAACAAATGAGCGGCCGTGTGGGATGATGTGCATTGCAAAGTTAAAGACCCAGTGAAGTGTGCGCCGGTGCATGATCTGTTATGCTAATACGTATAGTAATGACCAAAATTGTCCATTGGAACCCATATAAAAGATGTTGGAATAGCAACGAATTTGACGAGTTGGAATTTTCCGCTGGGAAACCTCCGCCTTCGTGGGCGTGGCTTGCGATCTACTGCGTGACGTCAGAAGATGGGCTCAGCCGAAGTGTTTACATTCACCACCGTTCATTTTGTCTCTGTTTCAAAGTGGAATTTACCAACGTTTTTGAGCGAGTATTTTATTGGAAAGTGTTTCGCAGTCGACTGGAAGTGATTGCCAATCGAGGAAACCTGACAATGGAGGCGACAGTGAAGAAAAAGGGAGGAAAAACACGTTGATCAACAGGTTGTATTATTCTCTGATGCAATAACAGTACTGAAATGAAGGCTACAGTATAAGGGCATTAATGGGTGCCCTTTTTTAAGTAACTAAAAAGTTACTTTTCACAGTAACGCATTACTTTTTGGTGTAAGTAGTGAAGTAACTAGTAATTGTAACTAGTTACTGGTTTTCAGTAACTAGCACAACACTGCATGTGAACATGAATGTTGCATCATGCTATGAACAGATGAATGTATGATCAGGTGATGGCCAATCCTGTGTGTAGATCTACTCTAGATCTATGACAAAATATTGTCCTCAACTAAATTGACTTCCATGGCCACTTTCCTCATCTATCCTGTCCGAAAAGCTGTCAAAATCACTCATTTCTCTCGCACCAGTATCACTTTCCGAAGTCTCCGCCATGTTTACAATCACAACTGGGCCCATCTTGTGACGTCACAGCCGCTATCGTCTGCAGCAGCGGTAGGCTCAGACTCTGAAAAATGTGCGATGTTTATCTCGTCCCTCGCACTTCCTAAAAAATTATTTTAGCCATGAACAGGTACAATTATATGTAAGAAATGAAACTGCCATTTCATTTTGGCGCAAAAAAATGCACTTCACTGGCACTTTAAGGTGGCCTAATAAGGATAAGAGATCTCTTTTTGAGATACTAACAGCAGCAGACCATGATTTGATGCCTTCTCTGATGCGGGACAGCTTGTCTTGTGGGAGAGAAGCTTGCATCAGCACACTATCAAGGGTGATACAGAGAAATTCTAAACGCGTGGAAGGGCCTAAGGTTTTCTGTTCTGAAAGGGGTACGCCTATCTCTTTGAAAAGGATTTTGACTGTGGAGATGCTGCGGGCTGGTGGGGACGAGGGAAAGTCAACTACTAGAAAATCATCTAAAAGATGAAGGACGAAAGGGAGTTTGTAGGTGTTGTAGAGTATCCAGCAGAGGTGTGGACTCGAGTCACATGACTTGGACTCGAGTCAGACTCGAGTCACCAATTTGATGACTTTGGACTCGGCTTGACAAAATCACAAAACACTTGCGACTTGACTTGGACTTGAACATTAATGACTCGGGACTTGACTTGGACTTGGGCCCTCTGACTTGAGGTGACTTGATACTTTAATTCAGGAGTCTCCAACACGTTGATCGCGAGCTGCCAGTAGAAGAGCAGACTCCCGTCGGGGAGAACAAAATCTTCAGCCGCTCCTACTCTTGCTGTGAATCCATGCAGGCAGGGGCGGGACTTTATTTTGATGAGCCACCATGCGGCCAATCATATGCGAGGACAAACTAGGATCATACCATTATGTGAAAGAAGGGTGGGGGGCAGACGCTCCAAAGACAGCAGGTGTAGTGGTACAGGCCAGCTACACAGAGCGACGGGGAGCCGGATTTAAATGCAAGCGCGTCGGAAAAAGTCAAGAAATTTGCGAAAACCGAAAAAATAAGCAGCATCTGGCTGCATTTCAATGATATTGGAGAAAGAAAAGCTGAGTGCAGGATTTCTAAAATGAAAACAACCTTCAGAGCAGGGTTTTTCTTTTGGTAACCACCATTTATTGTCAGAGGTGGGAGAAGTTCAGATCTTGTACTTGAGTAAAAGTACCAGAGTGTAGGAATACTCGGTTACAATAAAAAGTCCTGCATTCAAAATGTTACTCAAGTAAAAGTAGAAAAGTATTAGCATCAAAATATAGTTAAAGTACCACCTGCAGAGGGATCTAGATTCAGGTGTTTTTTTCCCCATAGAGACTGCCTCGCTGCACATTATCCCTTGCATAAAGATAGATTGTGGGTCCCTAACATGTTGTACACAGTGGAAATAAACATTCTGGTCACCTCAACATCAGGGATGTTATACTTTAAACTCCTTCTGAATCAAACCGTCACAGTAGCCTTACCTTACTTATCCCTCTTAAAATAGAAAGAAACACGTTACTTTACCAGCAGAGAGAAAATGGATTATTAAATCATTAATGTGACTAATAAAGAGCAGTTTGATTATTAAGTATTATTCTGTTGATGGATGTCATTACATTTGTTGAAAAGCACATAAGGACTTGTTTAAGACTCGTTTTGTCAAAGTTTAGGACTTGGACTTGACTTGAACTTGCCCATCCTGACTTGAGACTTGACTCGGACTTGAGCGCAAAGACTTGAGACTTGACTCGGACTTGCAAAACAATGACTTGGTCCCACCTCTGGTATCCAGCATAGCACTTCTGACAAGGTGTCAAAGATGCGTGGACTACTACGGCAACCAATGTCAACTTTACTGAGAAGTAAAACTTGGAACGCCATTTCACACCAAAAATATGCCATTGAGAGGGGTGAAGTGGCATGACTTTGAAGGCGTCTACGATGTCTGCTTTCCCCAGCCATGCACCTACCCCTGCTGACTTAAACATCTGTACAGCATTATCAACGGACTCATAGAACAGGGAAAAGGCTCTTTAGGGATTAGGCTATTGATACTCTTGACAGAAGAATCATGGGGAGCTGACAGACGATAATGAGACGTTTTTTGTTAGAATATTTCCTCGTAGCGATCCCTATGGGGCTTGATCTGAAGATGGAACAGAAGGGTTTTAACAGGGGGCCTATCATGTATCCGTTTTTAACTTCTTTTAATAGTAGCTCGTCTACTACTCCTGGCTCTTTCAGAGCAGACTGCAGGTTTTTGCAGACATGGCTCACTTTTGGAAGCCAGCATAGACCTGCTAGGAAACCTTGAACTAAGCCTGTGATAAGGTAATTGACAATTCATCTGTTAGGATGATTAGATAGAGCCTTGGAAAGAGCTGGAACATTCACTGGAGTCGAAGGATGCTTCATGTTTATTTCCCTGATTTTGCAGGGCGAAGTCTTCTGGGGCACACCGAGCGTGGGTGGCCGTCTCCGCACCAACTACACACATGCATGAATTTACAATTGGATACGTTAACATTCTCATTGAAATTGTTGCATATAGTAGATTAAATCCAGGGGGGAATACCTCTCTCTTGGGTAGGTGATTAGCAGTATGGAACATTTGATTTCTAGGCTGGGGCAGAGGTTTAGCCTTGGAAAGTTCCTGCTGAGCGGTTCTTGGCACAGGGAAGTTGAGTGTGAAAAGGAACCACAGATGGAGCATGCGAGGGTTTTATGCCCCGTGAAATGCCTGCTGATGAGAGTCAGATCGATAACTGACCAATCTAATCTCTGATTGTACCGCTGAATATACATGACTGCTTTAGCAGAGAAGGACTTGTGGTACTCGTAGAAAAGAGAGCCACCATAGGAGAGAGCAAGATCAGCAATGATGGGCCAAATACGTATCTAACTCTTCTCTACGCTGAGGATAGATTTCGCATATAGTGTCTCTGAAGACACAGAAAGCCACGATGAATTCTGCCATAGACAGAGATTTTGTTAGTCTGGGGTCGCTGTCTTTGAGTAGGATGGAGAAATCTCCGCAGTCCACAAATCTTTTGACAGATTCAGATCCACATAACAGAATTTTTACCAGATTGATGTCATGGCCTGCCGATGAGAGCATAAAGTTATCACGCACGTATATATATACACCCCGTTATGCGCGATTACACTTTTTTTTTTACCAGTTTTATATTTTAAAATATAAAACTTACCCTTTTAATAACTGCCCCAAAAGTGACTTAAACGCAGATAACAATGCTTTATGCAGAATTGTATGATATACCTGCCAAGATGTGATTCCTGAGAGTGTCAGGAATTGCTGCTGCGGGGGGCAGGAAGCAACAACCCGTGGCTGGAGCTGGGACTGCAGTTCCCAGAGTCCTCAGGGGTGTGACGTTGTCAGGAAGCGGCGCAGCTTGAATGACCGCAGAAGTAGAAGCATGGGCTGCAGAGGAGGGGCTCATGTTGTTTACATTGCCGGCAGCGGAAATCGAGCTTTGTTCCAGGGAAAGTATCCTGGAATTCATGCCCTGAAGCGCTGTTTTAACCTCGAGAAGGGAGGACAGAATGGCAGAATCGTTGTTATCTGAAACAGCTTGTTTCTGCTTTTTTGGGGGCAAATTGACGACTGGCTGAGAGACAGCGTGCCTCTTAGCAGTAGCTTTCCCCTTTTTAGGAGCGCTGTTGTTACCGGTACTGGCGTTCGACTGTAGGTTAATTCCAGAACTTTCATTTGCCAGGAGAAATTGAAAAAGATCCTCGTGGTTGAGGCCATACGGGACTGGTATATTATTACCGTACAGCTCATCGAGGATACGATGCACTTGCCATCCGGCCAGTCGTTTCGGCGTGATGCGAGGGGTGCGAGGGGTGCGAGGGGTGCGGCTCGTTCCTGGGGCGTCTGAGCCTATTTCCGAGCCAGCCTGTGTTTCGGGGATAATGCAGACTTCTTCCCCCGAGGATGTTGAATCGGTCCCGACTTCGGATAAGGCAGAAGACATTGCAACGTACAGCAGCAACAGCAGCAGGTAACTTGAAGATCGCATGGGCGACTTGTAGTAGCAGGCAAGCAGAAGCGACGTAGAGTAGCTGCAGCAAAGCAGCAGCAAGCAATGCATAGAGAGATATCTGGCAGGTTAAATAGAGCGGCATATTAAGGAGACTCTGTTTGGTTGGTTGTAGAGTGGCAAGGGGCGTTATGTATGAATGCAGCATAAGTGCTTGAGTTGACTGCCTGAACTAGCTTGCAGGCTTCGCCCATTTTTTTACTATGATCAATCTGAATTTACTTTAAAATGAAAAAGATCTATATTGCGTCTGACTTTTCTACATCCAACTCACAGGTTTATCATTGCTTTGAGAAAAAAGATTATTAATTTACCCCTTTTTAGAAGGGAAGTTATTGTCATTTGTTCTGGGAATGTCATTTTCGAGCCTGAGACCTGAAAAACAGGCTTGGGGCTTAACAAGTTAATGATCATAAAAAAGTTTCAGTGAAGGACGTCAAAAGGTACACATTAGGAAATTGTATAGTTGTGTCTGTAACATTTGTTGACAATATGAACATAGATGCTGCAAGAATAACTATTTTCAAACATTACCAATAAACATTTTTCCTGAAAATGCTGTAAAAATCTGCTGTTGGGTTTCTATCAGTACCTACATTAACTTAATTAAAAAGCAATGTAGTATCAAAGTTCCTAATTACATGTGTAATTACCTCTGAAAGCTTGTGTGATTAACAGCTTTTAGTACCTTATACACTCCAAACCGGATATAAACTGTTTTTTTCCACTTTATTTTCGCTTCATTTATCTCTTGCTTACTTTCTAAAACACACACTCACATTTTAATATTTTTTTATTTTCACTTCTCCTTTCTGTATTTGACAAATGTCCAAATTCTTTAACACACTAAACTAAATCGCAATATAATGGTTCCAATCCTGTCTTTATTGTGTGTCGTAATCTCTATTTGATATGCCCTGTGCCTGTATCTTTCTGGAAACCTTGCTCAGTGAGTAATGAGGACAAGGTGAGAGGGCTCTGGATTGTAATTATTTTCATTTGGGAGACAGGGGGGGGGCTGCTCTACATTTGTCTCACCCTTAAGTGACAGTTCACTATCTTCTTGGGCGGTAATGAGCACCAGACTCTCGTTATCTGTTGGGGATGGCACCTCTAAAAATAAAAGTTACCTTTCACTGTCCACAAATGACAAGAGTCGGAGAAGATTTACAGTGGAGCTGGTGTCATGAGCTGATATGAGTAAATGCCTTGTGGAAATGTTGTCTTTTGGAGAAATACCGAAAGAAAGGACAGGTCAAGGGAAGGTAAGGCTGTGACGGGTGTCAGAATGAATTTAATGATTCATATAACCAGCACACTGCCACCACACAGGACGTTTTATTTATGTCAACAATATGAATATACACCCACACTCACGAATATCCACACCGACTATGGGCTGGGACAGATAAACCAACCTTTTTTATTTTTTACAAGGTGAAGCCTTTGGGCAATTTTGACCCCTGTCACGTTACATATTTCTGAAAGCTCCATTGCTTCGTCCTTAACTGCAGTCCGCTACATTGCTCATAGTGGAAATAAATTATATGGGGTTTTAACTTGGCGAAAAGTATTTTATCATTTGTCAATGGACCAACCTTGCTTTGTTAAAAATAGTGAAACTGTTATAAATGTTTTCTCTATCTTTTAGTTTTTTTCAATTTTTTTTATTATTCTTAAAACAAGTGAATGTTTCCCTTTTTTTGTTTTTTTACCTATGCTGTATGTTAACTGCTTTACTTCTTTTAAATCCTCGAAAAATAAATTTCAGAAATGATAAGAACATAATATAGTATTAATTATAATATAATTGAACATGTAGGTATATACCATTGACTGCCATTATGGCTATGGGGGTATGCATGCAATGACTAGATTTGCTATAATTCGCGAATCCGAGTTGCGACGTAGTTTCAAACAGCTTTGCATCGGGAGATTTGCGTCAATATAAGATTCTTATCCAGGAAGAGTTGTTTGACTGTAGCAGCAGTACTTCTTCCAAATTGGGCTGTTTCTTTCACTGCATGGGAGAAAGTCTTGGGTGGTTCTGTAGAAAAGGTCAAAAAAGAAGCTGTGCGTGCTCTTTATCCGAGGTTAAGAGGTTAACAAGTCCCACGTTTGCCGAACCATCCAGTTAGCCTTGATCTTATTAGTGATGTCTCTTGTAAAACTGAAAAGTATACTGTTCAAAAACATTTAGCCTAACCTTAACCCTATAAAAGTTGAAAGAGGAAAACACCTCTAGTAGAGATCAGACATACTGTAAATGTTGAAGTTGACACACTAACTCAATTGTCTCATCTGTGTTCCTGACAGTCAAGGTAGTAGTTAAGAAAACGTTTCTCTCTATAAAGTTTTCTATGGAGAAGACTAGGTAAGTCTTGGTTTAGGACCATCTGAAGAAAAATACTTTTGCTACTAAAGAAAAAGTTGCCATTTAAGAAGACTGATGTTTCAATTAGACAGTTTCACAATCACCACAACCATGCAAATTCCTTGAGCAATCACTCATTAATGAGCACTAAGAATATTAGGCTGATGGGCCCAGTAGAATGTGAGATTAGATGTGACCCGACCAAACACATTAACTGCCCCCAGGCCTACACCTGGATATATTAAAACCTAACACTCACCTTTGAATAGCTTATCAAGGTTTGCGTTTTCAGCTGGTCAGGATATTCCTTAGACCTTACTTCAAATATTCTTCATATGAGCTACCCTCTCAAAATTATAGTCTTAATTAAAACCATCCATCGCATTATCAAGGTCAAACAATAACATGACATCACTCATGTGAGAGAGCAACCTAACTTAAACAGCACCAGAGAGTTAGTATTTTGGATGAAAGTGATATTTAAAAGTCTAAAAGAAGATTTTCTTGGGTAACATACAGAACTAGAAAACTGCTAAGCAATGAGTGAGTCAGCAATCCTGCCAACTTTAAGTGATTTTGGCACTTATTTAAAGAGGAGGTCCATCTGTAATGCAGATTGAGCTCATCCGACACAAAGATTACACATTCCATATTTCTTTCACCAGTAATGCTCATGTGTCTGGATCATTTTTAATGATTCATAACATTCCTCAAGGCAGTAGCCTTTTTGAAAACTGTAACAAGTCTGACTTCAAGAGCTCAAACACTCTGAAGAACCACCCGGTGGACAGTTATCATACTGACTACTAAGGCATTATTGACGTTTAAACATGGATATGTACTGCTATTCTTCAGCCTTATGGGAACTTTTTCAGGAAGATGCCACATGTTAGTCGCATTTGATGTTGTGAGCCAATGTTACTTAAACAAGCTTGTTTTCTTCCACAACCAATGAAGTTCTTGGAAATTAAAAACTGTTACTTTTTGCGTATTCATTATATAAGTGACTGACATAGTGCTGCACAGATAAAGCCTAACAAGACTACTTACCCAGTGTTGTTTAAATCTAATAGTGGTCTGATCATTGAGGCCCAACTCGCACACTTCAATCCTGCTTATGGACCTTATATTTGCTCCTTGGCGTTTGGCCACCATGTGCTCCCCAATTTAAGTCATATCAGACTTTTGTTCTGCCTGTTCAGTTGCGGTGGTCCCGACTTCGTCTTGCTGAACCGCGGCAGGTCGACTTGCCCCCTGCATGTGTAGTTTCTACTGGGGGTCCAGCCATAACCTTTGTCCTCCAGTGGGGTCGTGTCCTTTATCGCTGGCCTCGTGTGGCCCTGCATGTTTCGTAAGCCTTAACCCTTAGATGCACGAGTGACTGGACCCTACACTCTTCCATAAGTGGGTCAAAAAGGACCCGTATTAGAATAATGTGTTTTTATGCCATTTTTGTCATTTTGGTTAAGAAAAATCACTTGTATAATATTTAGTATTAATTTTTCACTATTTATAATTTTAGACATTTTTTTCCAAAAGATCCAACCCTCTCTTACCTGCCCTGCAGCTGAACGACATATCCTACCTTTATTTCCTCCCACCTTGACTACTGTAACTCACTTCTCTACGGCATCCGCTCCCCCTCCCTCGATAGACTCCAAATTGTAAAAAATGTAGCCGCCCGACTCCTCACACACACCAGATCATGGCACCACATCACACCAGTCCTCAAAGACCTTCATTGGCTTCCCGTCTCCCAACGCATCAACTACAAAATACTGGCCCTCACCTATAGCCCTCCACCATCTGACCCCCCCACCCCCTATCTCACTGGTCTTCTCACCCCCTACCAACCCCCGCGGTCCCTCAGATCCACCTCAGCCGGTCTCCTGTCCCCCCCAAGTCCAAACTAGGCAGCATTGGGGACAGAGTCTTTTCAGTGGCAGCTCCAAGGATCTGGAATTCCCTCCCCCAAGATCTCCGCTATTCTGAGACCCTTACAGTATTCCAGTCCCTTTTCAAAACTCATCTCTTCTCCTCTTTCTACTCATAGCCACAGGTGATAATCAAAGGTTCCCATAGAAAATGCATGCAGGTCATTTTTGACCCACTTAAGCTTGGGGTAGTAATACAAAAACTACAATTTCTTAAAATGTATAACATTTAAATAAAAAATTTGAATGGCATGATATCCAAAACATGTTTTTTGAGGAATAGCTGGAATATGAAATGATAAAAAAATGTAATTACAAAGATACTTCAAGAAAACCACCTCACCGGGTAAAAAATACCCACTTATGCATCTAAGGGTTAAGTGTGGCACTGCCGGTATAATTGTCCTACTTCACTTATTCTTGTCCCCTGGAGGGTCATTGTATTCGACCTTCAGAGGGGTCCGTTCACCGACCCTCAGATTGGCTCTTTCTCCTGGTAGCCCTCCCCTGCTCCCCTGCTCCTAGGTCGTCCACATAGGGTCTCTTAGTATCTTCAAAGATTGGCAGCAACAGAGCAACATTGACAAAGAGGACCAATTATTTGTTTACATTTTGCAGTTAAAATTAGGGCTAAACAACATAGTGGTTTTGTTAGTGGTTAGTGGTTTGTTTGTAAATAATTTGCTAAAAAAACCCTGTCTCGTTTCTCTGGCTTTAATGATATTTAATTGGTCGGAGATAGAATGAGATTCTTTATAAATAAAAAGCCACTGAATCAAGAAATTTGACCCGTAAGGGCTGACAAGTAATTGCTCAGGATTTAGGAGTGGGAGAGATTTTCTTTATGTCTCTGTTATGCTGTTTCTATCATTATCCGGTTTTTATTTTCAAATTGATGAACTCACTCTGGGCATGAAAAATGGATGACCTCTTCCTTTGTGCACCACCCCATCTGCTGCCCTCTGTTTTCAATTGAAAGGTGAGCGCTGGCTGACTGCCAGTTAGCCGCTAATGGCCCTGGACAGCTAGCTTCCGGAGGGCCTTGTGGCAGGTAAGGAGCAGTGTTAAAAAGCCCATTATGCTAATGCTAATTCTGCTGGGGGAAGGCTGGGAAGATCGCCTCGACACTTCTCATCCCCATCATTAGCGGCAGCACGTAAGGAGGGGATGGAGAAGCTCTTTACTGCAACCTGAGCCTTTCCAGAGGATTTCAAATGGGATCTGAGGGAGGGGCGGGCGGGCTGTTCTCTTCTTAACGCGCCGAGCCTTGACAGCTCATTTACACTGTTGAATGCAACACAGATGGAATATGATGAAATACTATGCTTAGTGTGGAAAAGCTTTATTAGATGTAAAGGAACAGTCACAATCCTTTTTCTAGCTGGTAAAGGGCCAGCAACAAGCCACAGATAGATGATTACATATTTACATACATACAAAACCAATGTATACTGTATGACTTTGTGCATGTGATCTTATTGTAAAATGTGTATTTCTTTTAAAATACAAATACGTAACGTACTCAACTCAAAATTATTCCTTTGATATTGGATAATGTACTAATTGAAGATTTTGCAAAGAGAAAAAGTAGAACAGCACTTTTGACATTTTATAAACAGATTATGTACAGAAAAATATAAATTATGTGGCGGAAGGTTTGTGCAGCAAACGGGTCTTCAGTTCTGAGTTGTTTCATCAATTTTTGTAAAAGAGGCAATAAAGAGTCTGCTTTATAAGTTTCACAGTTACCTATGATTAACCCCAGCTATGTTTTTGAAATTCCCCGAACACACTTTAAAGAACAGAATTTTGCCCATAAAATCTGGTTGCAATTTTAAAAGTTAAATTGGACAGATGCCCTTCTTTTCATATTTTGTTGACTAATCCAATAAATATTATGAAATTATTTGATAGAAATTAGAACATTCTTTGTCTAGTAAATATATACTACAACTGCAATTTGTTGTGCAAATCCTGTGTTGCAGAATGAAAATAAATGATTATATATTATATTTAAAATCACAAATGTTATGAAAGTGCTTCACATTCTGATCAGCATACAACAATCTCTATTCCTGGAGGCCCTTGATTAGAAAATGAAAACTTATTTAAAAGAAAACTAGGCAGAAACCTCTGAAAGACTCGTAAGAGTATGGTTCCCTTTTCTAGGACGGAAACAGACCCATATAACAATGTAACATTTAAAAGAATGGTATTAATCAGACAAAAAGTAAAATCAGACACATACTGATTCAAAATGATGCAGAAAACCTAATTCATGTTTTTATAACCTCTAGGCTGGATTACTGCAACTCCCTTCTACTGTATCAGGCTGTCCCACCACATCCATTAAAAATCTTCAACTGGTAAAAAATGCTGCAGCCCGTATACTCACTAAAACCATGAAAATGGAGCACATCACTCCAATTTTAGCTGCTCTACACTGGCTACCGGTAAAGAACAGAATTGATTTTAAAATACTTATTTTAACTTACAAGGCGCTAAATGGTCAGGCACCTTCGTACATAATTTTTTTAATCCACTATTGCCCCGCTCGAACACTACGCTCCCAGGGTGCACGTCTGTTAGTGGTGCCCAGAGTCCGCAAAACAAGATCAGGAGTCAGAGCGTTCAGCTTCCAAGCGCCCTTGCTCTGGAACCAACTTCCTGTTTCAATCAGAGAGGCAGAGAGTGTCCAAACTTTTAAAAGTGCATTGAAGACCTACATTTTTAACAAAGCCTTCGGTTAGAGCTCGCAGTTTATGGTATTCATATGATTTGATTTTGATGGTACTTAATTTGAATAATTTGAATGTTTTATGTATTTTTATTGTCTTTTGTAGTTATCTTAATTCATTTTGTATTTCTGTTGATATTACATACACTATCTTGTCTTTTCATTTTGAAATAACTCCATCATTTACAATGTTGTTATTTTGTTTTAATCTGTGAAGCCCACTGACACAAACATGTTTTGTGATATTGGGCTATACAAATAAAGATTGATTTGATTTGATATTACATCATTACGTAACAAGATTGCGAACATTTGTGAAAAATAAAACTCCAGGGCGATATTCAATGTTCTGGAACAACTGTAAGGAGCTGGGCAACTGTCTCCTAGAGAACATGCTTATACAATATTAATGTTTCCCCAATGTGCCTCATGTGATGGGAAATGTAAATGTTGCCTTGATTCTGGTACCCAGATTTTTTCTTGTTTTTTTTCTTGTTTTTTTTCTTGTTTTTTTGTCTCTTGGGTCTTTAATGACGTTTAAGAATGTTCCTTTTGTGCTGCGTTTCTTTAGCATTTTGTCTCAGTGCTTTTTATGTTGTATGTGAAGTACTTTAAATTGCCTTTTTTCTGAAATGTGCTATGATTTAACTTGCCAATTGACAAAACAACTTATTGTCTACAACAAGGATCTGGATATAGGACAATCTACACATACACACAAGGGGCAACACTTAATATACCATTCACAAAGTGAGGCTGAGGACACATAATGCAGAAATGAACAGTTTTGTACATCTCTTGTACACTGTGCGAATTCAAGTAAAAAACAAAAATAATAATTTCTAGATCTTATTAAATATTGAATACCTCAGTGCTTGCTTCAAATGATATGCATCCCCAAGTAGTTCAGTTAATATCTGTTACTGGTTGGGCTCCAATTTTGCATCCCATAAATGATACACCGACGAGAAAAGACAGCGCTAATACGCATCCGATGGCTGCTGCAACAAGACTTGCTCATTTTACAATTATTCCAAGCAGTGAGCACACCACCATCACTTATAAAAGCCATGCATAAGTCAAGAGGGATGTAGCCTGGATGTCTCCTCCACTCATTTTTCCCACGGCTCACAAGCAGGTGCAATTGTTTGCACTGCTAATGTCGGCTAGTCTGGTCCAATTTTTACTTTGTGTGTTAGTTGCCTATATATAACATGACTTTGAAACTTGGCTGAGGTCCAGCTGTGTGAGTCATGTAGTGTAACTGGGCATTGGTCCCACCAAAAACAGGTAGAACATCAGCTCAACAACCTGCCCGATTACACACAGTCTGAAGGGGGTATCCAGACATGTAATGTAGCAAATTGGACACACATTGAGGATTGCATATGTTTGTTTATTTTACATCCAGTGAATAAGCCAAGATTCCGAGTAACACTGACACAAGTACAGCAAAGCTAAATGTTGATTATTTTTTTTGAAAATTGACTATGTACATGTAATACAAAATTCTAACCATAAATAATAGAAAAGGGCCTCTGTGTAACTCACTTGGCTGATCAGGTGCCATATACTAGAACAGCCCTTCAACTATGTATGTCCAATAAAGGCACGAATAAATGAATTAATAATAATAATAAAAGAAAATACTCACAATACCAAAATATGGCATTCAAATTATATTAAAATGGGCCCTTTTGTTCCCAGGTCATATAAACATAAAATTAATCCCACTTTAAAGATGTTAAAGGTCCCATGTCATGCTTTTCCGGTTATTACCCGTCCCCTTGTGTGTTATGAAGGTTTTTATGCATGTAAACGGTCTGCAGAGTCAAAAACCCTCAAAGTACACCCTGTAGCGAGTAAAACTCTAACACAGAAAATACCTCCCCAAAACGCCTCGTTGGAGATTTCTCATTTTGCAATGTTTTCTTCCTGGGTATCGCTACGTAGGGATACCCAGTAGCCACGCCCAGAACTATGGCCGCACCCTCTGCCAGCCTTTCAAGAAACAAAGCTTCCCAAACCTTTCAGCGATTCATGCCGGATATGTACAGCGTAGGGCACTGAAGAACGATGCTATTCCTACTTTGTTTGGACCAGCGGGAGATTCGGGTACACAACCTGTAAGTATTCATTGTTGTTTGTGTATTTATGATGTTTAAAACAAACAAGGTATCTACCACGACTGTTTAAATGGGTAAACGTTTTTCGGGCTACTACGTTAGCGTTATAAACCTTTTTCTTACTCAATATCAAGCCACACTTATTGTTTTTACTTCGGCTGTGAGTGTTTGTGTGTGCTCAGGATGAGTGTCGCTTGTTCTCCTGTATCGCCGACACGGAAGCCTGTCTGCTCCTGCAGCAGCTCACAGCAGCTGCGAGGAGCTGCGAGCAGCAACGAGCCTCTCAACTTCGCGACCAATCAGAGCACACTGGGCTCACTGGGAGGGGGGGGCAGGAGCTCCAACAAGCCGTTTAGGACAGAGAGTGAATACCGGTGAATACACATACTTTACAGAGATGCTGTATGAGAAACCAATGTGAGTTTGGAAAATTGCACAGTTTAAATCTATTTTAGTAGACCTCAACAATGGAATTATGATCAGTAGAAATGGCCATGACATGGGACCTTTAAAGCACCTTGTCAAATTGTTTGACTGACTTTAGCACTGTTCAAAAAAATGGGCCTGTTGTCCTACTTGTCAGTTTTGTAACATCTGACTTGATAACAAATACAACTTGTAAAGTAAAAAGCCTGATCGCTGGTGTACCTGCATTGAACAAAAAAGGATGGTCAAATAACAGTAAAATAAAAGATGATTTATTTCATTTTATTGCCCAGAAGTGTTTGAACTACATGTAGCTACTGCAAAATGTAGCTAAAGGTTCAGCTTGATTACATGTTGGTCACCATTCACCGATAATGAAATTAGCCTACTGTAAATCGAACATTGGCTGAAGGGCAAATATTAAACTGCAGAAACACAGTCAGAAAAAGAAAAAGATTGAACAAAATAAACTATCAGTCCAACATTTGCTCAAAAACTCTTTCAGCTAATATAAAAGTGTTTTGAAGTCAGTATTCCCTGCTCAACAATCTGTACCTGGATGAGTGAGAAATGTTCTATTTTTGCACTACAAGCATCTGCCCAGGGGCCCGGGAGGAACAGGGAAAATGATGTGATTTCCACGCTTTGATTTACTTTACCTCACACACAGTATTTCAGATAATATTCTGCTGAGGCAAATATTCTTTTAACTTCAATTTATGTTCAAAACACAAATAGTTTATGGATGTATTCAGTGCCGAGAATATTTAGTATTGAGCAGGCACTCTTTAAAGTGATAACCCTCTCAAAGGACCTTTTACAGAATTGTATAAAATGTATAAATCGTTAAGATGTTATGACTTAAGTATTACATTATGTTGGATAAGAAAACACTTTTTTTTAAAGAGGAACCCCTACTTCACATCATTTCAATTCCAAGGTTTTTTAATAGCATTACCTTTCCAATATACAATATGAATAACTCAATCAGAATCAAAATCCCTCAAAGTATTTGAAAAGTCTTATAGGAAAAAACCTAATTTCAAATACTTTTCAAAGAAACATTTTAGATATTTGAAAGTTCAGTGCAGTTTGAAGGCCTTCTTACGTGTTTTTCTTTGACACTATAACAAGAGCTTGTCTGCATCTCAGTTCAACAATAACTGCTGCCTAGCCTAAACCATTCATTGGAACTGTTGAGGAGTATTTTTGCTGAGGTGTTAGCCTTTGATCTCGATCATATTTCTTTACTCTGTTTCTCGTTCCTCATGGCTCAGGCATGTAGCCTTGGAGAGTTGCTGTTATCTCTCTCACATAGAGGCAGCTCTGTCTCTTTCTATTGCCAGTTTATGAACACAAGCTTACACAAGACCAGGGACAGATGGAAGTCCAGCATATCAGATCGACAAGTCCCTCTGGCAGACAACCTTAAGTTATGGACAAACAGTTCTATTGCCCTGATTGTTAAGTCTTAATATGCAGAATGTTGATTTATTCTTTCTGAACTAGTTAACATTTCTGACTAGGGGAAATATTCTTCAGAATTGGTTAAGGCAACCGCTGAGTCACTTCGTAGCTGCAGCAAATATCCTTGTCAATTCTCCGGCCGTAACTTTGTAGAAAACCTTCAGCTGTTTGCCATCGAGTTCCAGCTCTCCCGTGTTTCGTTGTGTTTCGACTTCATTGCTCCAGAGGATTTCCATTACAGGAACCCATTGGACTTTTTGACCACTAGCAAAGCTATGTTTTAAGTCCCTATACTCTCAAAAGAAAAACAAAAATGACATTAGAATGACACTTTTATTTTATTGATCGATTGCTCTTCTTTTTTGCAAAGGCATTTTCTGTTATCTCGAGGTAGAAAATAGCCCCATGAACAAAAAACAAGCCACCACTTTTTATTATAATAACTTATTCATTGAAAAACACTTGACAACAACTAATTATATCATGTTTTAGTAAGTTTGGATTGTTAAGATCATTAAAATACAATGGTCTAAGTTTGCAATCACTATAATGATCAAATGAAAAAATACTAAATTCAGAAATGTCAAGGAAGTGTTGCGTTCCCTTTAGAAATGTAAAACAATTCATTGCTGACAGCCGAGTATGAAATCATGGAGTTAAAAAGAAACACACAGCTATAAAATGTTGGAGGACTAGTTTTGAATAGGAGCCGCTGAACATCATTTAATACAACACAATTTACCTAATGGTGTTCAAAATGTAATAATTATTTATTGAGCACCATTACAAACAGCAAGTGTTGGGAGCTGAAAAATAAACGTCAACCTTCATGAACACAACATGATAAAAGGATTATTTCATCACATACTGTAGTCATGCTGTTTTAGTTATGACAGACAAAGCCTTCATACCCCGTATTTACTAACTCTAAAAATCTTTTATCTTCTTCACAGTTGGTGCTCAGATTGCAGCAGAGCTACAATTCAAATAACCTGGTGTAGATCATATTTGCATATACAGTACAGTTAAGCTCATAAGCCACAAACTGCACACAAAGCTTTGACTGTGAATTCTTGTTTGCTGTGTTTCTCATTTAAATGCATAACCGTATCACTCCCAGCAATATTGCATTAAGGAAACAATTTTGTATTTTCACTACTAACATCTGGGGAGGAAGGAACAGCAATCAATGGAGGTCCATCACGGCTCTGCAGCAAATGAACATTTCCAATCCGATTAACATCAAAAGCACAATTAAGAGATAAGCAGCGAAGAAAACCAGACATAATGGGAATGCAAAACACCAAAGCAATAACAATTAAGTACCCCCACTCCTAGTATAATGGAGTCATGACCTGGTAACAGATTTAAGGACCAATTGATGTTATTACACTCTCATTCTGTGTTTTTCCATTCTCCCAGGGGTCAGAAGGTGAAGGGTATTGTCTCTGCTGCACGATGGGGAACAGAGTGTGACCATTTAACTCTGTCTCTGCATACTGTATTTAATTATCTGGAGAAGAGTCCCTTTGAAGGGCAATGACATGTTAAACAAAAAGAGCTTCATTAACTGGGATTTCCTTTTGTTCCCTATTTTCTAAACAGAGTTTGAAGCTCGGCTGCATTTAAATAAGAACAAGACTAATAGCCTACAGCTATAGTTGATGCTTTGTTTTACTGTACTTGGGCACAGTGGCTTTACTATAGTTTAATGATAACACATCTTAGTGTGCTATCATTTGCTAATTAGCTGTACGCATGAAAGGCAGCTGATGCGAAGGTAATGTTTTCCGTCTGAAAGTGTTACGCTCTCCGAGAGCTTACAGGTTTGAACCCACAATACTGAACACTATAGACAGGAGACTGAAGTTTATGAAGCAAAAGGTTTTATTTCCAAAAAACGGTTTATACAGAACAGCAGAGGGAATAGATTATTCACAATGTCCAGGACCAGGGAGTTACTCAGGAGGTGGAGCGGAGGTCCGAAGCCGGGGATCCAGAGTTTGCGAGAGCGAGCAGGCTGGAGCAGGTGTGCGGAGATGTACGGAGGAACACAGACGAGGTGAGCTGGGGATCCAGAGTTGACGAGAGCGAGCAGGCTGGGGCAGGTGTGCGTGGATGCACGGAGGAACACAGACAAGGTGAGCCGGGGATCCAGAGTTGACGAGAGCGAGCAGGCTGGGGCAGGTGTGCGTGGATGCACGGAGGAACACAGACGAGGGGTTGGTGGCTGGACGTGGCAGGCAGAGGAGTAGGCAGATGGATTCTGAACAGAGAGAGCACAAGGTCAGGATAACAGGAACACTGTGACATAGGTTTGCTAAGCTAAGTGACCAAGACGTTTTACCAATGTGATTAGACGACGAACTGGTGAGTACTGGATGAAGAAACCGGGTATATAAGCAGGTGTAGGTGAGTAGTTGTAATCAGAGAGATGAGCAGCAGCTGAGGAGGTGAGTTGGCGGGAATCGGAATTAGGTCAGCCACGCCCAGCCAGGAAGACAGACAGACAAAAACAAACACAGAAAGGGAAAAGAAGGAGGCAGACTGTAGATCCTTACAGTACCCCCCCTCAACGGGAGCCTCCTGGCGAACACCAGGCTTGTCAGGATGTGCCCTGTGGAACTCCCTCACCATGACAGGGTCCATGATGCGTGAGCGGGGAACCCAGCAACGTTCCTCAAGGTTGTAACCCTCCCAATCAACCAAGTACTGCAAGCCCCTGCCCCGGCGCCTGACATCCATGAGTCGACGCACGGTGTAGGCAGGATGATCGTCGATGACTCGGGGGGGAGGAGGGGGAACGGTTGGGCACAGGTCGCTGGTGTGAACTGGCTTGATCTGGGACACATGAAAAGTGGGATGGATCTTCATGGTTCTGGGAAGCTTCAGGCGGACAGCAGAGGGGTTAATGATGCGCTCAATGGGGAAGGGACCAATAAACCGAGGGAACTTCTTAGACTCTGTAAGGAGGGGAATATCCTTTGAAGACAACCAAACTGATTGTCCAGGGGCATAAGGGGGAGCGACATGTCTATGGCGGTTGGCAGACCTCTGGTTTCTGGCGGAAGTCTGAAGGAGAGCTGAGCGAGTGTCCCTCCAAATCTTACGGCAATGAAGAACATGTTGCTGGACGGATGGAACTGCCAACTCATTCTCCTCTTCAGGAAACAGGGGTGGTTGGTACCCTAAGGAGGCTTTGAATGGAGAGACACCAGTAGCTGAAGAAGTGAGGGAATTGTGGGAATACTCAACCCAGGGTAGATGGGAGCTCCAAGTTGACTGATTCCGGTTGGCTACGCAGCGAAGAGCAGATTCCAGATCCTGATTGGCCCTTTCAGTTTGGCCGTTTGACTGGGGATGATAACCAGAAGTTAGACTGACCGATGCACCAAGAGAATGACAAATAGTCTTCCAAACCTGGGAGGTGAATTGAGGGCCACGGTCGGAGACGATGTCAGCCGGGATTCCATGCAGACGGAATACATGCTGGGTGAGAAGTTGGGAGGTCACCAGGGCTGAGGGGAGCTTGGGCAGGGCTACAAAATGGGCACACTTGGAGAAACGGTCAACAACAGTTAGAATTGTTATGTTACCTTGTGAGGTAGGCCGGTGACAAAGTCCAGTGCTATATGAGACCAAGGTCAACTTGGGATAGGAAGGGGCTGGAGCAATCCCGCAGGTCTCTGATGAGAGGCCTTGCTCCTAGCACATGTTGTACAGGCTGAAACAAACTCCTTAGTGTCTTTGTCAACTGTTGGCCACCAGAAATGTCTCCGGAGAAGGGAGAGTGTGCGGTTGGCATCTGGATGATTTGCGAAACGGGAGCTGTGGACCCACTGCAGGACTTGGGAACAGACAGAGTTGGGGACAAACCGACGGTTAGGCAGACCGCAACCAGGGTCTGGTTGCTCCAATAGCGCCTCCTGGATTGAGTTACTGATTTCCCAGGTGAGGGCACCCACAACACAACTCTGGGGGAGAATAGAGTCAAAAGAGGTGACTGGTCCCTCAGACGAGAACGACCTGGACAGGGCATCGGGCTTAGGCAAACTTTTAAATCTGCTCTTCTCCCCTGTCAGCTGTAATTTCAGGCGAATCAAGGCAGCCTTCCTCCACCCCTTTTACCTTCAGTTATCACATCCAGGGCCCAGGCAAGCTCAGAAGCACTCTTCATCACTCTGGATCTTCATCACTCCCTCCAGCTCCTCACCACCACCAGTGTCTAGACCCCGATAGGGATTCAGCTTTCCTGGTCGGCATCTCCTCCCCCCCTAAATCCATCACAGCCTGATGGGGTCTAATCGCAAAAGTTTAATATGTCTTGCCCTTTGCACATACGGCAATAAGTGGGGCGAAGCCTGCAAGCTAGTTCAGGCAGTCAACTCGAGCACTTATGATGCATTCATACATAACGCCCCTTGCCACTCTACAACCAACCAAACAGAGTCTCCTTAATATGCCGCTCTATTTAACCTGCCAGATATCTCTCTATGCATTGCTTGCTGCTGCTATTGCTGCAGCTACTTCCACGTCGCTGCTGCTTGCCTGCCCCACCACCCCCCTGCTCCACCCCAGCTTCCACCTGTAGGCTCGGGGGGTTAGTTATTTAATCATCACTCATCGTGCTATGTATATCTGTGGAGTGATGAGGCCCGAGCCTAGACGCCAAACTCAACTATATGCTGCTTCTAATAAACATGTTAAAGAAACACGTGAGTTGTCTGACTGAAATATGTTTATCCCACCAAACAAACTTGAAGTCTCTCCTGATTGACAAACATTAGGATTCCTCACCTGGGGACCATGAATATCTCTCACGTTTCGAGGCAATTCACTTCATAGATGTCACGAAAAAAAAGTCCTTATATTTCATAGGATGAGTTAAAACTATGGCCTGCTGGAGGTTATACATGTAAGGTTAGGGGATCATTAATACCATAAGGATTCATCACCTGGGGGCCATGAATATCCCTGCCAAATGTATGGTAATTCATCTTAGTGGTGATGATAAAGAAAAAGTCTAGCTGCAGGTTCTGCCAAAGCTAAAATCAGTTGATCATCAATATAAGTAGGATTAAGGAACTATATGTAGAAACCAGCGACGTGCAGTCAGGGGAGGCAGAGCCTCCAATGTAACGGAAAAAAACTAAAGAAAAACTAAATAATAATAAAATGTCTCCACTGATCTGTGTTGTAAATGTGATTTCTGTATGATTCCAATAGCTTTTTAGTAAAAATCGGCAAATTTGCCAAGTTCCGCTACAACTACATGGGAGCGATGAGAAGTGAGGCAGGGACGAGTTCTGCCTCACGTCACCCCACAGGAACTGGCTGGAGCGCGGGGACACTAATTTAGCGCGGGCACTTATTTTGTGAGCGCACTCCAGCCAGTTACTGTTGGGTAAGGTGAGGCACAGATGAGATCTGCCTCACCTCAGATGCGTCACCCCACAGAAACTGGCTGGAGCGCAGGCCCTAAGCGCATGCCTGTTACCATCTCACTGTAGGTCACAAATGTAATGTTTGTAGATCCCTTTATTACATGTGTCCTCGCCATCCATAGTCTCTAAATAACTTATTTCACGTATATGATATAGGCTCGCTGGTCTCATCATACGACGGCACTGAAAAAGCACCAGGGGAGGCAGCATAACCTCTGCCGCACTGAAGGGGGCGCACGTGAGCCCACAGGTTCTTGTTGCTATTGTTATTCTACACAGAGACGGTAGACACAAACAACAAATTAGACTTTTGAAACTAGACGAAGATAAGGAGGACTTTTACAAAAAAGTAATAAAGATTGTTGTCCAGAAGGATAGCATGGACTTCATCTTCAAGTCAAGGTAAAACCACAATTGTAATGAAAATGGGATCTTACTAAGAAAAAGAACAATCCAATATTTCGATTTTGGGTATCCTTTTGTTGAACGTCTGTTTAAAATGAATCGAAACATCAGACTAAAAAAGCTTTTGAAAATAACAGAATATCTCGATTAAGGTCAAAATATAATATTTGTAAATCTGACTCTGAAAGAGTCAGTGCCTCACCAGCCATGAACCTCACCGCACGTCACTGGTAGAAACTTGGTTTAAAAGCATTTTCGATGTCTCAGTCTGAACCAAAGTGGTGAACTGAGGGAAGGAAGCGGTGAAACCCCAGAACTAAAAAGTTACTAAAAAAAAACATTGGAATGATTGAGTAATAGATCATGAGATTGAGCAATAGTACTGAATTTACAAAAGCCAAATTATTCAAAAATACCTATTTATACAAGTCTTTAGAAAATGTTTTATCTTTTATTCCACTACTGACTGCAAAAATCTATTATGGCGACATCGAATGCTACGGTGAATCAATCAAATGCAGTGTCAGCGCAAAGTGTCAAAACCAGCTATCACATGGCTACATCCTGTGATGTATGTGCAATGGCATAGTTTAATCCCTCATCTGAATAAAGAGATGTCATCTGGAGGAGGAAAACGGAAGGGAAATCTTCAAAGGAGAGCCATAGCTTTGAAGGTGTCGCTGGTAGCTTCAAAGAGCAACATACATGTCTCCCAATGGGCTCGGAGCTCATAAGCGTATAATGAGACTTGCTGTGGGGGTATCTTGAGACAAACCTCCAACTCCCACCTATGTTTTCACCAACGCTCTCCTGTGTACGCATTCAAGTGATGAGAGAGTCTTGATAAGCCAGTTCTTGCATGAGGAGCTGATCCTTTGGTTTTATGATTATATCAGCCTTCATAAAAAACGGCTTTAGTCAATAATCTTTGGGTAAGCCATTGTTTCACTCGCAGCGCAGTTCAATGCCATGTAAAAATATGTTTTTATGAGATCGGAAACTTCAAAGTTCCCACCAGATATGAGAGGCGATTCTTTTAGGAGCTTAAACAATAGCCAGTGGCTTGACACGATGAATATTCTCCTTAATCCATAGCAGGCAGTTAAAGCCATAAAAGACCCAATGAAAATGTATTAATTTCTGCTAGCATTTAGTTTTGTTCATACAGCTGCTGCATTAGAAATGATCACAGTGGAGAAAAATGTCTAGGACTTCTGTAAAGCTCCTGTGCCAGAACATTTTTTATTGTATTGAACTTTGAAAAATCAACGCATCCAAGAAGACACACTGAAGCTACAGTCGGTGCTCAATCTTAGAAGTGCATTTTCAATCAAGAAGGGAAAAATAGAGCTACAAAAGAAGAGATACTGGTATTTTTTCTCCCTTGGTAAAGCTGAAAGTTATGTTGCACAGAGCCTCAACCGGTATTTATTTATTTATAACGTGGCAAACTGCTGGATGGATCTAAAATGATGCGGAAATAATGCTTTAATGGTTACATCAGTGGTACGGTTGGTCTCTAAAACAATGGGTCCATAACATTTAATTTATGCAGTTTGGAGCTTTGTTGTTGTCAAGAAAGAGATACTTTTAAAAGGTTATTTCAGAAAGAAACAAACAGGGGTAGAGGTAGGACTTTTTTTTTTCCATGAAGCTTGGCCTCCCAGGATAAAGGAAGACATTGTTAGGGAAGCTTTGAAAAATATTGCTTTGAGTAGAAGTTCACTATCTTACTGCCTCCATGCTAATAGCAACCACTTTTCTTTTAATCTGCTTTTTTTTTTTCATATTCACTAATCCGATCTCCATAAGTTCTGAATATGCAAGAGATGTATCTGTCATGCAGTTAAATATGCAAACACGGGTGCTAAAGCCTGTGTATGTGTTCGAGAAAAAATGGTTTCATCCATCCATTTGCACAATGTGAGAGGATGATGTGATTGAACATGTCGAGGAATAAACGTCAGGCGATCCTTGAGGTGTTGATGATGTGGTATCTAATCAGCGTTCATATGATTAGCAGATTGTTGGAGCTTTGAAAATGGGATTTTAATGGTGATGCTGATAAGCAGTAAACATGTTAGTGAGTAAATGTTCGTGTGTGATTGATCTGAGAAACCTAAATGACTCCATTACGAGGAATAAACAGTGAAAATCCAATCTTCCACGGAAATAGCTCAAATGCTCGCAGAGTGTCGCATTAGATGGATCTAATGTTGTTGTGTGTCATATCTCACCAATCTTCACATTGCATGAGTGCTGCAATTGTGTATTTCAGGTTCAGCTTGGAAAGGGAACTAAAGCTAAATAGATTTGAAAGAACAAAGAAATCTGGACAATAACTTACAAATTCTACAGCTTTTTTATGCTTTGAAAAATGTATTGTGAAAACATGTAAGTACACTTCACACTAATACTGTTTTTTTGTATAGTACAAACAGACAAGCTAGCAAGGCAGCTAGATTATTGCCAAGTAATGCTGGGGTTGTTGCGATCTCTTGAGATTCATATTTTTCAGGAGCAGACTTCCCTCCTAGTAGTCAGTGGTTTAAGAAAGCTTCCACAGGAAAGATGTGGGTCTATCATATATTTAACACACCTACACACGCACACATGTTCACACAGGCATTGACAAACTGAGAGAGTTTCTTGGGAAACCTACTGATTTCTGAAAAACTCCTAAAGTGAAGACTTTTTTCACTTTTCTTTCCAAAGATTGCAAGGAACGGGTCATTTGAAAATTAGATTTGAAAGATGTGGACATTTCAAAAGGTTGTGTATGTTGCAATATAAGATATAGGAGGAGGCGTGTGGCGCAGTGGACAAGTGCGTTGGTGTTCGGATCAGGGGAGCACAGGTTCAAACCCCACTGCAGTCAGCATGTCGTTGTGTCCCTGAGACACTTCACCCCAAATTGCTCCTGTGGGGATTGCCCACAGTATTGAGTATGTAAGTCGCTTTGGATGAAAGCGTCTAACAAGTAACATGTAATGTAATGTCATATAAATACATAATTATACAGTTTAACAGTAAACCCCTGCCTATCATAAGTCACCATCGCTGTTGATGAGTTTTGCAAATGTTCATGTAATTTCTGACACAGAATTTAAGGGGTGCTGCTAAATACCTGAACTCATGATAACCCTAATGTTGGAAAAAATGAATAAATATTATTTGGTGACAAAACACCAGTAAACAAAGTCCATATGTATTTGACTGATAGCAATATTCATTTTATTTATGTTGAAATGTTCTACAGATATATTATGTTATGTTATATTTGTAACAATACTTATGAAGAGAAAATCTGATATTTAAATTCAACATTCATAATACCTTTACGAAAAAAAGTAAAAACATTTTTTAAATCAGATATGCAGAACCTTATTTTGCCCATCTCTCCATGGTATCATATCATCCAACAAGAACAATGAAAATGCTGTGGTATTAATAAGAAACCTGCGCTGAGGCAATATCCCAGATTACACAGAAAAGTCATTACCACCCTCATCTTGCCATACATTAATTCAACACTGAGATTGATAGAAAACCCTCAGACAGACTTAGATTACAAGGGCACCATCCTGTGAAATCCCCAAACCAATATCATATTTTAATTCGACATGGTTGCCGATGTGAGATCGACATTCGTAGTCCAAGCAAAGAAGCCTGCTAACTCGCAGGAGCCAGTCCAATAACCTTTCCATGTGGATAATTACAAACTTAAGCTATGGCATTAGAGCTATTCGAGGGGATACTGAGCATGGCTGTACATGAGTGCTAAAATTAGAAAATGAAATTCAACAAGCGCTGTGTGAAGGTGCGGATGATGTAACTCTGTGCATGAAATATGCAATACTTCACCTGAAATATATTGTTATATCGATGTACGTTTGCCTGCAGACTTCAAAATAAATTAAAACTGCGGTCACAGATGTGCGCAGTGATGAGCGGGCCCTCGCGTCCGTGCGCCTGTCGGGGAGGGCGGCCGGTCGTCCCGGCGTCAAGCAGACGCGCGCGAGTCCTCCGAAATGAGCCGTTTGTCATTACTCTCATTTTCGCGTCCCAGGCTCCCAGGTCCTCCGGCAGCGACCCGGAAACGGATGTCGGCGCGCCGTCTGGAAGGAAAACAAATTTCTCTAAAGGCTCGTCGAGGATCGATTATCGAGGAGGCTGTCTGGAGGAGCCGTAACCGAGGATACACTGATTTAGAGGAGAGAGGAGAGAGGAGAGAGGAGAGAGGAGAGAGGAGAGAGGAGAGAGAGGAGAGTGTCTGGAGGAGCTATAACCGAGGGTACACTGATGTATCCTCCGGAGTCGATTTCAGCCAACAGTGATGTTTAAAAGAGGCGTGACGCATGGCTGGACTTATGTCAAGGAAGCAAAGCTCTGCAAACTGTTCCCGTTGTGATTATAAGTTATTTAAGAGGATCAAATGTGCATCAGACTTTCTGCCCTTTACCGTTTGTTTACTCACTAATCACATCTCGCCTGGATGTTAGGCTATTTTTTTTTAATCCAACTGCTTTCATTCAGACGCGATGTTTACAGTGAGAACAGCAATAACATATGTAACAGGCCTACATTGCACACTTTATTTGTATGCTTTAGTAGATATCTACAAGTAAAGAGTAGATATTATTCATGAAACCATATAGTGTTCACATAATAAAATATACAAGGGCTGTAGCCTGATATACATGATATGCTTTAGGAGCTGTATGTGTGTGTTGTACAGTGAGTAGGTGTCTGTTGTAATTTAATTTGCCGCCAGCAGAGGCGGTGTGTGTGGGTTAGGGGTTAGGGCTAACCCTAACCCTAAACCCTAACCCTAACCCTAACCAGTTATGAGCATTTCTTTGTAAGCCCCGACTTTTTGCAAACAGGTTTAGATTAATGATGGCCATATTTATCGACTGAACATGCTCATTTTCTACGGTAATGTGTCTGACCCTCCACCGATGCTGTATACTAAGTGTGGCGTTGAAAAACAAAAAATTGAAATTTAAGGTAATATTTTACTGTTTTTAACATTATGCTAATTAAAAAAAAATGAAGTAGGCGGAGCTTAGGGGTTCATGGAGATAATATAGAGTAGGTACACCCGAATAAGTGTCAAAATTTCAGGTCATTCGGAGTTAACGGTGCGACTTTGTAAATGTTTCCATAATGGAAATGTAGTAGTTTGGATTAATGTATTTGTCAAAAATGTACATTCTCCGTTAGCTTACGAGCTCCCCGTTCGAGCAATGACTATTCCTTTGCAATGTAGCATCACATTGGATATGCGCTTAAGTTGTCCTAGATTGGAATTTTTCCGATCATTTCCCTATGAGGAATTAGCAAAATGTGCTTAAAATGCATGAAAAACGCACATTTTTAAAATGGCCGACTTTCTGGGGGGCGGGGCTAATGAAAAGTAATTTGAAAATGTGTGCAATCATAATAGCAATGTGTATACAGCGTTTCGTGAATATCGGAAAAACTATATGCCAGTAGTTTGGAGTAATTTGTGACATGTAAATCGTCAAAAATGGGAAATTCTCCGTTGCTTACGAGGTCCTCGTTTGAGCGATCGACTATTCCTTCGCAATTTAGCATCACATTGGATATGCGCTTAACTTGTCCTGGATTGGAATTTTTCCGATCATTTCCCTAGGAGGAGTTCGCAAGAATGTGCTTAAAATGCATGAAAAACGCACATTCTTCAATATCGCCAACTTCCTGGGGGGCGGGGCTAATGAAAGCCAATTTGAAATATGTCCGCAATCATAAGAGCAAAGTGTACAGCGTTTCGTGAATATTCGAATAACTGTATGCGAGTAGTTTGGAGTAGTTTGGAGTCATTTGTGACATGTAAATGGTCAAAAATGGAAAATTCTCCGTTGGCTTACGAGCTCCTCGTTTGAGCGATCGACTATTCCTTCGCAATTTAGCATCACATTGGATATGGGCTGAACTTGTCCTGGACTGGAATTTTTCCGATCATTTCCCTAGGAGGAGTTCGCAAGAATGTGCTTAAAATGCATGAAAAACGCACATTTTTCAAAATGGCCGACTTTCTCGGGGGCGGGGCTTATGGAAGCTAATTAGAAATATGTCCGTAATTCCATGAGGAATCTTTGTGCCAAAATTCGTGAAGTTCTGAGAAACTATATGTGACTACCACACAATAGGGGGCGCTAGTGAGCAGTTTTTTTGAAAAATTACGTTTTTTTTTTACATTCTCGAAAAAGTCGTGGGCTGTGACGTGTGTACCAAGTTTTGCGTCCGAAGCTGATTTTATGCTATCGCGATTTAAAAGAAATGTATAGGCCACGCCCACATTCTGCATTTGTTGCGACACTTTAAATCTCAGTTCGTAGTCACCCCGAGAGTATGTGTAAAGAAAAAAAAAAGAAATTCGTCCATCCGTTCTTGAGTTATAAATTGGTGGTGTTTTTGGCGCCCCCTATAGTCCAAAATGAAAATGCTTTAGTGTGCCTATTCTCCAAGACGGACTGAACCTATCCACCAAAATCTGTGATATATGGATACATTGTTGATGAGTTATGAGCATTTATTTCTAAGCCCCGCATTTTTGCTAGTACTTTTGATTCATGGCGGCAATATTTATCGTGTTAACATGCTCATTTTCTACGTTAATGTGTATGACCCTCCGCCGATGCTGTATACGAAGTTTGGTGTTCAAAAACTGAAAATTGAAATTTAAGTGAATATTTCACTGTTTTGAACATTATGCTAATTAGAAAAAAATAAAAGTAGGCGGAGCTTAGGGGTCCAAGAGGATTATTTGTAGAACAGGTCCACCCGGATATGTGTGCAAAATTTCAGGTCATTCGGAGTTAAGGTGCGACTTTGTAAATTTATTCCGAAATGGGTTTTTCATAGGTGGCGCTAGCGAGCACCTTGGACAATTTGAACCCATTGACTCCAGAATGTTGAATTTTTCACCGGTCCTGGCGTCCGTGCAAAATTATACAACTTTGTGAGCGTCCTAAAGCCCTCAAAAACAGGAAACGCCAGCACTATAATAATAAGAAGAAGAATTCCACCAATAACAATAGGTTTCCTCGCACTTTGTGCTAGGACACCGTTGGGGTCCTAGCACTCCATGCTCGGGCCCTAATTACAGTTTTATATTTAACTGTAAATCAACATTCCCTATCTATTTAGTTTGCCAGATTACCTTAGCTACCGATTCAACAAGCTAGCTAGCAAATGTTTGCTTTCCTCACTAGCTTTCAGCTAATTGGTGGCTCTCGTATAATTGGAAGTATAAATAACATCATATGGTTAGAGTTGCAGTGCGGACCTGTGTCTACTGTTCAGGCAGTGACAGTAATTCTCATACAGCTTGGCAAGTAAAAGTTGACGACTTTTATAGCAAATTAGGGGGGGGTGCTAGTGAATTGTCCGAACGGTAAAAATAAATTAAAATGAAAAAAAATTTCATCCGACCGGCCTACGCAGAGCACCGGGGGTTTCCCGGTGCTCTGAAGTTACAATTTAGTGTAATAAATGTAAAACTGTGAATTGACGTTTCATATTAGAACATGACCACAGCATGATATGTTTTGTAGGATTGTCATGTTGTAACGAGAGAAGGTAGAAACCCTGTATAAGTGTGGACCAATTTTTCTTCAAATAAACTGATCCCACCTTTTGGATTGGGACAACTTAAAAGACATCTGCGCTCTCACACTTAGGTAGGGCCACACCTCATTACTGATATCAAAATCCTTCGGGATCGCTTAAACAGATTTAGCGGGTCGTCTGAATTGAAACAGCAGTTAATTTAACCTGGTTCTCCAGGAGTTAATAGAGGTGAGATCTTGCTGACGTTGGTGGATCTGAGCCAAGCAGTAAACTTACATAGACTCAATAACTTCTGTTAGGTCAATTAGTAGGTCTGAGTAATTTGCCGGAATAAATTATCAGCCCTCCCGACTCCCAAGAACCCTAAAAAATAAGACCATTGAGGCAACAAAGTGACAATTAATATAATTAGTAGAATTTAAGTTCAACAACTTTGATTACATTACATGTTACTTGTTAGACGCTTTTTTTTTTTATCCAAAATGATTGAATAAATTGACTACATTTAAACAAGAAAAATAAGTAAAAGTTAACTAAAAAACTATTAAAATGTGTTGGATCAACTAATAGTGGGCCAAATGTTTAGTTAAACAGGCAACATATATTTAGTTAATCCAAATCAATTTCACGAGGAAATTCGATTTGTAGTATCTGAGCAAATTTAAGTTAGATTTATTAAATATCTGTTGAAATTGTATTTGTATTTACTAATTTTTATAGTACAAATTGTTTAGATTTACTAATTAACTGGAGGAAATTGATTTACATCTACTGAATATCTGGCTGAAAATGATTTGGATTTACTAGATAAAATAAGGTAGAACTACTCATATTTTAGCACATTGGTTCTTAATTCAACACAATTACAGTGCCAATATTATTTACCTTAACATACATTTGCTGTTTAAATACAAGTGTTAATTGATGAAAAATTACCTTAAGTCTATTCAATAATATTAATTGTCACTTTGTTGCCACAATAATGATATGTCTTATCTACTCATTATTCTGCTTTCTTAGTGCCACAGTTTACTAAAGTACAGTCATCACATGACAATGCATATAACGTACCGGTAAACATTGATTTAAACACAGTTTTTTGCAACTTTACATAAAAAAAAAACATGGATGTGACTGTATATTGTTTTTTAACCTCAACTGCCTGATGACCTATAACCTCTGCCAGTCACTTGTGGGCATAACAATTGAAATACTTCGGTTAAACAGTTAAAAGAAATAAATTAAAATATGACATGGTAAATTAAGGTGGATTCTGATAAGGTTATACACCATTTTCACAGCAATAATCGTTGCCTGTCAAAGCAGAGGTGTAAAAAATAACATCAACTATGCTCCATTCCATTTGATGACCTAGCATGTCAGTGTGAAAACTAGACAAAATATGAAACTGGCTCACCTAAATGGAATGCAGCCGTTTTTTGTTATTCATTCCACCTGTTTACTAATTTGCAAGTCAGGGTATCTGCTGTTTAAAAAGGGCTTGTTCTTTTCATATATTACTTATTCACTTTTCGTCTTATTGAAAAATCATCAAAAAAATAAGAATTTACATATTACTATGCATATTAAAAGTCTACATTGAAAACATCTCTTATTCACATCCTGATTTACAGTGGCACTAAAAGGTACAAGAAATGTTGCCTGTGCAAATACTGATTTGAAAACACGATACCACTCTCTTTAAACAAGTATGGTTAATTGGATTTTTTTAACAACCACCTTTAACACTGTTTTAATTCAGTTTTCCAGGAGCCCACTAAGGCCATAGACAAACCCATGCAGTATCCTTCAAAAGTGCGTCCTTAAATAAACAGGAACAAACGACTCAAACATTTAACAAAACGCCGAAGGTAACCATGTGCCATTTTTGATGGAGACTTAACCATTTTTCTCAAGCTAGAAGATTATTTTTCAGGCTGTTCAACCTCGGGGACAGCTTTGAACAGTCCAGTTCGAGAAAGAGTTTCTGGAAGGCTTCGAACGTGTACTTTAGCTGCTTGGGATAGGCAAGATTGACTGCATATGCGATCCCAATGAGCATGCAGCAAGCCCTTGGAATGGTCCCCTGAGAAGTCAGCACTCTGATGCCCTCTACAACAATGCCGATGTCATGGGAACTCTCTGAAGCATTTGTCCTGATGCTGTAGATCAGTGGTTCCCAACCTTTTTTGTCTTGTGTACCCCCTGAGCCTTTTGTCATACCATGAGTACCCCCTCACTCATACGTGCTGATGATCCTTCACAAGTAGAACGTAACTGATTATTGAATGAAAATAACTTTATTTCATCTCCTTAATTTGAACATCTAATTCTCAGGCATTTTCTTAATTTTAACTTAAATCACTCAATAAAAATAAATAAAAATGAATATGTTGCCTTGAAAATAAATACTATCATCAAATAAATACATATGAAATCAAAATAATCAACTTATCTTTGCTATATATATCTTGTAACATTTAGGCTTAAACCTGGAGCCCCTTTGAATAAGTCCCCTTTAAACAGGCATTCAAACTTTAATTCAGGAACAAAACACTTAGCAAAATAATATCCAGAATCAGTATAGGCCTAGCAGTTTCTTTTCACCAGTCATGTGAGCTTTAATGAGACACTTGAGCTTGCTTGTCTTTCATAAGCTTTGATAGTTCTGGAGGCAGTCTGGAAACAGCTGTGACCAGGCTGGTCACCACATCCAGTCTGTTCCTCTGCTTGGTTTTGATGTGTGTTAAAGCTGAGAAGGTCACCTCACACAAATAAGTAGAACCAAAAGGCAAAAGTTCAATCAGTGCATGTTTTCCCAGTTCAGGATATTCCTTCTCCACATCACACCAAAACTCAGTCAATGACTTCTCAGCATATGCCATTTATAGGCCTAGTCAGATGATAATTCCATCAGAGGGCTCTGCCGCATTGCTGGAAGGCTGTTGCTGCTCTCACTACAATGAATAGGTTCCTCACCCAATCCAGTCTTTCGGACTTATTTTCAATGTCCTGAAAATAATGGCTGAAATCAGTGCAGAGTTTGGACAGGTGTGCTTGCACCAGTTTGACAACTGGACCCTGGCAACAGCAGTGGGGCAAGATGGGCATTGAGTAGTGGGAAACAGCTCACGTCTCCCTCATCACATTTCCTCTCCCGTAGTTTGAGCTTTTTTGTGAATCCTTGAACTTTGTCATACAATTTCAGGATATGTGACTCCTTGCCCTGAAGTGATAGGTTGAGCTCGTTGAGTTTGGTAAACACATCAGCAAGATATGCCAGGCGCGCCACCCACTTGTCATCCTCAAGCTGCACAGCAAGAGGATGCAGATGCTCGTCAAGAACACAAAAACTTCATTGCGAAGTTCATAAAGTCTCAGTAGCGTTTTCCCACGAGACAGCCAGCGCACGTCTGTGTGAAGCAATAGCTGATCGTGCTCTGTGCCGTTCTCATGACAAAGAGTTTCAAACAGCCTGTGATTCAATGGCCGAGATTGGATGAAATTTATCATCTTCACAGCATCATCCATAACAGCACTTAAATCAGGGCTCATCCTCTTGCTAGCTAGTGCTTCACGATGAATAATATAATGCATCCATTTAATGTCGGGATTTACCTTTCTTACGTGCCCAAAAAGTCCCTTTACGCGCCCCGTCATCGCAGCTGCTCCATCAGTACAGATGTGGCTGCAGGTTTTCCAGTGTAGATCATGTTCTCTGAAGAAGCTGTCGATAACCTGGAACAATTCTTCCCCAGTTGTCTTTCCTGGCAGCGTTTTGCAAAATAAAATATGCTCGTTTATGTCCGACGCATCTTTGTAACGCACGAAGGACAGGAGCTGTGCTTCTCCACTCACATCTGTCATTTCATCCAGCTGAAAAGCGAACTGACCGGCTAGTTTATTTTGTTCACACTTGTCCAATTATATTAACAGACATATCATTGATCCGACGGGATACGGTGTTATTCGACAGGGGAACTTTCTTGAGTGCTTCGGCTGCTTTCTTGTCTATCATAATTTCGGCCAACGCAGTCGCTGCAGGGAGAATGCGCTCCTCAACAATAGAGTGAGGTTTTTTTGATTTAGCCACAAGCAGGGACACGGCGTAAGATGCCTCGAGTGCTTTCATTGACACATTCGTGGCTTTCATCATTACTGTTTGGCTCAACTTAAATTCCGACAGCTTTCGTCTGTAAAATTCTTCACTTTTATCGACACTTCCCGAGTGTTTGGTGCTCTGGTGTCTCTGTAAATGCGCTGGCTTCATCGCACTATTAGCCAGGACTTCACCGCAAAAGAAGCACTGAGGCTGCGGTGGGTCCGCAGAAGTAGAAATGAATCCAAATAATATATATGTTTCACTGTACTGCCTTGGTTTCAGTTTGGCCTCTTTCTTACGTTTCTCGGCAGGCTCCTCTGAACCCTGGCCTGAATCCAGAGCAAGCGGACGTTTCAGCCATTTATCCATAGCGCAGACCTACCAGTATTTTTCTGGCTGCAGGTAAGCAGCTGTTTTCATTGTGGGATTTTGGCGCGGTTGTGCCACAGACTATTGTCTCCCTAGAAACTAATCGCGCACTATCATTTTTGACGGGATTATTATTTTTTTTACTTGTCACCTTGGAATTCCACGTACCCCCTGCAGTTCCCTCGCGTACCACTAGGGGTACACGTACCCCCGGTTGGGAAACACTGTTCTAGAAGATATGTAGAAAATAAACGTATTTGAGATACGTTCATAACAAACGTAACGTGGGAGAAAATACGTTTCTAACGTAATTGAGAATGCAGTTTAGTTCTGTGGGAACGTAATTTGTAGGAGACAGGGTTTTAACAGCACTCGATTGCAGCGTCCATGGCAACCACCTTAGCAACCATGAAAACGTTGAATGTGTACAATTTCCTTTAGTAATCTTCGTAATAACTAGCAAACGAAAGACCATGTACATCCATTGCACAAATAATCTGAAATAATAACTCATATTTCTCGCATCAAATGACATTTAAACGCATTTTAATGGCCATACTAACCTTAAAATAGGCATTTTCCACCGAGAATAAAACGAAGGTCGGCCATGTTTTTTTTTTCTGCTGAGAGAAAGTTGAAGATCACGTGACATAGACGCCAGCCATTGGAAATGAATGGTGAAAAAGAACGTAGGGATCCTACAATTTCAGAGGCGTTTTTGTAGAAATACTACGTCCCAAGTTGTGGACCAACTTAGTTATTACACGTTTAGATGTGAGACTGGGTTGGAATCCCTAATGCTAACGTTAGCTAAATTTGAAAAGTTCGTTCAGCCTATACACACGCTACTGAGCAATGCACACGCAAATAGTGTCTCAGTGAATTTGCTATAAAAGTCAACACAAACATTAGCTGGTACCTTAAAAGGGCATTGTATAAAGATTAAATATCAAGAACATCAAAATAAATTGTGACATAGGACCAACCTTTTTTCTCCTTGCAATGCTTTCGAGACAAAGACAACACAGACTGACTGAATCCCTAATGCTAACGTTAGCTACATTTGAAAAGTTGGTTTAGCCAACACATCCAGTAAAGTTGGCATGTTTGGTAACTTAGAGTAACACAAAACGATGTTCAACTGCAACAGCAACGTAATTAAAAAAATGTGTGTTAATTAACAACAATAAAGCAGGTCTTACCTTTGGTAAACTGGCAGTCACGAAGTGAAGTGTGGCAGAGGCAGACGATGAACATGACCATGTGGCGCAAAATGCCTGGGCGGAAGTGTAAAGGCAGTAGAACTGACGACCTCCCAATGAGTAAAATGTATCAATATTTTGCATTTTTTACGCTACTAAAACTATACCATTCATTTCTACTCAGTAATCCACAGCTGATTTTATTGAAGCAAAACTAAGTAAAATGCAATTAATAAATAATTAAAAATTGTTTGAATTTAGCTTAATGTGATTCCAAACTACACAAAGTCATTTCTATTGTGTATAATTTACTTGGTATTATTTATTTAATATTAATTGACCCCAATCCCAGTTTTTACAGTGTAGAGCTGCTAAGCATAAGGTGACTAAAGCAACACCTTCTTAAATTCAATCTGTAATCCCCCTTTTTTTTCTGAAATGCAAGTCCTGTGTCTGTGAAGAAATAAGGATGATAGAGGAATAACAATTGATTTCCATCAATCTCTTTCTTGACCTTCCTACTCTTCACCCATCAGGGAGACATTGCATATTGACTGACACACTGTCATCTCTGGCAGAGAGGGTAAACTATTTGAGAACACCTTCAACACTTTTGGGCATATAGACAAAATACAAGTCAGGTTTAAAGCATTGGACCCATGCGTCACATAAAAAGATGACCCTTTATTAATCCCTAAGGGGAAAACCCACTTCAGCTGTTAAACCCTGTTAATCACAAATTACACGGATCAGATTGACCCAGTCAAAAGACAAAACCATATATTTATATTATTTTGTAAAGCTCTTCTGTTGAAATGTCTTACACAATCCAGTAACTACTTAATCTCAGGTATCCCTCATGTATGCACTAATGTACTTTTGAAAAGATCAAAACTGCAAACTGCCCTCCAACAAGAGTCTTGCATTCCCTAGTGATGATTTAAAAGCTTTATTATCCGATGATATTTTCTGATTAGTACAACTGTTTTTAATTCTCTCATTGTGCAGTTTTTTAAATGTTTTTGTTCTTATGTCTCTCTAGAGAAAGATTTTAAAGAGGCCCTATTATGCCTTTTTAGGTATTCCCTTTCCTGTAGTGTGTTATATGGGGTTTTGTATTGAAGTATATACATTCTTTGAGTTGGATATATATGATTTTATAATTATTATTTTTTAAAACATCTTTGAGCTGCATAGAGGGAAGCATAGTATGTGCTGCTGAGCAACACCGGAGCCCCCCAAGGAACTGTGCTGTCACCATTTCTTTTCACCCTCTACACCAGTGGTTCCCAACCTTTTTTGTCTTGTGTACCCCCTGAGCCTTTTGTCATACCATGAGTACCCCTCACTCATACGTGCTGATGATCCTTCACAAGTAGAACGTAACTGATTATTGAATGAAAATAACTTTATTTCATCTCCTTAATTTGAACATCTAATTCTCAGGCATTTTCTTAATTTTAACTTAAATCACTCAATAAAAATAAATAAAAATGAATATGTTGCCTTGAAAATAAATACTATCATCAAATAAATACATATGAAATCAAAATAATCAACTTATCTTTGCTATATATATCTTGTAACATTTAGGCTTAAACCTGGAGCCCCTTTGAATAAGTCCCCTTTAAACAGGCATTCAAACTTTAATTCAGGAACAAAACACTTAGCAAAATAATATCCAGAATCAGTATAGGCCTAGCAGTTTCTTTTCACCAGTCATGTGAGCTTTAATGAGACACTTGAGCTTGCTTGTCTTTCATAAGCTTTGATAGTTCTGGAGGCAGTCTGGAAACAGCTGTGACCAGGCTGGTCACCACATCCAGTCTGTTCCTCTGCTTGGTTTTGATGTGTGTTAAAGCTGAGAAGGTCACCTCACACAAATAAGTAGAACCAAAAGGCAAAAGTTCAATCAGTGCATGTTTTCCCAGTTCAGGATATTCCTTCTCCACATCACACCAAAACTCAGTCAATGACTCCTCAGCATATGCCATTTTATAGGCCTAGTCAGATGATAATTCCATCAGAGGCTCCTGCAGCATTGCTGGAAGGCTGTTGCTGCTCTCACTCACAATGAATAGGTTCCTCACCCAATCCAGTCTTTCTGACTTATTTTCAATGTCCTGAAAATAATGGCTGAAATCAGTGCAGAGTTTGGACAGGTGTGCTTGCACCAGTTTGACAACTGGACCCCTGGCAACAGCAGTGGTGGCAAGATGGGCATTGAGTAGTGGGAAACAGCTCACGTCTCCCTCATCACATTTCCTCTCCCATAGTTTGAGCTTTTTGTGAATCCTTGAACTTTGTCATACAATTTCAGGATATGTGACTCCTTGCCCTGAAGTGATAGGTTGAGCTCGTTGAGTTTGGTAAACACATCAGCAAGATATGCCAGGCGCGCCACGCACTTGTCATCCTCAAGCTGCACAGCAAGAGGATGCAGATGCTCCGTCAAGAACACAAAAACTTCATTGCGAAGTTCATAAAGTCTCAGTAGCGTTTTCCCACGAGACAGCCAGTGCACGTCTATGTGAAGCAATAGCTGATCGTGCTCTGTGCCGTTCTCATGACAAAGAGTTTCAAACAGCCTGTGATTCAATGGCCGAGATTGGATGAAATTTATCATCTTCACAGCATCATCCATAACAGCACTTAAATCAGGGCTCATCCTCTTGCTAGCTAGTGCTTCACGATGAATAATACAATGCATCCATTTAATGTCGGGATTTACCTTTCTTACGTGCCCAAAAAGTCCCTTTACGCGCCCCGTCATCGCAGCTGCTCCATCAGTACAGATGTGGCTGCAGGTTTTCCAGTGTAGATCATGTTCTCTGAAGAAGCTGTCGATAACCTGGAACAATTCTTCCCCAGTTGTCTTTCCTGGCAGCGTTTTGCAAAATAAAATATGCTCGTTTATGTCCGACGCATCTTTGTAACGCACGAAGGACAGGAGCTGTGCTTCTCCACTCACATCTGTCATTTCATCCAGCTGAAAAGCGAACTGACCGGCTAGTTTTATTTTGTTCACCACTTGTCCAATTATATTAACAGACATATCATTGATCCGACGGGATACGGTGTTATTCGACAGGGGAACTTTCTTGAGTGCTTCGGCTGCTTTCTTGTCTATCATAATTTCGGCGAACGCAGTCGCTGTAGGGAGAATGCGCTCCTCAACAATAGAGTGAGGTTTTTTTGATTTAGCCACAAGCAGGGACACGGCGTAAGATGCCTCGAGTGCTTTCATTGACACATTCGTGGCTTTCATCATTACTGTTTGGCTCGACTTAAATTCCGACAGCTTTCGTCTGTAAAATTCTTCACTTTTATCGACATTTCCCGAGTGTTTGGTGCTCTGGTGTCTCTGTAAATGCGCTGGCTTCATCGCACTATTAGCCAGGACTTCACCGCAAAAGAAGCACTGAGGCTGCGGTGGGTCCGCAGAAGTAGAAATAATCCAAATAATATATAGTTTCACTGTACTGCCTTGGTTTCAGTTTGGCCTCTTTCTTACATTTCTCGGCGGGCTCCTCTGAACCCTGGCCTGAATCCAGAGCAAGCGGACGTTTCAGCCATTTATCCATAGCGCAGACCTACCAGTATTTTTCTGGCTGCAGGTAAGCAGCTGTTTTCATTGTGGGATTTTGGCGCGGTTGTGCCACAGACTATTGTCTCCCTAGAAACTAATCGCGCACTATCATTTTTGACGGGATTATTATTTTTTTTACTTGTCACCTTGGAATTCCACGTACCCCCTGCAGTTCCCTCGCGTACCACTAGGGGTACGCGTACCCCCGGTTGGGAAACACTGCTCTACACCTCCGACTTCCGCTTCAACTCCGGCTCATGCCACCTACAAAGTTCTCTGATGACTCCTCCATTGTCAGCTGCATCACAGATGACAATGAGGAGGAGTACAGGGCCCTGGTTGAGAACTTCGTAGGCTGGTGTGACAACAATCACCTCCAGCTCAACATCAGCAAGACTAAGGAGCTGGTGGTGGACTTCAGGCGGAGCAGGAAGAGGCCTCTGACCCCCATCACCATCAGGGGGGAGGATGTGGAGGTGGTGAACAGCTACAAGTTCCTGGGAGTGCACTTAAACAATAAACTGGACTGGACAGACAACACTGATGCTCTCTTCAGGAAGGGACAGAGCAAGCTGTTCTTCCTGAGGAGGCTCAGGTCATTCAATGTGTGCACAAGGCTGCTGCAGATGTTCTACCAGTCTGTGGTGGCCAGTGTGCTCTTCTTTGCCTTGGTGTGCTGGGGTGGAACCACGAACACTAGGGACACTGGCAGGCTGAACAAGCTCGTGAGGAAGGCTAGCTCTGTAGTTGGAGTACAACTGGACAATCTGGAGGAGGTGGCAGAGGGGAGGACGAGGAGGAAGCTCGACAGCATCCTAGAGAACCCCTCCCACCCACTCCATGCAGAGCTAGTGAAGATGAGGAGTACGTTCAGCCACAGACTCATCCCTCCACGACACAGCACCAAGCGCCTCAGACAGTCCTTTGTGCCTGTAGCCATCAGGCTGCACAACAAGGGGTCAATAATGTAAATTTTTTTTTTTTAAAATCACTGGACATAAATATACACTGTTTCCACAACCCATGTTAATATATTAGTAGTAGACCAAATATGTAGATAGATATGTCACTATATGTACAGATGTCCATTTTCACTTGTCACTTTAACTCATTTCGTACTTCATAATTTATATGACCAAATATGTATATGCTGACAGTTATTTTACTCTTATTTTTACTCATCTCCTATGTCTTAGTCTTTTATTATCATTATTATTTTAAGTTTTTTCTTGACTTTATCTTTGATTTTATTAATCTGTGTGAATCTGTGCTGTTGTACAACTGAATTTCCCCACGGGGATTAATAAAGGTCCATCTTATCTTATCTTATCTTAGTAAGGCAATGGTTTGATTCATTACAGTAATTACAGTCAGTGGACCCCTAACCATCAGTTCCTCTTGGTGCAAATTCACAAACATTTTAACACACAATAACAGATTTTTCTTATAACATTCCATATTTAAAAGATAACATCCCAAAATGGAGGCAATTTCAGGTCAAAATTTTACCCAAATTGAACTGCACCGTCTGCTCTGCATACAAACTACCTCCGATGCGCCTCACACACACATTGGCACGGGCAGGTTGTTTGAAGCCACAACCAAACAGGTGCGAGCATAAACGAAATCCAACTGATGCAATATAGATAACATATATACATAATGCTGCTTCATGCACATTTGTCCCTTTCTTGTGATGCTCAAGGGCTTCCTAGAAACCATGCAGCAGAACAGGACCAGACAGGAAACAGCCTCACATTAAACTGAACTAAAGCTGTAGTGAAGAGGAGGCCTTGTTTAATCCTTAAAATATGCTCTAATGACAATATATCAAAAGGTCAATACTCTATTAAAGGTCCCATGTCATGCTTTTCCGGTTATTACCCGTCCCCTTGTGTGTTATGAAGGTTTTTATGTATGTAAACGGTCTGCAAAGTCACAAACCCTCAAAGTACACCCTGTAGCGAGTAAAACTCTAAAACAGGAAAGACCTGTCCATGCTGCCCCAGAACGCCTCGTTGGAGATTTCTCATTTTCCATTGTTTTCTTCCTGGGTTCTGTGACGTGTGAATACCCAAATCAACAACAAATGACTGGATTGGCCAAAATGGACCAATCCGCGGAGCACCTCACACCAGGATCCCTTGGCTAACTAACAGGGAGTCCCCATTGACTTGCATAGAGCTCCCTGAACGCTGGTAATAGACGAGTTGGGATCGCGGAGAAATGCTCTCCGCAGACCCATTCTCACAGCGTTATAAACCTTTTTCTTACTCAATATCAAGCCACACTTATTGTTTTTACTTCGGCTGTGAGTGTTTGTGTGTGCTCAATTTAAATCTATTCTAGTAGACCTCAACAATGGAAATATGATCAGTAGAAATGGCCATGACATGGGACCTTTAAGGGTTCAGTGTCTGTTGTCATGAATCTAATGAAGGGATGCTGTATGTTTCAGTCACTGTAGAGCATGACTCTTTTCCAGTAGTGATATGTTATGAAGGACATTTACATTTAATCAAGTACTAAGATTTCCAGCAGCAGTATACAAAAAAAACTGCATCTTTATCAACTGTAATGAACACATTTGCATCAATAAATCATAATGCAGTCATTTTAAATTTGATTGTGAAATTGCCTATTACGCAGTACTTTTGCTATTACTCAAGTAAAACATATTTGTACTACTTCCTCCACTGCTCTTTGCTCATACAGTGCTACATTCAACATATAAAAGAAATATGGTTATTGTAAAGTATGCATTATAATATGAGGTTCTCTGAGGAAATCTAGTCAGATAAGCTAATGATTGAAAAGCAGCCTTTGCCTGTAGCTACCATACCTGATCATAGGCTTACTTTGAGTTTACATGCTTCTCCTCACGATATGTTTGGAATATTTTGGGCTACATTGATACCATGTGGATAGTGAAAGAGCTGTGATTGGTCAGCAAGGGCTGTTTATGTTTTTTTTAAGATTTTTTAAGCCAGGTGGAGACAACATTACGCACTCAGACTAAGAACACTCAGAAATGTTTCGGTATTCAGTCACACACATCTAAAAAAGTCTCCACTGCAAATCCATGCACTCCATCATCATGATTCAACAGCAAATATGAAGCGCCTTCACTCTTATTACAAAGTGACGCAAAAATGTTCTTGGGCACATTTGGTACAAGTTGTCGCACAATACGCGTTTTTTGTGCATCTAAATGGTCCACAAAGGCTGAAATCCCAAAGTTCTCTCCAGAGGGAGTCCTTTGTTTACTTCTGTAACAAAGTGACATCACTGCGTAACACTCGTGCTTCTATTGGCTAGCGCTCCAACACATTATACGTGATAGGCTAAGGGGCGGGACATCTCTAAGCGGTTGACCAATCACAACAAAGCCAGCCAGCTAACCAATCAGAGCAGATTGGGCTCTGGTTTCAGACAGAGGGTGAAAAGAGGTGCTGCAGCACAGGCAGTATGAGAAAAATAAAGAGCTTTTTGAACATTAAAGCATCTAAACATGTCATAGTAGATGCACAAAATACTAATATGAACCTGAAAATGAACACAATATGTCCTCTTTAAGAGAAGAAAGTATCACATTAGACTTGTTTGCCTGGTGTGACCTAGCAGTGACCTTAGATTTAGTTGAATGATTCCTGACATCAAAAGGACAGCCTAACGTTTGAATATGTTGATTTAAATATATAGTGATTAGTTAAAACAATTGCTTTACAAAAGTGAGCCTTGCTGCCATTCAGACATGACCCCATGCAGTAAATGTTCCTGAACAAGGATTGAAGGCTTAAAATGGCCTGAGGCCTGCTAAGAATCTAGTTCAACATATCCTGGATATGTTTGAGTTAGCCGGTTGACCTAATCCAAAACAAACGCGCTCTCGCTAAACTGTCCTATGATGCGGGTTATCAACTTGATCGCTCAAGCCAGCCGTACCCTATCTAGTTAGGTGCGCGTTCACATAAAAGGGGTGGTATTTGGAGCGTTCGACCAATCACAAACATGGACAAGCCGCGTACTGACAGCGCAGCGTGTCATACTTCCTGAATGAAAAGTCAACTATAATATTAGACAAATATGAAGACGTTAAACTTTAAACATCCATGACTTAAACACTTTATCCAGGATAAAAGCCACATAGTTGCAGCTGCAAGGTGAATACAGCTAAAAGAAAAAGTGTTTGAATGCGTACATTAACAGGTTTATGATATCACTGCCCCGTCTAAGACACGAGTGGATCTGACTTTAATTACATTTGACTCGAGTGTTTCTTCAACTTAATGTGTTGCTTAAAATAATACTTCTGCATACAGTATGTGACACTGTGAGTGTTGCACGGCGAGATACGGCTCAAGAAGCTGACTCAGATAAGGAAATATATGATACATTATGATGTGATATGATGTGATATGAATGATAATGGGACACATCGACGTCTGCACTCACAGTGCCGCGGACTGTACGTAATGTTACTTTGATCCGGTTACTTATGTTGTGGCAGATATTTAATTAAGCTTTCTTAACGCTAATGTTATAATAGTCAAATTGTTCTGAAGATGGGAGGTGATATTCTATTCATTTTCACGTTCACACAGTCGGTGATTTTGGCCGGCCGTCTTTCCTGCAACGGCAGTTTAAACTGTATTTCCTTTATCCTGTAATATGACTTGATCGCTTTAAACTCCGCACACTGAGCTCTGATTGGTCAGCAGGCAGTGCTTTCACTGAGTTGATCTCTTAGCCTGCAACCTAACCTGCTCCGGAGCAGGCTAGCCGTTCAGCATAAGTTACCATGGAGATCTAGCCCGCTAAGAAGAGAACCAGCGTCGTAGGACTGGAAATCCAGAGTTTTCCCTGAAGTTAGCTCGCCAAGCGAAAATCCTGCTTTGTAGTACAGGCCTCTGATGACACACAGATCATTGGGTCCAGACATGGATCACAGGTCTGAATGTATAGTATCCCATACAGTAAGTCGTGATAATTATTTCTGGCTTTCCAATTCAAAATAAAGACAAAGACTTGTAAAAGATAAAGACTTGCGCTAAGAACAATTTAAATGTGATAACAGGGGTTTTGATTATTCATGTGACAAGAAAGCCTTTCTGAACGGTGTACATGGTTAATGACAGACATAGCATGATAGAGAAAGGTTTTAGTAATTGGCAAACATTTGCTGATCAGTAGAGAGAGGCATGTGCTTAAAGACCCAGTGAAGTGTGCGCCGGTGCATGATCTGTTATGCTAATACGTATAGTAATGACCAAAATTGTCCATTGGAACCCATATAAAAAGATGTTGGAATAGCAACGAATTTGACGAGTTGGAATTTTCCGCTGGGAAATCCGCCTTCGTGGGCGTGGCTTGCGATCTACTGCGTGACGTCAGAAGATGGGCTCAGCCGAAGTGTTTACATTCACCACCGTTCATTTTGTCTCTGTTTCAAAGTGGAATTTACCAACGTTTTTGAGCGAGTATTTTATTGGAAAGTGTTTCGCAGTCGACTGGAAGTGATTGCCAATCGAGGAAACCTGACAATGGAGGCGACAGTGAAGAAAAAGGGAGGAAAAACACACGGGAAGCGATGCATTGCCGCTGGCTGTGGTAATGTCAATTCTGCCGAAGTGGCGATGTTTCTGTTCCAAAAGATGAAGGTGAGTGGCTGGTGTCATTGTTTCGTAGATTCGTAGATTGTTTATGAAAAATAAAGGCCACTGTGTTTGTGTTACTAACAAGACTATCATGGCGGCGGCAGAGCTCAAGTCGAGTTTCTCCGCCTGGAGATATTCTCACTATTTCACTTTTGTCGAGCACAAAGAAAAGAACGTTTTAGTTAAATGTAAGTTGTGTCTTGGCGGGTCAAAGATCCTATCGACTGCCCAAAACAGCAATTAAAATCTGTTGAAACATCTGCAGAAACAACATGCTGGGACGAAGCTAGTAGCTAAGACCACAGACCCAGACTCATCCGACGCCACTCCACCTCCACCTAAGCAACAGCGGCTGGATTGGCACTTTGAAACATATCTTTGTGTTTGTGTTTGTATAGACCACATTGCTTAGCAGAGTTCAGTGATGCAAATGCATGTCAAGTTGATCAACAGGTTGTATTATTCTCCGATGCAATAACAGTACTGAAATGAAGGCTACAGTATAAGGGCATTAATGGGTGCCCTTTTTTAAGTAACTAAAAAGTTACTTTTCACAGTAACGCATTACTTTTTGGTGTAAGTAGTGAAGTAACTAGTAATTGTAACTAGTTACTGGTTTTCAGTAACTAGCACAACACTGCATGTGAACATGAATGTTGCATCATGCTATGAACAGATGAATGTATGATCAGGTGATGGCCAATCCTGTGTGTAGATCTACTCTAGATCTATGACAAAATATTGTCCTCAACTAAATTGACTTCCATGGCCACTTTCCTCATCTATCCTGTCCGAAAAGCTGTCAAAATCACTAATTTCTCTCGCACCAGTATCACTTTCCGAAGGCTCCGCCATGTTTACAATCACAACTGGGCCCATCTTGTGACGTCACAGCCGCTATCGTCTGCAGCAGCGGTAGGCTCAGACTCTGAAAAATTTGCGATGTTTATCTCGTCCCTCGCACTTCCTAAAAAATTATTTTAGCCATGAACAGGTACAATTATATGTAAGAAATGAAACTGCCATTTCATTTTGGCGCAAAAAAATGCACTTCACTGGCACTTTAAGCTTAGAGTATGCTAATTTTCCTGTTAGTCACACAGTGTGGATGTGTAATGACATTCCAGTGTGTGGCGGAATATATTACTGTCTTGCCTAATGATGGCAATGCTACAATTCTGGGCAGACGATCAATAATCAAAGTTAAATCTTCTCATGATTGCAATGGGCGTTCATTAACTCGTAGATTGGCCTGATTAATGATTTTCACGTTAAGATCTAGAAATCACTGCAAGGGAAAGCAACACTTTTGTACAGTTGAGTTAGGATACGTTTCGTGAGCAACTGCTTAACAACCTAAGCAATCACTTTATTAAATAGAGATAAATCCTACATCAGGTTATGTTAACAACTAGGATTACAGCAGTTTCATATGATTTGTTTAATAAGTGGCCTATTCCTTAGAGCCAAAGAAACAATGAATTTTGATTGGAGTCAGAATCACCTGAAGAATAGAACAACACAATGTACTCAGACTAGGAAGAACTAAGTGTTGTCCACTAACGGTAATGTCATCCTAATCATCACTTTGTCATCAATCCCACTCCAATTATTCCAACGCATGTTGCAGCTTTCAACTGGCAGCATGGATCAACAGTGCAGAATCCCCCCTTGACAAAAGTAAGAGTAAAGAACCTCCCTGATTCTTGGTGTTATATATTTAACATGAGCATGTATGAAAACCCTGTTTTTGCCATTGAAATATACCAAATGTGAATTGTACAGCTCGACTTTTGGTATTGCAAAACTTCAAATAAGACAACACAGGAACAGGAATAAAGACTCTGCAATCCACTTTTTATGTTTTAAAAAATAAAATAATACTTCTTAATTGGATTTTCCATTGAAAGTAAAGTGTGTGTACCTCTACCAGCTGTCACCAAGAGGAACTGCACATTGTTCTGAGTCTGACACCCTTATAGTCTGAAAAATCTCCCATTGGACAGAAATGCCCATTTGTTCAAAAGCCCTTTATCCGAAGAACATGGGCCTGCAGAACAATGGCATGGCACTGTTAAAACGTTTTCTAAATGCATGTCAAACTGATCACCTAGGCTTTTAGAGTAGCCCCTTACACAGCCTGAAACATGCTAAAATCCAACCACCCATGGCCTTTAATAACACACTTTAAAATGTGAAAGACTGCCCTGACCTATACAAAATAAAGAACAAATTGTAATAAACCTTTTCCTTTTTTTAAGACCTTTTGTGTTCTAGCAAATATTGGTCAAACACATTGAATCCTTCAGCTCTGAATTTAAGAATTTTGAGCTGTACAGTTCATACAAAGTGATTTACAATCACAAGTAGAAATTAGTTCTCTTTGTTACCAAAATCAGTTATACAACCTTGAACAAATGTTGTACCCCACTAGAGTAAATCTGAAATACCAGCGGTAACAGGGAGAGCCAAAAAAAAAACATTCCCTCCAAGTGCATCATTTCCCTTCGGATCTGCGTGGGCTAAGGCCAACAGGAACACTTGTCTAACATCCATTGAGTGAAAAAGGAGAGACATGCAACATGCAAACCTGGTGGGGGAGGTGATAAGGCTGTTTACCAGTGTTCAGCCCATACAGGGTATTTACATAAGCCCAGAGGCACATGAAAGCTGGCCAGCTATGTCTGCACTGAGGCTCTTTCCGTGTCTTTTTGGCTTGAGAGAGACAGTAATACAGTGTGCCTCCAACACTCTCCAGTATAATCTCAACTGCCAAATTGTAAAGAGTATAAACAACCCCCTGTGACCAGTGGCCCTCGTGATGTGGTTCCCAAAGTGTTCAAAGAGAAATCACTTTATTATGGAGATAAAAAAACTGGATTTTGCTTTTCGTGTGCAGAACTTCCTTCAAAATTGTAGTATCCGCGTAGGATCTATTGATCATTGTGTGTATGGAAATCCAAATTCATTAACCGCCTGAATAACAAACTCTGATGATTTGGTGTGTAGCATGTATTTGTGCCCTGATATTTTGAGATCCTTTGAAGATGCACCACACTTTTTAAATCTCATTATCAAGTCTATGCAATATTTCTATGAAAATTGTCATATCACATGTTGAGCCTGCTTCTCTGCTGACTGCTTTACATCCAGATAAATCCAAAGAGTGATGGGTGTATAATATTGCTTGTGTAAATCTCTTTTGAGCAGCAATTGATTGCGTATTGTAACCGCTTCGATATGGTTTTGAATTATGCCATACGGACATGAACCATACTTAAAAATAGATACAAAAAAACTGATTCCATACATCGAAGACTAAAACAGGTTTTCAGGTTTTGGAATAGGAAAGCTTAGCATTACCTTCATTCAACGCTATATTCAGGGGTGCACATAACTTTCTCAGCGAGGTACTCAGATGAGTACCTGGAGTCAGTGTTTGGTACTCCAACTTCTGGCTCCACTCAAAGTTATTAGATGAAGCCCTCTGTATCGCGATCGTCAACGGGGGGGGAGGATGGGGAGTACGTCAGGAAAGTCGACGGGGGAGGGGGGGTAGTGGCGTACTTCGTGACCACAGAGCGTGAACGTTGTGATCAGCTGTTTTAGCGCAGTTCTCCAGTGAAGGGGGGGAGTCTCCCTCCGCAGCCGGTTGGCGTAGTTTTGGCACAATTCCGTTGTACAGACCGACGTTAACAGCAGCCCTGTCTGTGCACACGGAGACCGACTGACGTCCGGTGATCTAACCGCCTTCTGGAAAAGCTTCACAAGTACGTCCGTACGCAAATGCGCTTTGTGACACAAGTGACGGTACGCATTTCAGATTGATGCCGCGCATGCGTACCTGCGTACCAGTTATGTGCACCCTGGCTATATTATTACTCCAGCAAAAATTGGCTTGAAGTTGTGAACCTCATGTGAAGGCTTGTTTTTTTGTAGGCTCACTTCCAGTTTTTGTGGAAAATAAGAACATTCAGTCTTGAACATTCATAAAACTAAAGCATTTTTTAAGCAACATAATCTCCCCTAATGAAGACTAAGTATATGATTGTTGTAGAGTAAATGCAATTGATATTATTGAAATAATAAGCTAACATTATGCTTTATGCAAAAAACACAGCTAAAGGATTTTTAAGTCACAAAAGCGTCAAAATTCATGACATAAATTAACTGTTATTTTGTAGAACAAAATGTTAAAATTGAATAGGCTTGTCTTGACGACAGATCTGTATTTCAAACTGTTGGGAAAATACTGAATGTACTCTTCTAATATCAGAGTAGCACATGATAACAAAGGCCCTACATGGCTGTGTATGTAACAGGATGTACGATTACCTAGAAGAGCATCAGGACACACTGTTTTAGGCATATGATAGCTATGTGACAATGATTAACATGATGATTCAGCCTCTATGGAGATAGACATATGACTGTCATGTTTATTGCTTACGCAGGCCTTAGCTAATCTGAACTAAACATTGAATACTGCTTTGACCGGTATTCTGCATCTTGTGACTGTAACTCCCTCTCTTGTATATAAGCATGTAAAGGACACTGACTTCTGTGTCTGACGTCATTGGGCGCCAAAATGCTTTTCTATTTACTAACATTGCGGTACAGTCGTATGAAAATCAGGGAATCGCCATTTTAGGGAGTTTAAACACGCCATTATTTAAATCATTAGTTCCTATAAGTTGTAAAATGCGCTAAAAGCAAAGTTATTACCTCTATCGATTCATTTGACTGAGCTGAAACAGACAATGATGCAGCAGATTGGAGGAGGGTTTTAAAGAAAACTCAAGTATGTATGCTCTTTAGACTAAAGTCCCTGGATATTCCGGGTTTTTTTTTTCTCAGGCCATTTTGACTTTCTGCGCCACTGAGAACATTTCATAGGATCTTATGTTGCAGCTGTCGCTATCCATAATTTTATACATTAATATTGTGTGTGTGTGTGTGTGTGTGTGTGTGTGTGTGTGTGTGTGTGTGATTCTCAATCTCCCTCTTCCACTAATTGGCCGTTTCTCAATGTCGAGTAAAGCTGCTGCAGAGCCACTATTTCAAGTATACTACGTCATGGAGTGGCGCCGAAGGACTGTTTAAATGCTCAGCATTCGGCGCCACTCGATGACATAGTATACTTGAAATAGTGGCTCTGCAGCAGCTTTACTCGACATTGAGAAACGGCCTTTGTCTCCCTCAAGGTGCAGCCTCCCCCAGGTGCTCCCAATCCCTAATCAGGACCTGCATTAAAAGGCTTGAAGAAACTTCAGCAGCTCTTTCTGTTTGCCAGTTGTCAGCATGTGTTGGTGTATCTCTGTGTCAACATGATTGCTGTTAGAGTTAGAGGATGTTTTCCATTAAAAGTCTTTAATTGATTTTATATCTTTGTACTGGTGCCCCTTTCTTCCTTTTGAGAAAGTTGTGTTTTGCATTGGTTGGTGAACAGATTCAAAACACAATCTTTTGGTTTTAAAAATTGAGTTCATCCAGATTATTTAGTATGTTTGGAGACGAACAGTATGGGGAATGTAACAGAATGTGACAACTGATGCTGTGTCAACTGCTGACCCTATTGTAGGAAAAGCATGTGCCTGTGTTTTGTTGTGAGCGACAGGACTGCCAGACAGTTCCTGTAAATAAGCATAATTTAAGCCTCCATATGGGTCTATCCTCTAAAAAAAGAGGCTTATTGTGCAAAAATGTCTTTCATTTTTTGTAAAGCACTTTGAATTGCCTTGTGTTGAAAGGTGCTATATAAATAAACTTGCCTTGCCTGCCTTGCCTTGCCTTGCATATGCTGAAGAAGAGAAAAATACTAAATGTGGGGGGGCTGCAGCGCCTCCAGTGCCATCGTCGTTTGAGCATGTGTAATCCATCAAAGAATTCTGAAAGTTTCACGTTGGAACCTCGGATAAAACGTGGGATAATACGTATTGTAACCCTTGTTATATTAACCTTGTTATATTAACACAGGCGGAGCCCTCTACTGGACTCTATGGGTACTACCTTATCCTGCGAGCATTCTCCTACTGAGACTTCTATAGACGTAGCCGGCCTTGGGGCGGCCTACCTGAATGCGCGCGCATCTCACCGTATAAAAGGAGGCCTCGCCTCCTGACTATCATCCTACACCTCTCTTCAGCGAGCGGAATAGGACAGACAGTGCCCTGATGTATACGCGCACTGTCGTCCAACAATAGCATTCCACCCTACTGCCCCTGACCGGCTTTTCTGGTCAGCAGCTGCTGCCCCACATTCTCCTTTAACCCGGTTGTGACCATGGAGAAATCTGGGCTGCGGCTGAAAGAGCACACCATGCTGCGCTTACCCCGCAGAAAGTGTGCTCAAAAAACAGTGCTGGGCCCCCCCCCTCCGCCCATAGGCAGATGGGGAGAACCCCCAACCCTGTATGGGCTCACTGTGCACCTACCTCCCTGAGTCCCTAAGGATCACAGGGAGAGCGCCAGTGCCCATGTCCCACACTCAAACACTGACCCCGTGCAGAGTGTGTGTGGACTAAAGTGTGGAGGGCTACCCGACCTCGTCTATCCCGGGACCCCCCAGAGGGCCCGGGAAACGGCGAAGGCGCATTACGTCCAGGGAAGGGGTCAGACGCCTACTGACCCACAGCCCCCCCCCTCCTCACCAGTCCTGTGTTGCCCCAGCAAGCACAGACGAGGAGAAAGAGCCAGACATGTCCAAGAGATAAAACCTTATGAAGGGGCCTGGCGTCGACCAAGACGCCGCTGTGCATATATCCTCCACACTCACACCGTTGAACAAGGCTGTTGACACAGCTACAGCCCGTGTGGAGTGCACACGAATCCCCGTGGGGCAGGCTCTCCCCGCCTGTCCGTAGGCATGTGCAATGCACTCGCAGAGCCAGCCTGCCAGGCGTTTCTTGGACAGAGCTTTCCCGATCACCCCGCCCCCGAAGCACACGAACAGCTGTTCGGTGCGTCTAAGGGCAGCCGTGTGCTCCACATAACATGCTAGCGCACGCACCGGGCAGAGGAGGTGCAGTTTAGCCTCCCTGGCCCCACCATGGGGGGGAAGACTAAAACCCCCTAACTGAATAGCCCTTGACCTGAACGCACTCCTTAGGCTCTTGGGCACAAAGGAGGGGTTCGGTCTGAGTGTCGCACCGCTCCGGTCACCCCGAAACCGTAAACAACTCGGGTGCACCGACAGAGCGGTTAACTCGGACACTCTTTTGGCTGACGTTAAGGCAAGAAGCAAAGCTGTTTTCCACGACAATGCTTTTAGAGAGGAGAGCTCCAGAGGCTCAAATGGTTCTGAGGCCAGAGCCTCGAGCACTAGGGGCAGGTCCCACTGCGGGGTGGAGACGTGCACTACTGGGCGCAGCCTCCTAACCCCCTGTAAAAACCGCGACATCAGTGGTTGACTAAAGGCTGACCTGCCGCCAAATCCCTCATGGCAGGACGAGATTGCTGCCGCATACACCTTCACTGTGGAATGCGCCAGCCCTCTGTCCACCAATAACTGTAAGAAGGATAAAATAGAGCCTAACTCACAAGATAGGGGCTCTATTCTCCACTCCTCACACCATCGCTGGAATCCTAGCCACTTTGGCCTGTAACAGGCTGTGGTGGATCCAGCTCTAGCTGCCTGGATAGACTGAATAACACTGTCAGACAATCCACCCTGTCTCAGCCTGTCCCTCTCAGGAGCCAAGCCTGGAGAGGTTGGCCGAGAGTGGGTAATGCCCCGATTGCACCTGCCTCTTGAGACATCGCCCCACGGCTGGTCCACCTTCATCTGTGTCATTTCTGAGTACCACGGCGCCCCGACGCGGTCCGGAGCCACTAGGATGACTGACAGACGTTCTCGCCTCACTCTCCCCAGGAGAGGGAGAATGAGACGCAGCGGAGCGGACTCCGCCCTGGGGGGGGGGGCGACTGGATCCTCTACATTCCTAAGTCAACGCACACACAATTGACCACAGCAAACAAAGGAAAATAATACCACTTGGTCTAGTTTCATAAGTATACATTTTACACAGACAAAGTTATAATTATAATTAACAGGTTATATAGGATATACAGGTTACTTTAATCCCCCTTTTGATCTCACCTCCAGAGATCAATTCACACAAAGCATTCAAAACATAACCACTGTCATTCTTTTCTACTGCGTCTGTCCCACAATGAGCGGATACAAGGCACACAACAACAACCACATGTTACTAAAATGGCAATACAAGTAGCTATTGAAATCAAAAGAGACATTATTAAACCTTTCCATTGACCAAACATGTTTGTAAACCATTCCTCCAAGGGGTTGTGTATCCCTGATTGTTCATGCATAGTTATGGATAGTGTGTGAAAGCCTTCTAAAGCCTTTGTGACGGAACCGTCTGGAGCCGTATTGTTTGGAATGAAAGTACAACACATATCACCAAACATTGAACACACACCTCCTTTCTCAGCTAACAGCATGTCAAGGGCCATTCTATTCTGTTTCAGCCATAAGGGAAGTCGGCCCCAGCTGTTCAGCGAGTCCTTCTACAGCGTCCCTAGTGAGATTAGCTAAACGGAGCACATTGTAATGTACATAGTTGATCCTGTCTACATTATTCCATCACTACCTGCTTGGAAAGTGAAGGTTTGTTTAGGAGACATTTTGGTAACAACTACCTCATGTTTGGCCCGTTTGACCCTAGTTACGGACTCCTCTGGCGGGGGAATGGAGTCTGGGTGGTCAATGGAATCATTAAAACAAAAATAAAGGCAAGGGTGAACACACATTATTTCTGTTATTAATAATAGGAGATTTACTAGGACACAAGGAATTAACACCCAATCAAATAATAAGGCATTCGCTAATGGGCCATATAACTAAGAATGGTGTTCAAGATACAAACAGTGTCCCAAGTAAAACCACGATTCCCACTAGCAGAGTACACCAACAAACAATAAGGAAGTGTAATCCACAGTCTGTCATTGTTGAGTACCTTTAATCAGTGGTCCGTGTTATTGTAATTAGGTTCTCTGAACACAATGCTAAAATCTCCTAAGGAGATTCTTTAAAACTAGGGTGTAAAATAGTACCCTGTAATGGTAAATACTGTGCTCCCAGAACCTGTTAAATAGAAGGTCTGGTGAGTGGGGAGACTTCACTGCCCTTTAACTATAGGGATAACCTCTCGTTATATATAACCTACTACTCTTATTAGAAAGAGGCCCTATAGGTGGGCATAAAAATGCTGCTACTTATTGGAAAGTGCCCCTAAAGGTGGGAGTAAAAAAGTCGGGTCCTATATGGAGTCGTGTGTTTCAGGGGTCGGGGTCCCGTAGACTCGTGTCCGCCTCCTCGCCGGCCGTAATCTCCTTTCCAAGATCGCCTGTTGTTACCTCTGTGTCTTTGTCCTTGTCATCTGTTGTATGGGTCGTTGCTTCTGCTGGGCTGTCGTCGTCAGATGTGTCGTTCTCTCGTCCTGCTGCAGCGATGTCAGTTCTGATGTCGTCTAACGTCCTTGCTGGAGGTTTTCCAACGGCGCACTGGCTCCAATGATACCACGTTTCCCCCTTTCCTTCGAGGCGAACTGCATGTGATGTCCTCTGAGTCACTCTGTGCGGGCCGGTGAACCTTGGGTTGAGCCACTTCGGACGGATGACCTTCAGCCAGATGAATTCTGCGGTGTTAGCCTCGTGCTTCTCCGGTCCCCCTTTGGCGTCAGCCACCTGGGTGGAGAAATCTCATACCAAGCCCTTAAGTTGCTGGTAGTATGGTTTGAGCTAATTTCCTCTACTTCTTTCCCTACTGCTAATGCTCCAGGACCCGGAAACTGATGGCCGTGGGTCAGCTCAAATGGGGAGAAACCTGTCCCTCAGTTAATGTGTTCATAAACAAAGTCCGACACCGGCTATATCAACCTGTTTCAGAGGAAGGTGGAGTCCCCTGTGCCGTCTTGACTTGCCGTGTCTTCTCTGTCAGAGGCAGAGGTTTCATCCTTTTTTTTTTTTTAGTCCTAAAAAATTTGACGCGTTTTGCAACAAAGTCAAGTATTTCTTCATCTGTAGGTGTATGTGTTGATACAGGTGTTCTTTAATGTCATGAGGGGAACTGGGTGAGGGGGGGTTAGAGGTGGAGGGAAGCGTATAGGGAGGGGGTCGGGTCTTAAAGGGGTTGTATAAATCTGGATAGAGGAGGGGACCGCCCTCTGGGATGTCTGGGAGGGGCCCACCATATGGCTTCTCCTTCCTGACTGGCTCTATCACTTCTGTGGGAGGGGCTGGTGCAGGACTGGGTGGGGCTGCTATGGCGGGCAGATTTTTGGCGGGAGTTTTGCTCAGAGAGCAGGTTACTGCCACTCCATTCATAACTAAGGCTGCGTTATGGCCTATTCTCCTTAGCTTGTCAACTAGCTCCCTTTCTTTGTTAAGTTTAGAAGCCCTGATAAAACCTGCCTTCTGCTTGTTGAGAGTTTCTAATTTCTGAACCAACTGTCGCTCGTATGTATTGAGTGCTGTGGCTAGGAGACTTATTGCCTCGTCACCCTCTACTCTATTCTCTGCGATCATCTGATCGTGTAAGAAACGGAGATCGCTGCTCGCCTTTTTATGATCTCCGGGCTTAAGTCCGCTAAGTATCAATCTCTCTGCTTGTCCCCACTGTTCCCTTAAACTCCCCGGAACAGGGACTCCTAATTCTCTCTCTTCACGTTCAAATTCTCCTTCCATTTTGACTTCGTTCGTATCTGCTTCTCCTAAAGGTTTTAGTTTTTTATAAAAAATACCAGATATCTCTGCGTACTATAATTTACTAATTATTGTAGTTTTATTCCCACAGGTATACAGTCTGATAGTTTTCGGTGCGAGGTGTATTATTGGCGGCGCGTAAGGCTCAGGTTTGGGAAGGCTAAATAACTTGTTTTACCTGACGCTGCCTGCCTCCGGCGTCTATAGAAAAGAGATCAACTCAGTGAAAGCTGCGCCTGATCAGAGCTCAGCGTGCGGAGTTTAAATCTATCAAGTCATATTACAGGATAAAGGAAATACAGTTTAAACTGCCGTATGAAGAGAAGACGCCGACGTGTCGCACTTATCATTCATATCACATCATCGATCATATAATATCATAATATATCATATATTTCCTTGTCTAAGTCAGCTTCTCGAGCCGTATCTGACCGTGCAACACTTACATTGTCACATACTGTATGCAGAAGTATTATTTTAAGCAACACATTAGGTTGACGAAACACTCAACTCAAATGTAATTAAAGTCAGATCCACTCGTGTCTTAGATGGGCAACAGTGATAACATAAAACTGTTGTACGCTTTCAAACACTCGGTAGTTTATTTATTTTTTAACCAGTTGCTCTATATTCACCTTGCAGGTGCAACTATGTGGCTTGTATCCTTTATTATATGTTTAAGTCATGGATGTTTAAAGTTCATATTTGTCTAATATTAATTTACTTTTCATTAATGAAGTATGACGCTGCGCTGTTAGTACACTTGTCCCTTTCACGTGAACGCGCTCTCAGCTGGAGAGAGAAACCCTGGCTCGATTTACCGAGTTGATAACCAGCGTCGTAGGACCGCTTAGCCGTTACGTTAAGCCCGCGCTGATTGGTCCAAATTGACCAATCCACGGACTTCCTCACACACACACACACACTCAGTGCAGGCAGCTCTGCTGATTTCTCCTCCCTGGCTGCAGGCTGATAACAGCCAGTTGGCATCAAGGCGAAATTCTCTCTGCAGACCCATTCTCACAGCGCCTATCAACCTTTTTCTTACTCAATATCAAGCCACACTTAATCACACTCAAAATAATATACTAACGTAACCCCAGATCCGTCTAAGGATTGCCTGTGTACTTAGTCGATGAGCCCCAACCCCAGAATTCGTCTAAGAATTACTGTGTGTGTCACCTTATTTCTCAGAGTATTTCAGCTGGACTTCCTTTACAAATTTAAAACCACTGAAATCTCGGACGACGATTGCAGCTGGACTTCCTTTACAATTTATAACCACTGCAATCTCGTTACACAAGTTATCACACTCAAAATAAATATACCTAACGTAACCCCAGATCCGTCTAAGGGTTGCCTGTGTACTTAGTCGATGAGCCCCAACCCCAGAATTCGTCTAAGAATTACTGTGTGTGTCACCTTATTTCTCAGAGTATTTCAGCTGGACTTCCTTTAAATTTAAAACCACTGAAATCTCGGACGATGATTGCAGCTGGACTTCCTTTAACAATTTAAACCACTGCAATCTCGTTACACAGTTAATATATTCCCCGTACAGTCTAGTTGACTTTTATAGTGCGATGTATATTTCAACAGATGGAGAGACTTCCAAAGCGCTTCTACACCCCCTTTCGGCGATGTGGCTTTTGGCAAGGAGTCGAAACCCAGTCTACAGAATCTCTTTATCGTCACGTTTAGTCTTCTAGATTAACCCCACAGCAAGAGTTTGCGAGATCCGGTCATTTCAAATTGATTTTGAAAGTTGCGTTTCTCCTCTTGAAATACCCCACATATAACACAACTGCAGCTCCTCTTTGAGACTGGAAAGTGTTATTCTGTAGTACTGTTCTTTCTACCGTAAGACTAAAACACTGAAAATGCCGCTGACAACTCTAAAATTTTGTAGTATAGCCAATCACAGATTTTGATAATAACAGGTATCTGCTCACCTTTCTGTTGTGGGGCCCTGGTTTAGTTGTCAGAGGTATTCGAGGTGTCATCCCTGGACCGTTCGTCCGCTGGCTGCCGGTGTGCCTTCTATGAGACCCTACTCATCACGTCGGTCGGTCACCAAATTGTTGGGTTTAAGCACCCTTCAGTTGTTGAAGGTTCGAGCCCGCTCCGCGCTGTTCGTTTGATGAGTGGTCTGCTGTAAAAAGGAACGGCTCAGACAGAGATATGAGATTAAACAATAAGCTGATTTAATGGTAGAAACAACAGTACAATATAACGAAGTACTTATATAACGAAGTACTTCGGGCCTCAGCTCTTCCACCGTGCGATGTACGTATCAGACAGTCAGACCGAACAGAGGCCGCGAGTGTACAGAATTCACAATATTTATTCCCACAAACGGAGAGGAGTTGTGTGGGAGGAGTTGTGTCGGTTGCTCCTCCCTAGGTGTTCATCCATTGGTGGACTCACTCCTGGGCGAGCCCTAGGCAGTGAATCAGAGTGAGTCAGCCATTGACGAGGTCTAAACAGCGAATCAGAGTGAGTCAGCCATAGGTGTGGGAAGTTTGGATCTCCTGCGCCGCCGATCAGTCCCAGGTCATCTTTTATGGCAGCCATAAAATAAACAATTCTGGGTTGACGGGGGTGAGGTACCAATCCTTATCTTCGTTTATCCTCAGCACCTGGCCGTACCACTCCGCATCCCAATCTTTCTCTCAGTACAATCTCTGCATAGACTCAATGGTGTCAGTTTTATTACCTTTCTCCTGCAACCCCCCCATGCTCCTATCCGGCCATTAAAAACCCGGGGGGGCGACTGGATCCTCTACATTCCTAAGTCAACGCACACACAATTGACCACAGCAAACAAAGGAAAATAATACCACTTGGTCTAGTTTCATAAGTATACATTTTACACAGACAAAGTTATAATTATTGAAACAGGTTATATAGGATATACAGGTTACTTTATCAGTCGGCTTACAGGCAGCGTTGGGGGGAGCGGTAGGCCTACGCGCTCCGCCGCCAGGGTCATCACCGCTGGGAAGTCCAGCCGCGCAGACCTGAGAGTCGGACTTCCGGACAGCGAGGCGGCGTCGTCGTCCTCCTCCTCCGGAATCGGGGTCATCTGGCCCCACGGAAGGGAGAACCGGAACGGCACTTCCTCGTCTCCCGGCTCGCCCATTTCGACGAAGTCGAGATCCTGATCCTCTGACTCGTCCTGCGGGGCATCCTTCGTAAGGAAATGCTCCCCACGATGCTGACGCGTGAGCCGCGGAATCACTGGAGCTGAGCCGGTGCCGGGCCATACCGCTCACGGCGTGGTCAGGCCCCATGCAAAGGAAGCAGAAGGGGTGCGGATCAGCCCCCGCGATCAGGTTCGGGCATTTCGGGCAGGTCCTGTGGTCAAGCATTGACTCCATTTCTCTCTCTTTTCTCTCGTCACAAAAAGCTCCGTGGAATCACTTCCGCTGCTGAAAAGAAAAGGATGATAGTCAGGAGGCGAGGCCTCCTTTTATACGGTGAGATGCGCGCGCATTCAGGTAGGCCCGCCCCAAGGCCGGCTACGTCTATAGAAGTCTCAGTAGGAGAATGCTCGCAGGATAAGGTAGTACCCAAAGAGTCCAGTAGAGGGCGGAGCCTGTGAGAGATATAACCAGTGCAACGCTCTGATGATTGAAGTCTTAAATTGCACTGGATTTTATTTGTTTAACTACTTCTCTTCTTAACTTAATTTCGGTAAATATCTATTTTTTACCCACTGATCTTTGGGCGTGGGGTTTTTCATGTAGATTGTCTTAAAAAAAACAAAGGTTAGCTTTAGTTATTCATTGACTGGGTTTCTCTTGGATAATAAGTACATTCGTAAAACTGATCAATAAACTAAGTACTGTACCAGTTTTGTAGGCAGATGACATCCCCTGACTTATTCTGCCTAAACTCTAATTCGTTAGTCAAATTTAAGGCAAGGCAAGTTTTTTATATAGCACCTTTCAACACAAGGCAATTCAAAGTGCTTTACAAAAATGAAAGACATTAAGAAAATGGCATTTAAAAACAGTCCTTAAAAATCTAATATAATAAAATAAACATTAAAAGAAAAAAGAATACATGGATAAAAGTTACAGTGCAGTTTAAGATATGAATAGTTCAATTAAAAGCAGCGGCAAAAAGAAAAGTCTTCAGCCTGGATTTAAAAGTAGTAAGAGTTGCAGCGGACCTGCAGGTTTCTGGTAGTTTGTTCCAGATATTTGGAGCATAATAACTGAACGCTGCTTCTCCATGTTTAGTTCTGACTCTGGGGACAGAAAGTTGACCAGTCCCAGAAGACCTGAGAGTTCTGGATGGTTCATAATTTAGCAGTAGGTCAGAAATGTATTTTGGGCCTAAACCATTCAAAGCTTTATAAACCAGCAGCAATATTTTGAAATCAATTCTTTGACACACAGGAAGCCAGTGTAAAGACTTCAGAACTGGAGTGATGTGATCCACTTTCTTAGTGTTAGTGAGGACTCAAGCAGCAGCGTTCTGAATCAGCTGCAGCTTTCTAATAGATTTTTTAGTGAGACCTGTAAAGACACTATTACAGTAGTCGAGTCTACTGAAGATAAAAGCATGGACAAGTTTTTCCAAATCCTGCTGTGACATTAGTCTTTTAATCCTAGATATATTCTTTAGGTGATAAAGAGTGTAAGTGTAACTTATTTTGTTGTTTTTCATTATCTGAGCCAGTGGTAGCATGTAGATGTTAAAGAGAAGAGGCCCCAAGATGGAGCCTTGAGGAACCCCACATGTCATATTTGTCAACTCAGATGTGTATTTACCTATAGAAACAACGTTTTTTCTGTCCTTTAACTAGGATTCAAACCAATTTAGAACTGTTGCCGAAAGTCCCACCGAGTTTTCTAGTCGGTCTAGTAATATGTTGTGGTCAACAGTGTCAAACGCAGCACTGAGATCTAATAATACTAACACTGAAGTTCTGCCACTGTCTGTGTTTAAGTGGATGTCATTGAAGACCTTTACAAGAGCAGTCTCAGTGCTGAGGTTTGGTCGAAAGCTTGACTGGAACACATCGAAACAGTTATTTAAATGCAAGAAATTACTCAACTGTTTAAAAACAACTTTTTCAATGATTTTACCTAGAAATGGCAGGTTTGATATGGGCCTGTAATTGTTCATTACTGAAGCATCTAGATTATTATTTTTTAAGAGCGGTTTAATGACTGCAGTTTTCAGGGCCTGTGGAAAAACACCTGAGTGAAGAGACTTGTTTACCATGTTAAGTAGATCTGAGGCCATGCAATGAAAAACATTTTTGAAAAATCCTGTTGGAATAATATTAAGGCAGCAGGAGGAGGATTTCAGATGTTGTATAATGTCCTTTAGGTTGTTATCATTAATCTGATGGAATTGTGTCATGATGACTGAATTGATTTTAGGTGGACACAGGGACAACACATTTGCTGTACCAGATGCAGAGGCACTGTCTGATTTTCTGAATTTTTTCAGTGAAGAAGGAGGCAAATTCATTACAGGTCCTGGTGGATAGAAATTCAGAGGCTATTGACACTGGGGGATTTCTTAGTCTGTCGACAGTAGCAAATAAGGCACGTGCGTTGTTTTTGTTTTTGGTAATGATGTCAGAGAAGAAAGACTGTCGTGCAATTTTCAATTCCAATTATAAAGCCCAAGTCTCTCTTTATAGATTTCAAAATGAACCTGGAGATTTGTTTTTCGCCACCTACGTTCAGCTTTTCGAAACTCTTTTTTCAGTTTTCACGGTCATGGCCTTTCTCCATGGAGATATTTTCTTGCCAGACACTTCCTTTACCTTAGTTGGAGCAATGGCATCTATGACATTTTAAATGTTTGAATTAAAAAGATCTACTAGCTCATTTACTGAGATGTTAGCGGGGTCAAGTGTGGAAGAAAAATTCTGAGTAAACATTTTCAGTTAAATATCGCTTTGTGGTTACCTCTTTTTGAAAAATGTTGTGAACAGAAATAGAGCTCTCAAATAAAACACAGGAATGATCAGAGAGTGCAACATCAGTCACCACAACCTTAGAATATTCAGACGCTTTGAGATAATTAAGGCCAGAGTGTGCCCCTCAGGGGCGTCGTCTGGACCTGGAAACATTCGGGGCTTAGCCCACAGTGGCGGTGTAGGTACCAGAATCGGTTCGGGGTTCGTTACGCTTACCAATGACGTCACGCATTGGCTGCAGCAACCCAAGAGGACATTTTACACGGCCAAATTCCGCCAAGAATAATACAAAATAACAATAGACAGTACCGTAAACATATTATGTAAATAACCCAATTTGTGTTCTGTGAAACTGAAAAGGATATTACATTGTTTTTTGTTACTTTCGTTGCAGTTGTATGTCTTAAATGTAATTTAGGTTAACTTCCTGTGCTTTTATTTTGAAGGCGAGTTTAGGCTGTTGACAGGAAGTTGTTGTTGCTATGGAAACACCATGACGGAGAAAAAAGTAATATCTTCTACATATAAAGACGTAGAAAGTAAAGAATAACGTGGTGGCCTACCAGATCTGTTACAATGAAGGCTCGATAATCAGCTCACGGCATATAGGTGTGTCGTGTGTGTGTAACACAGAGTTATAAAGGTTGGTATAAAATCCTTGCTAAATCGGAGAATTACGCCAGAGGTGGCAATATATGCTCCAAGTGGAAGCGATTCGCCATTAAAGAAAAGAAGAAGAAGAAGAATTACGCCATCTGGTGTCACAAACAAACGTGTGCCTGCATTAGCTTTGTTACGGGTTACGGCAATGGATTGTGGGAAATTCTCATAACATGTGAGGATCTCTCGAGGTTATGGTGCCTGTATTATGTCGGTGGACAAAATGTATGTTTTTATTTTTATAAGGACAATAACGTTCTGTTGTGTTTGTTTAGTTTAATGTTAATCGTTTAATGCTCACACAGCAACATGTTTTTTGTGTGTTTGGCTATTGGTTTTATATGATTTATCAACATGATCATCAATAGCTAATCTGAGCTAATAAGCTAATGTGAGAGCGTGCTCCACATGATGCCTCGACTACAAAGTCTTCCATGTTTCTACGCTTCTTCTTCTGTGTCAGTTTCGGGAATATCAATATCATAGACTACATGTGCTTTCTCGTCACTTCGGTAACTTTTCAGTGTGTTCTCAACTGCTGTTTTGTAATTTACTGCCTGCACCAAGTCAATTGTTTCTTTCTGCATCTTCAGAAACTCCGCTGACAGTTTAAAGTTTAAACACTGTCACAGAGGAGAGGTACGTTACTGTCAGCCAATAAAACACGTTTATTTCCATGCAACTCTCTGATTGGTCTGGTGGTGTCTTGCCTCTGTTGCATTCACTGAACACGGGAAATTACAAATTCTGCCGTCCTCTAGGTAAAGTACGGTTCTGGTATTATATTATTGAGGGAGAATTTGTCCGGGGCTAAAGAAAAAACATCCGGGCTGGATGTTAAAGCTCGAGAGGAGCATTTCAGCTGAAGGGCCACATATTCAAAAGAAGCACAGTTCCCATAAGATGTCTTCCTGCATTGAATGGAATCATTGAACAAAATAGCAACTCCACCTCCTTTCTTATGCATTCTTTCCTGACTCATAAAACTAACGTTGGGAGGGGTTGATTCGATAAAAACAGCTGCACTGTTATTTTGTTCACTCCAAGTTGCCGTTAACATAAAATCGAGATTGTGCTCAGTGATAAAATCATTGATTAAAAAAGTTTTTCCTGGCAAAGATCTGACATTTAATAAAGCTAGTTTAAGTTTGTTAAATACACTATCAGTCAGATTTTTTGTGACAAGCTGTGGCTGACATGGAGTCACTGCTAAATTTGACAAACTCACACAAACGTTTGAGCGCTTCCTGTTTCTAAGCTGATTCACCGATTTTAATCTATTACTGGCAGGCAGGGCCCCGGCGTGACCTGGAAAGAGTTGAGAGTGCCATACGCCCTTGTGCCTGGACCCAGCACATATCAGTTAGAGTTTGCTGCGTTTTGTACACACACATCCTTATCAGGCTTCGGAGACCGCAGATGCTGTCTTGAAGGGGGGGAGGACGTTTTGGTAAGGATGATTGTGGTAGGTATGGTGATGAAGACGGGGGAGATGGTGCGCATCTCTGCTTCGGTGATTCTGGTGGGCGTCTTTGAGGGACGGGGGTCAAGGACATGCTGCTAACCCTGTGTATCGCCTTAAGGGAGTAAAGTCAATGGTTCTAACTCCAGACTTGTGAAATGGAAGGTTTCAAACCAGTCTACCACTCGAGTAAATCCTTAAAAAAATATGTTATTTTGAATCTTCTGCCATATGAATAAAGTATGGCAGAAAGTAGTAGTGAGTAGTTTGTTATAAATGGCTCAGTTTGGGGTATCAGGGTTATGATATGTACTAAAATGGCCAAAGTTAAACACTTTTAAAACAGGTTACACTGTGTGACCAAGGACAAGATTTGACCTCCAAGCGCATCATATACTTTAACTCTGACATTATTCCGTGAAAAACACCAATGGTTACACACAATATGTGTAATTAGAATAATACTTTTGCTTCCCTATTGCATGGACATATACCTCTTTTAGTGCTCCCCATATTTGAGCATAGGCTTGTAGTTAGCGCATTGCAGGTTCTTCACTGTACTTGTGACCTGAAACATATAGTACTTTTTCTGAATGACTCAACTTGATTTGGTAAAGAATGTTCTCACACTTGGGATCAGCTGATCACCCCAAGGGGCTCCCCACATCAAAGAATCCGTACTTGCCTAACAGCAGGAGAGAAACCACGTCATGAATCTGAGATTGCCAAACACCACGTTTGCGCGCTCCACTGTGTTCAGCATGCAGTGGGAATATCAGAAGTACATCTCAAGATAAATCCAGAGGACTGAAGGATAATCCAGTCGCACACGCAACACACCCATTGCATGTGAAACAGAGCGCAAAGAGCAAAAGAAGAGAAAGGTCTTGATGTTTTTCTTATCTGTAGTTGATATAATCTCTGGGACACCATTGTTACAATATTCCCTTATCTGATGTATTCCAAGTAGCCTTTAGATTACAAAGTAAGTACTGCAGCCTCTTAATTTTAAAGGGCCTTATTATGCTCTTTTTTAGGTTTCATAATTGTATTTTGTGCCTCTACTGTGAAGTGTTTTATTTTTTTCAAAGCGCCTGTGCTGTTCACCCTCTCCAGGCCTAGTATGCTCTAACTGGTTATCTATCATATCTAAAGTAGTTATTTTTATAAGCATTTTTCAACTCTTTATAAATAGTTTTCCAGTATAATTTGTCTTTTTGTCTATGTATACACAATAACAAGTATAAATGTCTTGTGGCCTTATTAACTCTGATAGATATATTAAGTTGCCTATTAACTGACAAGTGTTAAATGCATGAAGTCTAATCACCAGTGTGACAGTGTTTCTAATGTGATTAAGCTTTATTTTCCATGAGTGTTTGACTGTACATCACGTGTCTTAGCATTGAATGTTACTGCAATTATTGTAATTTTAGTCAAGAACATAATCATACCAATTAGCTTAGCTTGGTGATAACAGTCAGATGCCTATAATGCACATAAATATAATAAAGTGTATGGCCATCATAACTACCACCGTGAATGTAAAGTTGTAGTGTAGTAATGTTCAGAAAAGTATAGTTTATTTGTCACGGTACATACAATACATTCAGTAGCTTAATTGATAAGGCTAGTGATGTTCAGTAGCTTTCTAAATGTCAAGACATCCAATTTAAAGACAAAAAGCAACAATAATTGATTCTTTTAACAATTGAAGTCTGTATAGTTTAAGCCTGAAGATTTTTTTTGCCACAGAGTTCCTATTATTTTCTAAAAAGCCACACCATTACACTAAATGGCAGGTTTCTGACATTACCATTGTCATTATGCAGGCCTCATCTCTTACCCTTTATCTTAATTACATAAACATTTTTTTTCTGTTCTTTGTTATCGAAACTATTTTAGAATATCTTACTTTGTTGTGTTGACTTAGCCAGAATTCCAAACTCTCTTCTACTTTTTGAGCATTTATGCAAAAATCTTAGTACATTTCAACAAAAATACCTCTCTTACAGAAAACATGAGAGGTTTTATTCAAGGATGCATGGAAGTCAAGTCTTTCCAGATGGAGATTAAGTGGAGAACTGGGACTGGAACTCTAATGCCAAATGATTGGAAAACTAAGTACCAAAACAGCTTGAAGGAGGTGTTGGGTAAAACAAGAAGGATTACTTGGCATAAGGTTTTAAGCTAAATGATGGGGGTAAGAAGACCAATTTTAAATGTGTGTTTCAACCGTTTTTTGTCATATTTCTCATCACCCTGCCCACCAACCAAAACAGTGTGCAATTCTCCCCAATTGAAAGTGAAGATGTAGCACACAAAATCCCATAACACTGTCAGTCCAAGATCCAACTCAGCTTCACAAGCCTGTCACAAAACGTCCCTTTTGCACCCAAGTGTATATTACTGTCAAAGTGTAAGAATGGTGTTGGAGAAACAGTCATTGTTATCGGCCAGTCGGACCAAAAAGTGGCACACCAGAATCCATTTGTTTTTTAGGGTGGTGCTGGACAGTTGGTGATGTAGTGACTACTTTCTCAATATCTATTTGGATAACAGTGGAACTACATATTCTCCAATGAATGCAAAACCATGCTGGACCATCTTTTACAGAGCACAATATGTTTTTAAATTAGGCAGTGATGCTGTAGCTTCCACCATTTAGAAATATCCAAGTAAAATAATTAGATTTAGATGACTTCCATTAAATTAAATGGCAGAATGTATTCCTGGGATAGAGCAAAGCAGTAGCCTATACACCAACAATGAAACCCATAAGCACATAATACAGTTTAAAATAAAATATGAGCTGACGGAAAATGCTCTGTTTCAGTTTAATACATACAGTTAAGCCCACACACACTATTTTATGAACATACAGGTTCACCTGCTGAATTAAAAATAGAACAAATTAAGTGAAAACCATAAAGCATATTCAGGCAGTAGGCGTACAGATTCAAAGTCAAAGTAAACTTTAATGTCAATCTTACTCAGTTTGTGTTTACAGAGAGATCGAAATGACGTTTCCAACAATCCCGAATGTAAAATGATACAGATACAGATATGTATTAAAATATGTATATCCTATATACACAATCAGACACATTTACACACATTAAGATAAAAAAAAACACAACAATAAATATATAAAAATAAATTCACACATTACACAAGTTCTACCTTCAGATCATTAGTTTACATATGTGAAATAAATATGAAATAAAATGTTCTCCTTTAACAACTAACCCAAAATGCTCTAACATTGTTAATCTTCTAGTAATCCCCAATTTTGGGGGGGAAATGTAACAGTTATCTGATTGTCTTTTTTTTAAGCAACTGTAAGGGAACACAGTTACCTTTTTTGTATCCAGATTGCGTAATCCCGTAATAAATTGCAGTCATAAGGAAAGTACTTAGTGGATTGTTCTTCCACTGGCATGTAGTCCGGTAAAATATCCTGACAGCGCATGATACTAAGTAGAATTACCAAAAAAATAAAGTGACATACGTTAAAATGAGTGATGATGTTAGTTACAGTATGTCCTAAGAAGCATACTTGATGCTTGGGGGGTTGAACCTTGGATTGGTTGGTACCAAAAATGTGTGTCAACGAGAAAGCTGGATATGGATATTACATTTCTGCAAGCAATTTCAGTCCTTGTGGCAAATCCTTTGTAAGGGAGTTATTTTTGTTCGAAAAATCACATGCATTACAAGGGGTTTTGAAGAAATTAAAATCAATGTTTATATGGCGTAATTTAGATTAAATATTCTGTATAATTAAAGCTGTTTTATTCTGAAAAACCGGAAGTTCACATACACTTTTAAACTTAAAACTGTTTTATTCTGAAAATTCTTCATTTCCGGTTAGCATTAGCCTGTGGCTAATGTTACATTTTTAAGAAAAGTGAATTTAAGGTGAAAATGACACGTAGTGTTGCACATGTTACAAGCTGGCTCTGCTTGTAACATAAGGAAAACAGTTCCACACAGGAGTTGCCCAAAACAATCATTTATTTGACACAACACAGTGGTTACAACCAACAATAAAACACACAGAGGAGCGGTGTCCTGGTGCACCGAGCAGGGCAGCTGAGAGAGAGCGAGAGCCTGTTCTGCAGCCCTCTTAAATAATGGAACCAAGTGCCACAGGTGGGTCTTATCACTGCTGATTACAAGGAAACACATATGTTACAACAGCACCACTGGTGGACAACCAGGGTGGGTTGTCACACACCCCCCCCCATAAAAGAAGTGTCCCCCAAGACACTGAAACATCAAATTAATAACCGAGCTTATACTTACAATACCTGACACATGGCTTACCCGGGTGTAAATGTTACCCTAGTTTACCACTGCCTACTTTCCACATTCACCAACTCAGCAACCCGGCACCCTGGAAGCAATTAAAGAGCAGGAAAACGCTGGAAAAAAGATGTGAAACAGGAACAAAACCACCTCAAGGTACTGCTCTCGACAAAGCATCAGCCATTACATTTTCGGAACCTTTGAGATGTCGGATGTCCAAATGGAAAGGCTGTAGAAACAGGGACCATCTCATTAACCGCTGGTTTGGGTTCTGCAGAGACTGTAGAAAGGTCAGGGGATTATGATCTGTGTATATCACTATTGGCCTATAACCACTCCCTATATACACTTCGAAGTGCTGCAATGCCCAGATCAATGCCAGTGCCTCCTTCTCTACAATCGAGTAGTTCAACTGGTAGGAGTTCAACTTGCGTGAGAAGTAACTGACTGGGAGCTCCATACCAGATGCATCTTGCACACGGCACCGGCACCCGTATTACATGCATCCACTTTAAGATGAAAAGGCTCCTCCAGACGCGGGGCTCTCAGCACTGGAGCGCCAATAAGAAGATCCTTAACATCCTTGAAAGCCTTCTGACACTGAACTGACCAGTTAAACGTCATCCTTGGACTTATCAGGTCAGTCAAGGGAGCAACAACCGAGGAGGAGTTTTCACAAAAACAACGGTAATAACCTACCATGGCAAGAAAACGAGCCAACTCCTTCCTGGTGGTAGGCGGAGGAAACCTCTCAACGGCTTCCACTTTTGCCCTTACTGGACGCACAGTACCCTGACCAACGACCTTACCCAGATATGTCACTGTGGCCTTAGCAAACTCACACTTGGCCAAGTTCACAGTGAGATTTGCCCAGACCAGGCAATCAAACAGGGCCTGGATGCGCTGTAGGTGCCCTGACCATGTGTCACTGTACACCACCAAATCATCTAAATACACGGCACACCCTTGTAACCCAGAAACCACGCGGTTCATCAAGCGCTGGAATGTAGCCGGTGCGTTTCTAAGACCAAATGGCATGACCGTGTAGGAGTATAACCCTGTAGGCGTTATAAAGGATGCAATTTCCCTGGCCCGTGGGGTCAATGGTACTTGCCAGTAACCTTTAAGAAGATCAAACTTGCTTACAAACTTAGCTGAGCCAACTTGATGCACACAATCCTCCATCCGAGGTAGGGGAAAACTATCTGGCTTGGTTACAGCATTCACCTTGCGAAAATCAGTACAGGGTCTAAAAGTTCTGTCAGGTTTAGCCACTAACAAACATGGTGAGGCCCAGCCAGAATGTGAGGGTTCTGCAATGCCATTATCTAGCATGTATCCAACCTCTGACTCTAACTGCTCACGTTTTTCAGGGGAGTTTCTGTAGAACCGCTGTTTTATGGGCGTAACCTCTCCCACGTCAATGTCATGTTCCACCAAATGCGTCCGTGAAGGAACATCTGAGAACAGGGTAGGATATGACCTGATTAGAGAGCACATATCATCGTGTCTAGACCGTGGCAAATGTTCCAAGAACATGTCCAGTTTACACAGGGACTCTGAATTATTCAACCGACCTTGTGTTCTACAGTCAAGTTCATCAACCTCGGTTTCCACCAAGGATAGAGGAGACCCTGCCACGTTTAAAGGAACTGCCACAGCTGCCGGTTTAACTTCTGCTTCACTTCCTGAAACAACACGAGAGAAATAAGGCTTTAACAGGTTTATGTGGCACAACTGGGTGGACCTCTTCCTATCTGGCGTGGAGATGACATAATTCTGATCTGACACCTGACGCACCAAAGAGTAGGGTCCCGCAAATTTTGCCTGAAAAGGGGAGGCAACCAAAGGCAACAAGGCCAACACTGGATCCCCAGGGCTAAAAGTGCGGTTCTCGGTTTTCCTGTCATACAAGGTCTTCATTGTCTGTTGACTTTTCTCCAACTTTACCTGGGCCTACCTAACCGCTTCAAAGAGACGCCGTTTGAAACCATGTACATACTCCCGCAGGTTGGCTGGAGGATCAGGAATCTCCCAATCCTCTTTTAGTACTGCTAGCGGGCCTCTAACATGGTGACCAAAAACCAGGTCGTTGGGGCTGAAACCAGTGCTAGACTGTACGACCTCCTTGCCGCAACAACAACCAAGGCAAACCTTCTTCCCAGTCACGATTCAACTCATTGCAGTATGAACGTAACAAGGACTTCAGTGTTTGGTGGAACCTCTCAAGTGCCCCCTGGCTCTGTGGATGGTAAGCGCTAGAGGTTACATGTTTCACATGAAGTTGTCTCATAATCTGCTTAAATACATGTGAAGTTAGTACCTTGGTCACTCTGAATAACTTTCGGGATACCAAAGATGGAAATAAACTGACTCAGTTTTTTCACCACAGACTTAGCTGTAATGTTCCTCAATGGATAAACCGCAGGATAACGTGTGGACTGACACATCACCGTCAGCAGATATGAACTTCCAGCCCTAGACTTGGGCAATGGGCCAACACAGTCAATCAGCAGACGATCAAAAGGGGAGGACACTGCCGGAATAGGAGTCAGAGGCACAGGTTTAATAGTTTGGTTAGGTTTACCCGTTAATTGACAAGTATGACAAGTCTTAATAAAGACAGAAACAGTCTTCTTCAATCTGGGCCAGTAGAAATACCACAGCACTCTGTTGTATGTCTTCTGCACTCCCAAGTGACCTGCAACATCATCATGAGCTGTTTTCAATACCCCTTCTCTCAGCTTGTCTGGTATGACAAATTGAAATATTGCCTCCCCAACAAAACCCTCACCGTGAGGCGACCATTTCCCCCTCTTGTAAGAAATACCCATGGGCTGCACTGATGATTTCCTCAACGGGGCGAACCTTGGACAAGAGCTCCTGCAAAGTTGGATCCTCCTGCTGCTGTTTCGCCAATTCACTACGAAGACAAACAATGGAACAACAGGTAGCGAAAAAACTACATTCTCAGAAATGACTTTTTGCTCTTGTGCTTTATAGGTCTGGGCTCGTGTTACTGCGCAAGCTGGAACTACCTTTGTCAGATTCTTCTCAGGGTCAGCAAGCTCGCCCATCACTGGCTTAGAGGACACCACTGGTGAAAGAGGCACATCAGGCCACACTCTGCCGCCAGCCAAATCATTACTGAGGATGACTGCCACTCCCGGAACAGGCAAAGATGGCCGGACTCCCATGGCAACCTCACCCTGCCGTAAATCACAGGACAACACCAACCGATGCTTTGGAGCAGACAACAACTGCATCCCCATTCCCTTGAACAATACACAACTTCCAGTGTCAGTTACCGAGGAAAATGGAAGAACACCCTCAGTTATGTACGAGTCGATAGCACCTGTGTCTCTCAGTATCTTAACAAGGAATTTTTTTGTACTTCCTTGCAAAGACACATAACCCTCATGTATGAAAGGGGCATACCCTGGATCAATTTCATCTGCCAACTGGGAGGGGCGAGGCTTCACCTCTTGCAGGGCTGGTCCGAAGTTAGAAACCGCAGCAGCAACTGGTTGCGGGGTAGTATGGAGTTTAACCGCAGCTATAGCCTCATCCCTAGCAACCTTGTGGGCAGAAGCTGCAAGGGCAACATGCCTGGGAAACTGGACATTTTGGAGTCCCTTGTTTTTTGCAAGTACTGGGCATTCCTTTTTCCAGTGACCTTTACCCAAAAAAAAGTTGCAAGTAACTAGATCTACTTTACCTCTGGGGTCACCAGACCAGTTATTTCTGCTCCCCCAGTCAAATCTCTCCCCTGAATGAATCTTGTGTGTTAAAGTGTATTCATCAGCTAACACCCCAGCGTCTATTACATTTTTAACCTTATGCTCATTCAGGTACGTTGCAACGCGTTCTGGAAGGATATCTTTGAATTGTTCAAGAAGGAACAGTTCCTTCAAATCATTAAGATTTACTACTTCGGAAGCCGTGACCCATCGATTAAATTTCATCATCAGCTCCTGAACAAGATCCACATAGGTCTGTCCTTCTGACTTCCTTAGCTTCCTGAACTGCTGACTGTAGGCCTCAGGCACCAACTCATAAGCTTTTAGCACTGCGGTCTTTACCCTTAAGTAATCTTCACTGTCAACTACACTTAATGCAGAAAATGCTTCTTGAGCCCTACCAGTTAACACACACTGTAATAGCAATGTTTTCTCCGAATCAGACCACTGTCGTCTTTGGCTAAGTCGCTGAAAAAGTTAAAAAAATAATCTACAGTCTTCTCCTCAAATTTCGGTAACAACCTCAAGTTATAAGCTACATCAAAAGTTGCTGGAGACACCCCAGAAGAAAGCTTACCCTCTTGGATGAGGTCCAACTTGTAACGCTCTTGTTGCAATTCAGCTTCCCGCACCACTGTAGTTAACCTTAACCGCTCCATCTCAGTTTCCTGTTCACGAGCTCTAGCCCGGTCCTCACGTTCACTGTCTTGTTGGTACTGCAGCAGCATTATTTCCCTTCTCTGTTCAAATGTCATTTCACCAAAGTCAGACAAAGAAAAACCTGCACTTCTCTGCCGCTCTGGATTTATAGCTGCCTTCTCAACCAACTCATCCTCGGAACAATCATCGACAGCCACTGCTGGCAGAACTTCTTGCAGTACCAACTGGGCCTGTAATGTAGTCACTATGGTGTCTTTACGACCCTGCTTTGGAACGTCTACCACAAAATGCTCTGCAATTTTGAACAGTTGGTCTTTAGTACATTTTTCCAGCAATTCCACACTGGGACACTTAACAAAATCCAGCAATGTAGCCATGATTATACAACAGGCATGAAAACGGGTCAGGGGTTTAAAAGGTGAGAAGGATATTATCGCTCTAGGGGGGTCCGGGGGCATGCTCCCCCTGAAGAAAATTTTGAATATTCCATATTTTAAAGCATCAATCTGATGCATTTTGAGATGCATTTTTTTGCCAACCTGGGGAGAGCTGGAGAAACTTAACTTCAGCCATGAGTCAAAAATATTATGGCCTCCTTACTAAGTATTATGCAAGACATTTCATGCCAGCCTGTCACTTGGTCTAACATTTACAGTATATGAGGCACAATGTGGTAAGGGCTTAATGCAAATGGCTTAATGCATATGCAGATGGTGGACATGCTGTAACTTAACTTGTCTACTCTTCCATCCTGACTGACAGTCAATACAATGTTATGTAATTCAGATTTTAATACATTTTATTGGCAAAGATAGCCTAAAACACACAATACAGTGGTTTCCAGGAGCCTTAGAAAACGGGATGGAATGCTCCGCCAAGGTTCCAAGGACCATTGCCTATACACAAATTATGTAATTAATGTAGTGTAGCTAGTGTATTCCATGTTTAGGTGATGATGCTGCCAGTGACCGCAGCTGATTGTGAATAATAATAATAATAAATATAATAATATTATATATATTATTATTATTGTTATAATAAAATAACAATCTCAAAGTGCTAGTGTACTCTGTCTATGCTGCCTGTGCTGACTAACAGGCCTACACCACCTACCTCTGCATTTGCTATGCGGTTTATAACTGGTACGGGGATCTTTCCCTGGCACTGCTGCCTGATTGTTTCTGACCCCTGGTTGGCTTGACTCTGGCTTGCTGGATTCACCCTAGCTGATGCTGGAAGGAAGCTGCTGGCAACACTATGAGTGGAAGCTATCATCTGCACCTTCTTCTTGTGAACTTCCGTCTGGTAGTGAGCCTGCAGAGCATGGCTGCCTTTGTTAGCATAATTGATCTCTTTGTGGCAGAGAATGCATCTGGCGAATCCCTGCCTGTTGATTTTGATGAATACATCTCCTAGATGAAAGGACACCTCTTGCTCTTTTACTGAGACCTTGCCTTCCAGTTTTAGCCACGACCAGTTCCAGCTGCATTTCAATCCAGCATCCAGCTGTTTAACAATGGCTGAATCCTTCTCCCCTAACACACTCATTCTGCAAAAATAATGTTTGTATTAGTGTTAGCACTAACTTCTAGTTTAGCCTTATTGATAGAACGGTGGACCACTTTACCCTTCAGCCTTGTCAGTCCCCTCACCTCAAAATCATCAACACGTCCTGGAAAAACGAGTTGTAGAGATTTTAGAAAGTAGCACTAACATTAACCAGTTTTTCTTTTTTGTGATTTACCGTAAGCTATACAAGCTAGCATCTAACTTTAGTAACGATATCTAGCTAATGTTAGGCTAACGTTAACGGTAGCGTTAGCTAATCATTTTCCACCGGAGCTTTAGTGCTAGCTGTCTAACGTTGCGTTCTCTCCTGCTGTGTTCACATTACACATTCGTCACTACCTCCCCGAGTCGGGAGCGATTCATGCTGTGCGGAATCGCCGAGGCCAGGCGTGCTTTCAGCTTCTGATGGTGGTCTGGATCCCGCTCTGGTCAGCACGAGCGAAGCGAACTGCTTGTAAACCAATGATCAGGTCCCTTTTGGCACGCGCACCTGTTCGCAGTTCACTGAGTCGGGGCTGGTTCAGAGGCCGTAACGGTACGCACCGTGGAAGACGAGACCCAATCACTGCCGCTGTCAGACTCTCTCAGCGGCAGTGATTGGGTCTCGTCTTCCACTCGTCACCCAACGGTGCGTACCATTACAGCCTCTGAACCTACCCCCCCCCTTAAATATTTTCTCATCGAATCTACACGATTCACGTAGGTCACCTATTTTGGTTTCAAAACGGCGAATTTCGCCGAAAGGTGAGTGATTTTCATGCCTGATACAAACTCCCTTGAACCTGGTGCACCAACACTTAAAATGATTTGATTTTTTTTTTTTTTAACTCTGGAATACCTCTCCCCTAACTAACTGCCTACCCAATACTAACTATCTTGTCTCACCCTAGTCTTCATGCATGCCACGACAGGTGTTTTAAACAGTTACCCAATGACCCGGTAAAGCCCCAGCGAAGCTGTTACTCACCAAGACAGCCACGGACGTGTACCCATGACAAAAAATGTTGAATCATGTTTATGCACAAAAATAACAAACCAACAAGCTCCCCTAAAGGAGATGTTGCTTATGCCTGTCAGGAAAGGTAATCCCAAAGCTACTCCTTAATGCCCCACACCAGGAACAAACTGTCTAACAATCAAGGCAGCCAAATCAAGTAAATACATATCACCTGGTTCTTGGATCGGACGAGCCCCCATATGTTACAAGCTGGCTCTGCTTGTAACATAAGGAAACAGTTCCACACAGGAGTTGCCCAAAACAATCATTTATTTGACACAACACAGTGGTTACAACCAACAATAAAACACACAGAGGAGCGGTGTCCTGGTGCACCGAGCAGGGCAGCTGAGAGAGAGCGAGAGCCTGTTCTGCAGCCCTCTTAAATAATGGAACCAAGTGCCACAGGTGGGTCTCATCACTGCTGATTACAAGGAAACACATGTTACAACAGCACCACCTGGTGGACAACCACCGGGTTGTCACACACACTAAAACACACTGACTTTAACACTACACTTATTGATGCCGAGATGTTATTATTGCTGAATATGAAATGAATGTACCAGTTTTATTTAAAAAAGCTTATTGAAGGACAACCCCGTCGGTTACATGACGTCACTTCCGGTGTTACATGACGTCACTTCCGGCCACACGCAAACTATGTTTTCAGCCTTTTAGAATGTATCAAATAAAAAGTCATGAATGAGAATATGAGGAGAAAAGGCGTGTGGAGTTATACAACAAACACACAACGTCTAAATCCTCTTATTTACGCGATATCAGTCACAGAAGAACGAAGCCGGTAGGAAGATCCGCCCACCAGTCGAAGCAGCTGAAAAGAGGAGGAGGCAGAGATCGATATACCCCGGACACACACGTAGATCGCTCTCTCTTCCTCTCGACACGGGCTGCTTCTCACTTCTCTTATTTTAATTTCCTCGGTCCTCGGTATCACCGGAAGTTGATTTGTCTGCACAATCTTGAGAAGCGTCCCAGTGGCCTTACTTGTGCCGGACGTCCGAGGATCGAGGAGCGATGACGGAGGAGCGATAATCGAGGAACAACCAGACCATCCTCCGGTGAAATCCTCAGACAAACGCCCCGCCCCCTTACTGTGTATCGCTCACTGATTGGACGCTGCAGCGCATGCACTGATCTGTTGCTTCTTGACATGAGAGCAGTTTACCAGCGGAGTGAAGAAAACACATGAACCTCACGGGACTCACTCCCGTTTATACAGTGTTTTGTTTCAATCAATGTATAATTTAGTTAAAAATATGTGATATATCTGAACAACAAAGTGGACAATCCAATTAATGTTAATTTAACTGGGTTTTGATAGACAACATATCTCTTTTTCTTCTCTCAATAATTTTCATTATTTTGTGCACTCAAATCAATATTAATCAAACTATTGTTCGTTTATACATTTTAAGAATGGCGTTTATCTTTTTTGAGAATGAGTTCTTATTTTATTTTATTTATTTGGGTCTACAACAGATGATACAAATGTTTATGTCAGTAAATGTGTACTACTAACAGAGGCAAGGGTGTTTGTGAAAATAACAGGGACAGAGCTGGCTGCTGTCAGACGATCAGCTGTGCGGCATCATCACAAACGGACGTCGCTTCACGTGAAGCTGGAAAGGACGTCCCATTGCTCTTTAAACTAATTTCCTTGCTTCTTTTCCCTTCTCGTGGTTTCCTTGCGTCTCTCCATGCTTCCCTGGTGGGAGGGACTAATACGCAAGGAAAAGACGCAAGTGAGGGACGCAAGGATTGCATTTAAGAGAAGTGAGAAGCAGCCACGGTGCTGTGTTTGACTTCCTCTGTCTGTTTCAAAACCACGTTACTTCATTAAATTACCCATTTGAACTTTTCCGGGACTACATTGTCTCTTTTTAACTTCCTCATGGACTCGAGAGCAACGAACACGATCTACAATTTAAGCCATCAAAAAAAAAGGCTGGTTTGCAAGAAAATGAACCACATAGTCATGATATTGATATAGTTCATAAAATGTCCAACTACTTATTTTTAACCCCACCTCATGCTCAGAGATGTATATAAAGTGGCACATGGGTCCTAGAATAAATAAGAACAAACGATTATTTCAACTTTTATCTTGACAAGTGAGAGCGCAGGCCAGTCTACATGAATGCAGGGCATGGCATGTTTCTGTCCAAAGGTTCCATGATGGAGTCAATAATGTTTTAAAATATCACTTTGAGTGGTGACACTAGTGCTGCATAGTTTACATCTCCATCCCATCTGTGATTCAAAAAATAGTAATGGGTACGTTTACCTGATGCTCATTATATTAGTATGTAAACATAACACGTCTTGAATTAACCTCTGAAACAACAACTTTAGTCTGACACACTCAAGGGCTTACCTAATGTGAGCCTGAAGTCCATAGCAGGAGGCAAAATGTCTTCAAGAGGAGGTGTGACTGTTTTCTGGTGAGGCAAATAAAAGAACAAAATAGTTACATGATGACAATGAAATCATGAAATCATTTCAATAGAATTCATTAAAACATCTTTAATTCAATTAATGGAATCAAACATAATTAAAACATAAGTATAATTTAAAACGGTATTGTATTTGTATACATTTATAAGGATGGCATTTATTAAGGATGGTATTGGTAAATACCAGTACAATTCGATGATTCTCTACACAGTGGATCCTAATTACTTCAATATATACACTCCTTTATCTTGTTTGCATACTGTTTAATATCTACTTTATGTTGTAGTAAAACATCTCCTTAATACAACTGTATTTATTGATATTTCTCACTAAAGACTGCATTTTACTGGACTACATTGAACACATCTTGCTGACGTTATAAATGCATCTTCCCCCAATACACACTTTTACTGAATTGTGCCTGAATGCACCTTAGCTGAAGTCACCTCCGTCACTGGCTACTGAGAGCTAACGTTAACTGTCCTGCAGATTCAAACATTTGCATCTATAGTGTTGCATAAGCATGAAAAATAATATATAGTTTGCACTTCATATTGAATAATAACAACTCAATGCTGTAACTGCAGACTATGAGTTTAAATTGGGTACACATCTAGATTGTAGAAAGATAATAAATTGCTCACAATAAAACAAACGGTGAAATACATACAGAGGAATTAATATCAAATAGGCGCATTAGTAACTTGCTCTTACATAACCCTAGTAGTAGGGAATAGTTTTAGCGGAGGTATCTTACCGCACAGAATGCTCGGCAGCAGAGCCTCTGAGCCCCGCGGCCGCATGACGGTGCCCGGCCAACGCTTAGAGTGGCACAGGGGAACAGTTTGCGGAGTTGATTCGTAATACGTACTCTTAACTTAACCACTTTTAACATAATTGTATCTGTAAGCACTTGATGCAAACTTTGCCCAACACCATTTGTGCGAAAAAATAGACTACATGAGCATGACAGGGCTGAGTCTATCTTTAACAGCAAATTGGTGCTGGCATGCATTAAAATGTCGATGTTCCGTTCGAAACAGTGAATACAAGAAAAGCAAATAACACTTCCTAGTTAAAAAGCAGTAATTAATAACTCAGGTGGTATGCTTACTTGTTTTACGATGATTTGAAGTAGTTCAGAAGCAAGCACATGTACAGCTGCCGCAGAATCGCTGTAAAGAGGAACTGGAAGTCTCACACCGCGGTATTCTCGTTTGAGGGCGTGTCATGACCGTGGCGTCGACAAAAGCATTTTTATGAAGTTTTCCAAAACGTATTTATAAGAAAGTTCAGAAAATGTGACTATTAATTTATAAATGAATGAGTTCTTAAAACATGTTCTCATTGTTACTTAAGTGTTACTTATTTAAATGCACATTGAAAATAAATCAATTTAGGGTAAATAAATTACATTAGAAAATAGAGTTTTATTGACTTCACCATCGGAACCGTTTTTACAGTGTGTGTCTCCCTTTCTTCTCTCAAACAAACGAGAGGTCACTAAATTGTCCCTACCATTTTGCTCATAGTCACTGTAGTGTCAAAGATGACAAAGAGGATATATGAATCTTGTATCGTAACCAACTTAGTGGATTATAACATTTAGGAATGGAATTAAACCACAGAAGCTGGGATACAAATTACGTCAAACTGTTCGGAGGATGTCAGCCTTTTAGCCTCAACAAAGGACAAAATGTAGCTTGCAATAGACTAAATAAGGCTAGGTTTTAACCATAGCAGATGTCTATAAACATGCCTTTTTGGATCCCATAGCAAACTGTTGCACTCTATTAATTTATTGACTTTGGTGATTGTTACTCGAGTAGGCCAATTGATGCTCAAATGTCAAATGGTGATGGACAATGTTTCCACAACGCCATATTATTCAATGTTAAAATGCCCACCACAGTATCTGCCTAGAGAATTACGCTTTTCACTTTTCAATTTTTCTTGTTGCAAATGAAAAAACAAAAGACGCAATTCTACTTCTACATTATGAACCAAGCCACAACTGCATTGTTGTTGTGGAACCCCGTGTTATACCCTCTATAGATGATTCTTTGAAACCTTGAATGACTAAACTAATTCCAAATGTCATTAAAATACAGTCCCCACAGCCAAATCAACATCACATTTATTTTGCTCGCATCTGAGGCAACACAAGGCCTTTGAGCAATCTCTACTTCTATGTTGAAACATAGCAGTGACTGTGGTGCAGGTAATAAAAAAGCATCTGCCACTCAAAGGGTCTTGGTACCATCCCAGGCCCTGCAGTCAAAATGTGAAAGTGTCGCTGCAAGGTAACTAACCCCAATTTGCTCCTGAAGGCAGCTGTATGCAAGTTGCTTTGAATAAAAGCATGTTGTTTAAAAATCCATGCTTTCTTATAAACCTTAATATTTACACTTAACATACATTTTTACTTTTTAATTTTCAAAAGCTAGATATTTTTTGAGTTTCCTGTAGCTTTTACAAGATAAGTTAAAAGCAAAAATAAATGGTTCAGCATTCGACAGTTCAACAGTGGTTTAGTCACTCATCCAGATTCTGCAGTCTGGTAAAAACAACAAACTCTGACACATTTATAAAGTGCATACTGCGGTAATAGTGTCAGAGTCGGGGACAAAGCACCTGTGAGGACAGGTTATGTTCAGCTGGGCATTCAATTGTCCCTTTACTAATAAACTACAGTCTGCTGTTATGATAGTTACACCCCCCCGTGGGTGCTCGTGACTTGCCTGTGGTGTGGGTCAGCAAAACAGTCAACGTTGGCTGTGGCCCTGTCTCTGTGGGGAATTGAACTTTCCCACTGACACAGCAACACTGAATTTCTCCTTGCTGAAGAGGTGAACTCCTTTTGCTTCCTGAGTAATTACACTCATTATCTTCCCTGCTAGCTTCTGACTGAGGCGGGGGTTTTGCGGCTGAAGGGGGCTGAGATATTGAAGTTATGGATCTAAAGTGAAAGCTTGGGGATTATGTAGGACGTTGCCATTACCAGTAGGCATGGGCGTAGGAAGCATCCTCAATGTGGGTGGGACAAACAGTACTGTAAACAGACTTACTTTTTCTTTATGCATATTTTACAAATCACTCCCCTTTTAAACTGTATTTTTGTTTTACTGTCCTATAGTAGTCCTATGACTTGGAATTATTTCATACCTGTTATTCTCTTATTTTGTATAATGATCATATAAAGGTGTGCCTTGGAAATACTTGTTTACATAAATGATGACCAAACCATTTGAGACCCACTGAGATAACTTAGACTAAAGTTAACTATCTAAACACTCAAGAGTCCTTTACCTCCCTGAGCTGACAGGAGAGAGCTCTCCTCCTCCTTGTTGTAGAAAACAAACAAAAATGTACGTTAGCGCTCTCTCGCTCGCTTGCTCACACAAAATGCGCTCGTGCCACACAAGCCGAGCTTGAATGACACACAAAGACCCAGAATAACTTTTAATGCTGTATCCTATTCTTTTCGATGGCTTTATGTATGATCATATGACAGATGAACAGATCGCCACTGGGCTTACAACTAAAGACACAGCTACGCAAAAAACGCAGCATGTGTACAGCTCATGTGTACGGCTCTGAGAATCTGCCTTGGTACAAAGTAGCAGTGAAAACATGGTATGGAATTTCATTGATTTGGGCATTCCTCACAATAAGCAAGTGGAATGGATTTGATAACGAAGCACTGACACAGCGCTCGACAAAGAGCGGCGAGTGGATAGACCGATGCACGGACTTTCCACATGGTAAAAGTTGGGGGGTCTAAACTAATCATTTTAAAAGGTGGGGGGGACTTGTCCCACCCTCATATAATGGCTGCGACGCCCATGCCAGTAGGTGTGTATAAGCAATGGGTAAAACAGGGTGTGTGTGTATAAAAATCATTTTTTGTTAAGATGCTGGCTTGCTTTCTTCTTTTTGTTGACTATTACATGTCGTTTGTTTACGCTTTACCCAGAGCTACTTACATTTGGGGTTTAGTATCTTGCCCGCAGACACCTCGACAAGTTGACTGCAGAGAAAGAGGATCGTACCACTGACCCTCAAGTTGGTAGACTCTATTATCCCCTGAGCCACAGCTGCCCTTAGTATGAGTTTTATATTCTGTAGTACTGCAGGAGAAATTTCCCTATGGGGACAATTAAGTTTATCGCTTGTATCGTATAGAGTAATGTAAAAGTACCTACTTTCATTGCCTCTTTGCACTTATAAAACGACATCCAGGCTTCATCTTTTGTCAAATATAAGTTAGTCGCCTATGTAATAAGGCCATAGTGAAATGTTTAAAAGGTCCAACTTCAGCTTGAGTAGAACCAATACCCTATATCCTAACCCTCCAACATGAATATTTAAAGCTAACCTAAGATTGTTTACATGTGTTATTAACCATTTTCATCACAATTCTCCATTAAATGACCAATGCGGAGGGATCAGGCAAAACTCTCTTAACTGAAGCAATATATTCCTCTTCCTGTCAGTATCCATGTTACCGTGGCCAATGCCCGACAGCCTCGGAGCAAACTGTGCTTCGTAAGCGGCTCTGCCATGGAGAGAGCTGCTTTATCATACAGTAGGCAGCTGGGATAGAGCGAGGAGTATAGATTTATATTCTGTATATTGTTATGAGTGAACACAGATAAGGGCTCTTCTTGTAGGAGGATGTGGTGAGAGTAGAGATTTGAATAAAGTTCTCCATATGGAGTGTATCTTTCATCTATGAGGTGCCTTTTGCCTTTGTTTTTTTTTGTATTCCTGCTGTATCTGTAGTTGTATTAGTTGTGTGTCCTGAATTTCCACTCTTACATTTTTCTCTTCATCCTTCTGTAATTTCCCCCTCCTTATTTCTGATTTATTGCTTTCTTAATGGCTGTTTTTACGTGGTGCTACGAGTTTGTCTTTGTCTGGGAAAGGTATATGGCTACAGAATTGCCCTGGAGATCAATAGATCTAATTTATCTCTATTCAACAAGCTTTCACAACACATCTTTTGCTTTTATAGGTATGAAAAACATGCAATTATTGTTTCTTCAACCTTGTGAATGTAACTACATTTTCTAAGAGAATGGAAGAACACATTTATATAAACATAAGCTGAAGTTAAAGTGTGCAATAAAAGTTATAGTAGCCACATGGGCTCGGCGTATAAGGCACATTGTCTGAGGCACAGGAAGAGGAAGGATGTCCTCCACAACATGGGGAGCCTCTTAAGACTCAGGCTCATGTTGAAGCTACGATGTAATCCTTGACGGCCCAAACAGTCCAGAAGCCATCAAAGGAAACGTTGTTGTTGGAAAGGTTGATGGAAATTTTGCACTAACAGTCCGCAAGCCACCGATGGAAACATGGTTGATAGATAATGTATATCCTGGATCTGTCATGTTTCAGTAAAGCACATTTAACTACACTACAGATATTCCATCATAATGCTATTAGCTTTTCGATTACTAGTGATTAATCTTACTTTGCTTGAAGGTAAGTTGAAAGTAGTACACATTTTGCAGGAGCAACTGCAACAGGCTGCATGCACTGTTGGTGAAATGCTGGATGATTACGTCTTTCATGAAATCTTTTAATAAGAAGTCCATCCAAGATACAAACTAGTTTGACACTGAGGACAAATGCCACCTTGTGTGCTTCCTGGCACAGCTTTGATCCAGAAATAGATCTGGATCTCACTTTCTCACTCTTCACCCCATCAGACAAATGGCAAACCCTGCAAGTTCAATCAACCTGGCCTATGGCAAACAAGCGACCTCGTGCACTGCAAATATGGGATAAATTCCAGGTTATTGACACTGTGGGCAGGTTATCAAGTTGTGTTTGCTTAGTTGGTTGGCACAATGACAGAATAGGCTTGTCTCAATTGAATATTTCACCTCCTCCTTTCCCTCACTCGCGTCCCTTCCTTGCGTCTTAGCTCCGCCTCCGTAAGATGCGAGCGAGAGACACGAGGAGGAGACGCGAGGACAGAGGAGTCCTCAGGTATTAATTGGGACGTCCTCGTTCACTCAAACGACGTCTGTTAATGATGACATGTGCACAGCTGTATCCCCTCTCATCGGGCTTAACTGAATAACCCTTTAGAACCGACCCATTTGTTGTTAAATATTTATTTAAATGAATGAATCTTTCTCTTGTTAATCAAGGAATTCAATGTATGATGGTTGGTCCTGCTTTTGTGTTCCGTTTTGGTGTAAAATGTAGCCTACATTTAAATACAAATATAATTATAGTAATGTGAAAGCCTTTACTCTGAAAATGTCCTGTAGATCCCCACATTCACCACAAACCCACATTCAGGACTGTGAATTTTAAATAATTTAACTACCGAATTTTTTAACACAAAACTATAAAAATTATTGTTATTTATCAAGATCTAGCCATTTATGAAATAGCTTTCTTAGTAGCTATTTTTTAGTGACGTTCAAAATCTTTAAACATGACTTAAATTGTTAGTATAACCTTAAGAAATGAATTGCACATAATAATTCCCACGGAGCTGTGAGCACTTATACATTTATGTGACGCTTTTCCACTCATTCTTCCAGTTCTCCGTTTTCCTCTGTTGAAATCGACCAGCTGTGAAGGTGGGGGCGGGGCTTTTATACGCGAGTAGTAAAAACACTTCTGCGTAGTCTGCTCTCGTGTATCCTCCCTTTCGTCTCCTCCCTCACCCCTCCTCGACTCCTCCGTGTGCATTTCAGCTATTGGGACGTCCTTCAACATGGCGTGTCTTGATCGATTTCCGGGTCAAGTCCCGGAGGAGGGGAAGAGAGGAGTCGAGGAGGGGTATTGAGATTAACCTAATATATGGTGGAATACATAGCTTTTTGCAGCAGTCATCCCCTTTCAATGTGTACGGAGATCTAATGGCGCATTTCCACTGCAGGGCCTCGTACGGTATAGTTAGGCCTTGGTAGGCCAGGCTCACTTTATGCTGCGTTTCCATTACAGTTTAGTACTGGGGCAGTAACTATAGTAACGCAGTGTAGGCGGAGCCGTGACGTCATCTTCAATGCGAACCACAAAACCAACATCAGCCGTTAGCTGTTAGCACTCAGAGCTCACAGCTCCTCATATCTGTTCAGAAACTAGACAAAAATTAAACAAGTACAAACCACAGACTGTCTGTGTCATTGCGAATACAGTCACTGGTTTATTTATGTCTGTATAGGCCGTTGTTGAGTGTGGACGGTCGGAGCATATACAACGATAGCTTAGCCGATCTCCATTCAGAAAACACGCATTTTAAAAGGTTTTTCGCCTGCCGCCTTGTCTGCAGACTTGTCAAAGCATTAATTCATGGTTTTTACTAACCGGTATCAGTATGTTGTTACGGCATCATTTTGAAACGTGTATTACAATTAAATCAAAGTAAAATATGTTCATTTTGTTGTAGTTGTAGCCCCCTTGCCAGCGATTCTCTCACTAGAGAGATTTTTCAGCCCGGTTGTTGACCCGGAAAGAACCACGAATTTGGAGGGCCAGAAAAACTGTGAAAAAGTACCCGTTAGCCGGAACTACCCCTAGTGGAAACGCAACAAAAAACGGGCCGGGTTTGGCACGGCACGCTTAAACCGTGCTACGTGCAGCAGTGGAAATGCGCCATAAGAGTTTGATTGATGCCTTTAAGCACTGACCCTGCTTTAACTGATGTTGACACAAATCCACTTGCCTGCCTAATAAATGGAAGAAATACATTAAAAAGAGCACAGTTGTTTCTGTTCAAATGCCACATTTCATACTTCAAACGTCACACTTCACACAACAGATTTAGAAAGTCATTTGACCCTTTGCTAAGCCCCTTCCCTTAACCATTGTTGCCATACCAATCAAGTGTTTCAATATAGAACAGCACATATGTGACCTGCTCCATCGAAATCAGTCGCATTGACCCGAAGACACATTTTGAGTTGTATACACTGTTGGAAAGAGGAGATTCCTAGCTTTCTAATGATATCAGGATTGTTTTTGTACTCCAAATATTAAGCAAAATATGTCACATTATATAATGACTGTCACCGAGTCATCAGTTTGAGAAAAAGGCCCTAGAGTTTCCTCTTCTCTGGAATCCATCGATCTGATTGATTATTAGTGGAGCAAATGATCAAAATACTAAGGAGGGAAGATATTTTCATTTGGATTACTAGTCTGGGGGAAGCTCGCGACGGTGTGTGTGTGTATACGTGTGTGTGTGTTTGTGTAATTTTGCGTTTGTGTGTATTGTGTTTCCCGGGGAAAACACTCACGAGAAACACCGGCTGTTGTTACGCCTGCTGTGACGTCAAGTTACTCCGTTCTCCGCTTGTAATTATGCCGTTACAAGCTTCAAATTGTATTTATCATCTGAATTTGCCGAAACAAGTTTAATATTCTGAAAGCCAAGACTTTTTTTAATTGAAATCAGATGAAAACAAACTGTAACGGACCCTGCCGTGTTATCTATGATTACTATACGCCTTACATTCATAATTTCAGCCGGAGGGAGGGAAGCAGCGCTGCGGAACAGCAGAGTGGCGAGTGAGAGCTGTCATCTTCCCTTTACAAGCTTCAAAAATGTATTTATCGTGTGATTTTGGAAATAAAAGTTTCATATTCTGAAAGCCAAGACTTTGTTTATTTAAAATCAAACAAAACACCCGAAACCCGAAAAACAATTTTTTTACGCAAATCCACGTTTATTTTGAAATGAGCCGTTGCGACTTCCGACTGATTTCGATAAACCGGGTCAAATACGCATAATAATAATGCTGGCAGATTTGCAACAAAAATTCCTTGTAATTTATTTTACCAATGGGTTCTCAATTTCAGACTTTTCATATCAAAGACGTGAACATCTGTTGGTTTTGCAGAAATGCTAATTCTGTGAATATAGTAGCCATTAGCGTACATGTCCCACTGTTGTGTTGTTTTTGATGCCTATGTATTTGCATTTTTTGGCTTAGGCTCCATTCGAAGTCCGGCCAGAGAACTGTTTTTCCTGAGTTTTCTGTAGAACTGCCGATACAAATAACTTCATGTGAGGTACCGCACTCCGTCGGGTCCTCAGCAAAACACACGCCAAAATTAAACTAATCTGTCCAAGGGTTGGCGAGACAATAGAAACTCAGAAACACAAACAACAGAAACACACAGCTATATTGTTCATATTCATTCAAACAACATATTACATTACATTACATTTCATTTAGCTGACGCTTTTATCCAAAGCGACTTACAATAAGTGCATTCGACCAAGAAGATACAAACTTGAAAAAAACAGAATCATATAAGTACATTAGGTTTCATAGAGCCAAACAATTTCAAGTGCTACTCAACAGGCTTTAGATAAGCCCGTCCTTTGTTAGTATATAAGTGCTTAGTTAGTATCTAAGTCATTTTTTTATTAATTTTTTTAATTTTATTGGTCGAAGTGGAGTCGAAATAGATGAGTTTTCAGTCTGCGCCGGAAAATGTGTAAGCTTTCTGCTGTCCTGATGTCAATGGGGAGCTCATTCCACCATTTTGGAGCCAGGATAGCAAACCAACGTGTTTTTGCTGATGGGAACTTGGGTCCCCCTCGCAGTGAGGGTGCAGCGAGCCGTTTGGCTGATGCAGAGCGGAGTGCACATGCTGGGGTGTATGGTTTAACCATGACCTGGATGTAGGAAGGGCCAGAAACATTCACCGCATGGTACGCAAGTACCAGTGTCTTGAAGTGGATTGTAGCAGTTACTGGAAGCCAGTGAAGGGAGCGGAGGAGCGGTGTGGTGTGGGAGAATTTAGAAAGGTTGAAGACCAGACGAGCTGCTGCATTCTGGATGAGCTGCAGAGGTCGGATGGCACATGCAGGTAGACCAGCCAGGAGGGAGTTGCAGTACTCTAGGCGTGAGATGACGAGAGCCTGGACCACAAGCTGCGTCGCTTTCTGGGTCAGGAGGGGACGTATCCTCCTGATGTTGTAAAGAGTGTATCTGCAGCAGCGGGTTGTTGCAGCGATGTTTGCAGTGAAGGACAGTTTGTTATCTAGGGTCACACCCAGATTCCTTGCAGTCTGAGTCGGGGAAACAACAGAGGGGCCGATGTTGATTGTTAGGTCAAGAGTGGAACAATCTTTTTCCAGAAGAAAAAGCAGTTCAGTCTTGTCAAGGTTGAGCTTGAGGTGGCGAGCAGAAATCCACTGAGAGATGTCAGCTAGACAAGCAGAGATGCGTGCGACAACCTGGGTTTCAGAACGGGTAAAAGACAAAATTAATTGAGTGTTGTCAGCCTAGCAATGGTATGAAAAACCATGCAGGCTAATGACAGATCCGAGCGAGTTTGTGAACAGAGAGAAGAGGAGGGGACCGAGGAAAGAGCCCTGAGGGACCCCTGTAGATAATTGACAAGGGTCAGACTCGGACCCTCTCCAAGTTACCCTGTAGGTGCGGTCTTTGAGGTAGGAGGTGAGGAGGGAAATTGCAGAGCCTGAAACTCCAAGTTCTTGGAGAGTGCGAAGGAGGATCTGATGGTTCACCGTGTCGAATGCAGCAGACAGGTCCAAAAGGATGATGACAGAGGAGAGGGAGGCTGCTTTAGCAATGTGCAGTTCCTGAGAGACAGCAAGGAGGGCAGTTGTGGAGTGACCTGCCTTGAAACCAGACTGGTGCGGATCAAGAAGGTTGTTCTGATGGAGATAACAGGAGAGTTGTTTAAAGACAGCGCGTTCAAGTGTTTTAGACAGGAATGGGAGGAGAGAGACAGGCCTGTAGTTTATAACATTGGACGGGTTGAGAGTGGGTTTCTTTAGGAGAGGGGTTACTCTTGCCTCCTTGAGACTGTTTTGGAAAGTGACCAGAAGTTAGAGAAGTATTGATGAGATGGTAGAGAAACGGTAGAATATCAGGAGCGATAGTCTGAAGGAGGTTTGAGGGGATAGGGTCCAGAGGACAGGTGGTAGGACGGGCAGAGGTAATGAGGGTAAGAACCTCACTTGGAGAGAGAGGGGAAAAGGAGGTTAGTGTGTGGGTGAACGGTGGGACTGGTGACCCAGTGGTGACTAATGGTGAGTCGGAAAATGAAGAACGAATATCATCAACCTTTACACCTATTACAAGAGAAAAGCCTTTGAAGACAAGGACTTACCAATGAGTTTGGCAAACACACTTTTCCTAGACAACAGAAAAGTTTAATTTTGGGCTGTTATCCAGTGACTCTCAGAATAAAGTTTTTCTGAAATTGCGACAGCTGATAAGATCTCCCGCTGCGACCGCCTGTCATTTGAACCTGTGAAAGCAACAGTCTGTGCCGGCTAAAAATGAGAAGCTGCTACCCTGGATGTTTAGCACATTGCTTTCTGCTAATGAGAACGACAGAGGAGAGATAAGATCAGAGCAAATCTGTGTATTTTGCCAACCTCACTGCCAGAGTTTAGTGAAATTCACAAAGCCTCTTTAAGAAATCCATGTGGTTCCTCATTTGGTGGTATATGTATTTAACTATTTAAGAATGGACAATACACTTTGATTAACATGAGCACTTGAGTCATGATGTAATGTGGATTTAGCCATAGAGGCTAATTTTCATCTGGAGTCCTTGCAGGTTGATGGCATTAAAAGAAAACATACAAGAGCACATAGGCACAGGCAAAAACACATTAGCGTAGTTAAAATACATAAACACAGTTGACAGAACAGATTGTTAGTTCTTATTATTTTTTGTTCTATCGTGAAATTGTATTTTTTGTCAAGTTTTTTTCTGAAAACTGTTGGCATTTAAGTTATTTATAGCCATTGGATTATGTTGAACATTTTATTTAATCTGATCTAGTCAATCCTTTTTTCCCTTTTAGTCAAGCCTACTTAACATAAGATTAAATCTAACCATTATCTGATTATAAAAACACAGGTTGAAAAATGAAGTCCTCCTTCCTGTGCTTTTTACTAATGCCGCATTTTAGTCTCATATTTTATCTTTGCATGTTGATATCACAGCCATGCTTGAAGATGGTGGCGCCATTGTCTCGTCTTAGTCATGTAAAAAAAAGGTGTTGACAAACTTTTCTTGGCTTAATTTCATTAAAACTAGTGAATATGAGGCAATAATTCAATAAGGACAGGCACATCAGGGTCTGCATATGTTCCCATCATTGTTCTGTATGAAAGTCTCGTCAATCATAGCATGGCATTGCTACTCAAAATCAACATACATAATTATTGTGGCTCTATGATGACAGAGCCAAGGACTGGTTACATCAGCAGTAATGTGTCTTTTAGAAAAATTGGAATTTCATAAAATTGACTTAACAGATCACGATTGGTTGAACAAAGAGATAAGAAGCTCATTCAATGAAAGTCGTGTAAGAGGGCTCCTCCTGTGATCACTGAGTTAATATTACAATGTGGGTATGTATCGATTCTGTCCTTCACAGCTAAACTGTGGTTAATCAATTAACAATAGCATATGAAAATGAAACTTTCTCTTGCAATCCATTCAGAAATATCTCTTGGTTTACGTAGGTTAGATTGCTCTGTGTCTGGGGCAAAGATAGACATGCAAATGCCTCTACTGTTTTCTCTTCATTTAGCCATAGAGCTAACCTTGTGCTACCACTTTCTGTTTATTGGCAAATGTAGAATACCTTTTCTGGAACTTTAAGCGAACTCTTTTTGAAGCATTTATTGGATGTTACATGTTTGAAAAGGCTCTCTTCGCAGGGTTTTTGTGACCCCACAATCAACATCTTAGAAATGTCATTTTAAAAGAGCTTGACCCCATTGTCAGCCCCACTCGATTCTCATCCACACCCATGTTTTTCTTTCTTTCTTCCCCTACATCTATTCATTCTCCCCCGTTATTCCATCTGTCCTCCCATTTTTCTCTCATCCTCTTACCCTTTCTTCCCCTCCCCTGCCATTCATTACTGTTCTCCATGACGCATACCTGGTGGCAGTCTCTCATCCTCTATTCCATCGGGAGAAAGGTAAAGCCACAAAAGCACAGCGCTCTCCGTGTGTGCTCATTCGTTCACATTTAATCATCCACAATGGCAGTGACCATCATTCCCAATTTCCTCAGTCACTGGGCTGACAGCAGAGGGATAGTAAAGCTGTAGCGCTTTGTGCATGCTGATACAAATATTACAAGGCAACAATGGCTTTCAGTCTCTCATGTCTTACTTCTACAGCTGTAGTTGTTTTATACTTGAACAGAACATTCATATTCCTGTGATGGTTAGAATAACAGAAATAAATACATCCCAGAGGAACAATTAGGTTAGTATACCGGGGTTTTCAGCACCATATTTTATAATGCAGATTGCAATTGTCCATATTGCCATGTTTTTAATTAATTTGCTTTCTCATTTGTTATTGCTTTTTTATATGAGTTTCTGAAAGACTTGTTTGAGGAACATTGTGAAGCAGTTTTTTTATTCTTCCATAATGTTTAATAGGATTTAAAATATACGTTGGGTTAGGTTGCCTGGGTGGCAGATGGGTAATCATGCTCACCATTCTTTATATTGTAAAAAAGGATTTGTTGTTTTTTAAATGTGTTGCCATGTTGGTGACATTGCCCTAAGGATGGGAATGTCAGTTGTCCACTATCAGTTGGATTTTTTGTTGCGTTTCATCAGAATACCTTTATTAGTCCCACAGAGGGGACATTTGCATCGTTACAGCAGGAAAGAGCCACAGACAGCTTAATGTTACATATGTTAAAAAAAGTACTAGGTTATGATATAATAAAAAATATAATAAAAAAAATACAGGTAATCATGGACCCCAGAGGATCAATCATACAGAAATTGGTGCCCCACTGACTTATCCTGTACTACTACCATGAGGTAGATCGTTAATTGTCTCATCAACTATTCAGAGGATTTTCATTCGGTACAAACATTCAAACCTCCATCGGGGTGATCCTCTGAATTTTAAACTAGTGACAACATCAAGTCAAATTTCAAATTCTGCGATGGTGTGATTTATGATCAAGTTCCTTCAAAACTAATGACATTCCAAACAGCTTCCGCCACACTTTAAGCGTATTGTTTATTAGCAAGGGAAGCTAACAAGCCTACCTAAGATGGGGACAGGGTTAGCATTATAGCATTATACCTGTTTAACATCAAAATGTTAACATAACCTTGTCAAATCATAGCATGGCTAGATTAGCATTTAGCTCAAAGCACAGAGCTATGGGCATTTTTGCAGAATAAGTGTTGTCTTGTTCAATTTATAAAAATTCAACATTATTATAAACTTTGACCAATAATGAACTTGTTAAGTTAAAAAAAAGAAGTTTATAGTTGTGTTTATATTGATTGAGTAAGTGTCGTAGCCGCAAGTGTCTTCACACGGGAAATATTTCATTAAAAAAAATCGGGCTAAACTTATTGAGGGTACAATCAATTACATAACAATTGAATGGAGCAGATCGACTTCGTCTCAGTTTTATGTAATTTGCTTTATTCTTTAGTTACAGGCATTTTTGAATATGTATAAGATGAGTAATGTTTAATTTACCATTACAACAAATGATTACATCATTCACACCCCATTACGGAGTTCAGACATCCTGCAGCATTGGCAAGAGCCATTTCCATTGCACACTGGTCAAGTTCCTTCAAAAGCATTAAATGAACGATACCAATTTAAGACGTTCGTGACTTGGTTGCAATCTGGTTGTGTATGACTTGGAATGCATAATAACAAGATGCAGATTCATATATTACAAATTTGTGTAAAGAAAAGTAAAAAGCAGCTAGTATCAAACAAAGCAAACATACCATAAATTAACAGACTGGAAATAACAGTTTTGCTCCTGCTTGTTATCATCCTCTATTAGTATTGACATATTAAACTTCAAACTAAATTGTTAGCAAAGATTACACAATCACTCAGCATAGATCACAGTATGACTCAGGTTTGCTGTAAACACTAAAAAGGCATCACACACAACGACATTTTCAATTTAGAATGACACTTTTTATCTCAGTATGCAAAACAAATGACATATAACCAATCTCCTAATATCCATATGTATCTCTTAAACCCACCAGAATTCATTGAATATGCCAATAAAAGAACAAGTGGAGTTGGATGCATTCCATCACAAAATGTTTTTTTGTAATTCAGAGTGAGCATTGTTAGGCAGCCAGCCTTTGAATGAGTCATCATTATCTGCAAATAGAGAGCAACCAGTCCCACAGCAGGCTTTCCTGCTGGTTAAATGTACAGCCCCCCCCTCATCTTTTAAAGCTTTCCCCTACTGTTATGCTGTTCCAGACTCCTGGGATTGTATTAAGTGTTGAGAATGTCAAATGGCAGTGCGAGCACCCATAACTAAAGCTAATTAGCAAGGACATTTATTACTACTAGATGTGTGTATGTGTGTTTTTGTCAATGATGGTGCTGAATGTTGCTCTTAGAACATGGAACCTTGGCCTAGAATACATGCCGTTAAACAATATGTTATGTATTATGTACTGTTTGTGTTTATGTGAAGGACTATTTGTATGTTTGCTCCATGTAAAGGTAAATACTGTATGTCTGGCCTTGTGAGTGAACACAATGATTGGTTCATGTTCTTTGTCCACTTCTGCTGTTGTGAAACCATTGAACAGGGTTCATGGCGATGTCGATTTCAAGTATTACCTGCAAAGAAAAAAAACGACATGTCAAAGGTTCTTACCGCACACTTTTTACTGGTATTGCTATGCATGCGAGGCAAACAACCTGATATTGACACTGTGTGGCATAACTTTCCCTCTGACCGCTCCCCCCTGACCATCAATCACCAAGGCGGCCAATTCATCAAGTAGCCCCGTCGGTTCGGCCCCCTTGTGACACACAAACGTTTTTCCAATTTAAAATCTGATATTGATGGAGCACTGCGTACTGCTGCAGCCTCTTTTGAGCCTCGCTGGGGCCAATATTGTTATCCATATGCTTACTAACTTTCCTTGGTCATAATTCAAGTCACAACATTTCCATACAGGATTCGGCTACTGGCTAACTACTCTGACTTAAAGAAAAATATAGAAAGACATACCCAATGTTGCTTGTTTGACAGATTGACCATGTTTGGGTCTAGTTGTCAATGGTCTTCTAGACTTGTGGTCAAACCATACACCAAAGGCTACTCGTACACCTTTTTTTCAGTTTATGTTGATATTAGTTTGCAGCACCTCAAAATAAGTCCTTCCAGACCAGTGTTGATTGTCTTGAGCAATCAATTGTTTTGTATTAGGTATACAAAGACTGGCAGTGAGTAGCGAGGAAATCTGGAAATGTAGGGGCACAGTTTGGGGCAGTTTGTTTCACTTCATTGACACGTTAGCTATCAATGGTAGCCAAGTTCTCGTTTAGAGGACACATCCCTTGGTTTAACCCAAACATAATCTGTAAAGAAGGATGTATCCTGCCAACATTAATTGACACTGAGGAACCTGTAGTTTTTTTTATGATGAACAAATACATACTCACATTTAAGTTATTTCTTTAATCATTTATAAAAATCTGTACATCTGCATTTTGGGGCCATTTTATTTTCTGTTACAATGGATGTAGATCTCTTTGTTCCTTCGTAAACATAGGCTTAGTCGGTTGATTTAAGCTCAAAAAGTTGTATTTATAACGACAAAAAATATATATACTGTTTGACAATATCAAAACAGTATAAATTAAATAAACAAAATCAAAGTTACCAAAATTAGGTTTTCTATTAATTAAATATGGAGTACACATCCACTAGCTGTTGCCTTCGCTGCAACAATCTCCAGCCAGTCCAGGGCCAACACTGTCCCTTATGAACACATAATTCATATTTTTTCCGAAATAAGATCCCATGGAGTTCCACTGGAAAGGGAGGGACTTCGGCTCTCTATTCCCCTTTGCTGGGGAGACGGCGGTGAAACTGCCGTTGTTATGCCGAAATACACATGCCCGCCGAGATATGCATGCACCTCGCGGGCATGCGCACAGCTTAAAGCGAAAAGTCCCAGACATTTCAATGATTTGTACGGCAAAGTACGGTTTGGAAACGATATCATTTCCTTTTTGGTTCATCAATGGTGATAAATAATCTGAAGTGTATAGTTTATGAACATTAAGAGTCGTAAACATTTTATTTTAGTATTAACATTAATACTATTTAATAACATTAATAATTAACATCATTAATTAACATTGATAGGATATAAAAAAAATTCTGGGAGAAAGTCCATATTATACACAGAGTTCTGTACTGTACATTGTACAGCGTTGGAGATCTTTTGATTGCAGTGAGAGTATAAACACACGCCCCATACTGTTTGTAAATTGTGTTTCCTCCTCTTAATATACTGAGAAGCACCTCCAAATGTTCACCAGGTAGAATGAAGATACTTTATCCACTCCAATATAACGTCATCAAACTGTTTAAAACAAAAATAATTGCAATTCCGTAGATAGCCACACTCAAAGGGTATTTGGAACATGAAAATATTTAATAACATGAACCAGTACAACAAAAAACACATGTAAAGAATTACACACAAAAGTAAAACATAAATATTTTTAGGAAAAAAGTAACCAAGATAATGAATACAAAATAACTAAATGTAACACCTTGGAACTGCCAAACCCACACCATACAGGACGTTGGCATTAGTTGCACAGAGGGCAGAGGTATTCCCTATCCAGCGCTGGACTGTTCACACAGCCATGGTGGAACCACCTGGCACAGATGTCACAGCCAATCTAAAATGTTCGGAAAAGGACATTAACGTCTAACATTGCCAACATTTCATTGCATTTTTCAGAATTCTGACATCACTTTTGTATTACTGTGGGCACTACCACACTACTAGAATGCTGTGTTGTAAACCTGGTACAAGTGATGTCAGACTAGGAGTCTGTCTGTCTCAAATTCATGATGTATCCAAGTTTATGTAATTACCCATTCTGGGTCATCATTATCCTCAGATCCACAGTGATGGCAGAGGTCCTGGAGAGTCTCTGTAAAAACACATAAAACAGTGTTTTTTGATATTCATATTTACAGTACATAACCAATATGTTGAGTATAACGTTGGTGTCACTGGTGGGTCCAAACCTTAGTGTTTACAGTTTATTTTGTTGTTGTTGAAAGAACAACACCGTATCAAGACACTTTCTATTAAAAATGATAAGCAAAATATGAAACACACCGGATTCACGGAGCAGAGTGGTGGCTATAGCCACTCATGTCGTTGACCGTCTGTGTAGTTGTCCCGAAGGTAAGGGTCTTTCCCTCGATTATACACTCAGCAAACTGAGGAAAATACAATATTAGATTAAGCATATTTTAAGAAGACTTTTTGATAACAGAGGAAAGAAAATCCAAAACATACTGTATAACAAGTAGACCAAATAATTAACACTCATAAAGAAAGTTAAAGACTACATACATATATATACATTTTTTTACATTTTTTTATACATGATATGTTCTTTGTAACCAGTTGCAAAATGTAATGTTCCGGTAGGATTTCTTAATTAAATCAGTTAGAACAGTGGTTCTCAACCTGTGGTACGCGTACCACTGGTGGTACGCCAGCTCCCGCTAGTGGTACGCGGAGGAATCTGACATATAAAAAATATTTTTTTATTTTATTTAACCAGATGAAAACATTGAGACAAAATCTCATTTACAATGCTGACCTGGCCAAGAAGGCAGCAACGTTACACGTTCTTACACATAACACAGACATATAAAATACAGAAAACACAACTAAGTAAACAAAAATACGAAAAGCAGTCACTACATTGTGCACATTTGGGACAGTAAGAAAGGTACACTACTTATTTCTACAAGAGCAGCTGGTGGTAAGGACCTCAGACAACTTCAATTTAAAACAGGCTATAGGGACAAGTGCCGTCAGTTTAAGGCGTGATTGAAGGTCATTCCAAGACCAAGGACCATAATGAAAAAGACTCCTTTTTCCAGCCTCAGTCCGCACAGCAGGTACCTGGAACCGTATCCAGGCACTGGTTCTGAGGTTGTAAGAGTCACAAACTGGAGCAAATCTGGCACATATGTACAGTGGAAGCTTACCTAAAATGGCTTTATACATTAATAAAAACCAATGCTGCATCCTACGCATACTAAGTGAGGACCATCCAGTTAGGCTATACATTTTGCAATGATGAGTCCTATAGGGTGCATTTGATATATATATCGCAGTGCAGCATGGTAGAGTGGGTCAAGTTTGGCCAAAACAGTGGGACAGGCAAATCTATAAATTGTATCACCGTCAAGCTGGGACAGGAATAAGCCAGAGACCAACCTTTTACGGGAAGAAGTTGAAAAACAAAATGTAAGTCTGTAAAGGAAGCCAAGAGTGAATTAGAATTTCTTAGTTAGAATTTCAATGTGGTGTTTAAAGTTTAGATTTCTGTCCAACCAAAAGCCCAAATATTTGTATGTATCAACAAACTCAACGGAGACGCCATCAAGGGTGTCAATGGAAAGGCAAGAGGACGCTGACTTGGGAGCAAAGAGCATTGCTTTGGTTTTCTTACTGTTCAATAGCAGTTTCGAATCAATAAGCGCATGCTGTTGCGTGATAAAATCAGTTTTTAAATTGGAAATGGCCATATCCAGAGAAGGAGCACATGAGTATACAATAGTGTCATCAGCATACATACAGGGTTCCCGCAGGGTCTTAAAAAGTCTTACATTTGATAATCTGAATTTAAGGCCTTAAAAAGGTCTTAAATATGACCAAAAAAATAAGAAAGGTCTTAAATATGATTTAGAAGGTCTTAAAAATGATCGGATTTGAAAGGTACTTCTGTGTTGCGATCGCATCTAAATGTGTTTTGGGGGAAATGTCCGGGCTGCAAAGTAACCAGTACGGCCTTTCAGTTCCCCCCAACAATTTGTATTGAATTAAATCAACATGGAACCAGTAATCACTAACTGTGTTTCCCCCGGCCCCTTATCGGAGAACACCCAGCTAGTAACCTAGCAACTAAGCTAGCGGCAGTCAGAAACTAAGGTATCTTCGAATCTATTTACAAACAAATATGGGGAAGTGTAAGTTCAACCATATTTGGTTGGAAAACATCGAATTAAGTGCTTGGTTGAAACCAGTTGAGGGGAACGTGTTTGAAGCCCCCAAAAAAAAGATAGCGTTTGTTTTGCTAATGTAGCGTTAGCTAGTGCAGCAGCAGCTAGATCCCCTCCTGGGTTTTAGGCGGCGGAAGTGACGTAATCTGCCACCCAGGACAAAAGATGAGCATATTAAATGTATTATTTTCGGTTGTGTATTTGTGTTTCCAGGTATAACATTTAAGTTATAATAACAATCATAATTTGTGGATTAATTTCATTATGGTATTTTAGTTTGTTTCAGATTAACTTTTGTATTTGATGTTGCAATTTAATTTCTCCAAGAGAGACAAAAATCACTAAAAGATCTGGTGGATATCTGACCAGTATTTATATATATCCTAAATGTTCTTTGGGTTTTATCCACAAATGCAACACAAATAAGAACTGTAAGTTATTATTTAATAATCAAACCATTATTATTGAAATGTAAGTATATTTCACACATTTTAATGTTGTTATCTATGATCTCATTATTCGTTAATGAACCTCATATTTGTGACAAGACGTGCGTGAGCGGAACTCTCCTCTATTTAGGGTAAACGTTAAACTTTTAATACAAAAGTTGCCGACTTCTCATCCACGATTACGTCACTTCCGCCACCTAAAACCCAGGAGGTATACGATCTAGCACTACACTCACACACACACAGAGACACACACACTTTTTGTCCAACACGCTAACACAGTTCTGTGTACTGTTATGCTGTTATGTTCAGTCATCGTTCTTATGTTGAACATGAATACATTTCATGTACGCATTTCTTTTTTCATAGCAATTTTCCTACATACTTTCTTGCCGTGAAATAGGTCTTAAATTCTATTCAAAGTGGTCTTAAAAAGGTCTTAAAAAGTCTTAAATTTGAGTTGGTGAAACCTGCAGGAACCCTGTACATATGATAGGTAGAAAATTGCATCTGATTACAAATATTGTTTACATATAATAAAAAGAGCAAGGGCCCCAAAATAGAGCCCTGTGGAACTCCCTTCTCCAAGGTGACAGGGTCAGAGACAGTACTACCCAACATTAGACAGAATGTGGTGATCTACAGTGTCAAATGCTTTGGCTAAGTCAATAAACAATGCAACACAAAAAATATTTTTTATCCAAAGCAGCCTTAATATCGTCTAAGACTTTCAGACTGGCAGTCACAGTACTGTGCTTTGATCTATATCCAGATTGCATAGGGTTATGGATGTTGTGTGAATTTAAAAAAAGTTTTAGCTGAGTAGAAACTAGGGACTCAAGAATCTTCGATAACACAGAAAGATTTGAGATAGGACGATAGTTATTCAACTCAGTGGGATCACCAGCTTTCAAGAGGGGCAATACAAGAGCTTGCTTCCACACAGCTGGGAGAGATTAAACATATCAGTAACTGGTTGAGCTATAATCTGAGCTGCAATTTTTAAAAAGAAAGGATCTAGACCATCAGGCCCGGCAGACTTTTTAGGATCAATTGAGTGCAAACCGTGTAAGACTTCAGAGACCGAGAAAGAAGCGAAATCAAAAACAGGGGAGTTCATCTCTTGACTATGGCTGTGAGTACAACCATACAGAGAGTCATGACTTTGCTCATCAAAAATGTGACCAGCCTTTTTGAAGTGAGCATTAAAGGCATTAGACATATCATTTGTACACTCATAAAAACGATTCAAGCCCTTCTTAGACTTGACACAATAAACAAATGTTCGCTTTATTAAATATTTTTAATTAAGAAATAAACCTAAGTATAGTTCATTAGTGCAACACAAATTACTTACTTATTAAATGTATTTAGGACAGATCAACTCAAAATGAATTGTTTTCATCTGGGGACCGCCCCTTTGCACATCACATCCCCTTTGCACATGCGCAACATCCGTTCTGTCTTTTACCGCCTTTTGTCTGACACTGACTGTGGAAGCTGACTGTGGACAGTCTATTCTTTGGTAAGTATTTATTTTAGTAGTCTTTTAGTAGTCTCTAGTAGTTTAGAACGTACCCTGTTTCCAAGTAATGCCTTTTCATAATATCGACAAGAATATTTGAAACCACCGTCTTATATTTTGCTCCGTTTTTAGTTGGGTAAACGGCAAGCTAGCTATAGCTAGCCAGATAACTGGTAGCTTGAACTAGCTTGCTACATGTGGGTAGCATTGAATACCTGCTGGATAATGGAGATCAGTAGATTGTATTATATTAGATTTAATGTTATTGTCATTGAACACAGTACACCAAAATTCAGTTTATATCCAACCAAAAAAATGCAAAGAGTAATTAAAGTGCATGAGGTAACAGTAGGGGGCAGAGCCTGCATGCCCCTGCAAGCACCGCCATTTTCTATCATAAAGCAGGTCTGTCCACCTGATTCCATTTTACTTCTCAGAGTAGTTTTAATGCTGCATACTTTTTGCCCTCTGCACCCAAAAGGCGAAACCTCAGAAACGCTGGAGAACGAGAGAATTGCTATGTTTGTATGTGTTGACTGTTTTTATTATTGTCTATAATGATTAATGGCTCCACAATCGCAATTTGCCAAAATCCTACATCCCAATTTGGTAGTAATTCTGATAAACAAGTAACACATTGTTGTATTTTGTTTGTCAATAATATTTTTAAGGTGAATGCAGAGTTCTTGCGCATCACCATCAAGCCACTGCAATCGAAGTTCATGTATCAGCTGGACCACTTTTCCGACAAGCTGCTACAAATCTTCACCAGCAAAGGAGGAGTGAAGGGGAAAAAGATAAAGGAAGCCCTTGCAATCACAGATTTGGTTAGTAGAAATGCATTTTTCTTCAGATACCATGTCCTGCTTAGGGACATTTGGACTGATACAACCTTTCTGGTCTTCAGACAACCGCTCTGTCGCACCCACATTAACTAAATGTTGTCTTCATTTGTCGACCCTGCTTTAGTGTGACAACATCAACACCAGGAGGGAGTGCATCCTGAAAAGCCTTGTAATATACCTAAATGAAGATCCAGACTCGTTCTTCAAGGAGTATCTGGTAAGTTTATACAATATTTTTCCAATGTAGCGTTGAACAGGGTTACCCTAACTTATTAATACCATGGCATGTATTTATAATGAGAAAATCCTATGGCACACCACGATCCATACCCAAGGCTAGGTGTCTATAATGTCAACTTCTCGCTTGCGTGTATTACTTAAGTATCAATAAATAAATACAGGAATAAATAAGGAAATAAATAAATAAATATGGATATTAATGAATAAACAAATGTATACATTAATTCAGGGATAAATAATTATATACATAAATAAATAAAATAATAAATAAATGCTGAAATAAATACATTTAAGAATAAATAAATGTAGAAATAAGTAGGTAAATGCATAAATAAATAAATATGGCAATAAATAAACGTATCAATTAATACAGAAATGAATAAATACAGAAATAAATAAATAAATGCTGAAATAAATAAATTCTAGAATAAATAAATGTTGAAATACGTAGGTAAATGGATTAATAAATACAGAAATACATGTTTAAATTATTACAGGAATAAATAAATAAAATAATAAATAGATTCTGAAATAAATAAATACATGAAAAAATAATAAATATAGAAATAAATAGGTAAATGTATGAATAAATAAGTAAAAGTTGATAAGCAAACAGGACATACATGGATAACTATCTTTATTAGATTTAATTTATTTCTACATTTTTGTACAACTATTTATTTCTGTATTTCAGGTATTGATAAGGAGGTCCTTATCTCAGTTTAAAGCAGTATTGGTCAATTAGGCGAGCCAGACAGAAGCAAATCTGCTTCTCTAAACTGCAGTTGATGGTTTAAGAATGCTTATTTATATTTCATACACAGTTTTCTGTTAGTGGGGTTCAGCTTTTTACTTAACATAAGTGTTGTGTGTTTGTGTTGTTTTTCAGGCCTCCGCCGCTGACGATGCAGAGAGGGACATTTCCAACACAGTCATGGGGATTTACACGATCCGAAGAAACGGGGATGGGGGGCCAGAGGACGTGGGAATTGTTATCGAAGGCATTAAAGTCATGGAAAACGTAGGCAGCGTCATTGTGGGACTCATCATGCTCTTGGGGCTCATTTATGCCCTTGATCTCAGCTTCCCGGACAACCTGAAGTACACCTTTGAGTTTCTACAGAAGGTCGTAATGAACTTGGATGGGCACAAGCTGAATGCAAAAATACAGCAGCTGAAAATCAAGCTGTTTGCATAAGAGGTGAACAACATGTGAACAAGTGTCAAGTTTCCTTAACAAATATTTTGCTTTTTTTGTAATTGTAGGTTCAAAGCAAATGGCTACACTACACTTATTCAATTACCAAATATACTGTAGGGTTTTGCGCAGTGCACTCTTTTATATACAAAAATCACCCAATGATATTCCCTGTTTGGAGAGCAGTGCAAAGCCTCCACCTTTTATAGTGTCTTTGTTGTTTGTGGCACTGGGAGATCTATAATAGCTGGGTGTTCATTTTTCACCAGTTTCGGCACTGTTACGAGAGTGCTATTTACACCACTCTTAAATTGTTCTTTTAAAAAATATTTTTAAATCTTGCTCTGTGTATTCAAGTAAAGTTAATATTGAGATGTGTATATAAATATTGATGTTGAATTGAGGATTACTGTCACCTTCCTCATCCATGATTGGCATTATTATTATTATTTTTCTCAGTTGCTTTTATCTCCTGCTCAGTCTGTTTATTGATATGTTTTCTAAAAAAAGAAATGCAGACAGACAAATAACTCTAATTGACAGAGAGCTGTGACTCTGTTTACACAAGTAAAGGGGAGGATTGGCTATCCACCTCAAGGTGTAATTGTTATCTGAGAATTTTCAATAAAAATATCTCAACCAGGTTTTGTCTCATGAGTGTCTTAATGGGGGGATAAAGGGAAAAATTATTATATTTTACGTTATTTCTTTACCAATTAATTATATTAGTTTGAGTTGGACAAATGTAAATTCATTTAATTTACGTAACGTAATAATTTTATTTCAGCTGTATTTGATAAAAATGAGTTGGACTAACTCAATTCAATTTTATTAAATGGATGTTCTTAGTTTCAGTTGGGTCTACGAATATTTATTGGATGGAAATCCTGCCCACAATTGAATTGAGTTCATCCAATGAGTTATTTTTTTGAGTGTATCTGAAATAAAAGAATCACTGACCTTCAGTTTTTTGTGGGAAACTAGAAACCTTCTTGTTCTGAAGTGATTTAATTGTTTTCCAGAACTTAGAATGGCCATTAAAACAATCAGTGGTTAAGCTCAGATAGTAATCAGCTTTAGCTTTTTTAATAAGGGCTGAACATTTATTTCTGAGGAAACGAAAAAGAAGCCAGTCATCACTAGTGTTAGACTTTCTAGCTAAAGACCATTGCTTATTGCGATCATGAATGAGATCAGATAATTCTCTAGTAAACCATGGAGTGTTCCTATTCTTAACTCTGAATTTTCTAAGGGGGGCATGTCTATTAATAATCGATAAAAAGTGATCAATAAAGAATTGGACAGCAACATCGACAGATGGAATTAATGCTATGAAGTGCCATTTAATCTCTGCCAGATCGTGTAGGAAAGCCTGCTTAGAGAAGTGTTTGAAGCAGCGCCTGAGCACAATAAGGCCCTTGGCTTTGGGCAACTTAGTGCTCCTAACGCAAGCAATAGTGCAATGGTCGCTGATATCATTAGGAAAAACACCAACAGGGAGTATCAGGGAGTGAGACTGTGTTGCTCTACCAGACCGTTGGTCTGTGGGCGGTAGGGAGCAAAGACTTATTTTTATGCCTAATTTGGTACGCACACTCTTGTTCATCTGTTTACACATTTAAATATAATTTCAGAAAATGACACGTGGACAAAGTTCACTTTAAAGACATATTACTATCATACAATAAATATAGGCCTACAATTTATTTGAAAAAAACAGAATTAATAAGGCCATCATTACCGCATTCACAAACTCAGTCTCCTGGTCCGTGAGAATTATTTTTGGAGCCTTAAACTGGTGACAAATGTTATGATTTTTTCTGTGAACTCTTCTACACGTTTAGTCTTCAGTGGATATGCTTGTGTCCATCTTGTGTAATAATCGATCATCACGCACACATACTGATTGCCACTGGTTGTTAGTGCTAATTTACCGATGAGGTCCATTCCAATAAGCTCAAACGGTTGTGTTACCTAGAAAAATCAAAAATGAGACAACATTGGAAGAGGCTTCCTCAATTTTACAGATTATTTTTCTCTGTTTGTGTTTCAAAGCATTACGTCATGTGTCTTCTGATTTCACAGGCCAGTATTATGATGTTAAAACCCAAACAGGTCTGAGACATACATGTTTGGGTTCATCTCAGGGGCCACATATTGAAAACTCAGCTGAGCAAAATTGTCATAGAGTAGAGCTCTATTATACACATTGCTGACTTCAATAATATGGATATAAGATGAAATCCATGGAGTAAATCACACAAAAACAACTGCCACGGTCATGTTTGTGGATGTGTTGAAAACGTTTTTTAATGAAGCCACATGCAGCATATTGTGTCAAGCTGCAGGTGCCCTCAACAGTAGTCTCAAGAGAGCACTAAACAAAGTGGTGAAGGAATTTATGATGCTAGATTTATCAATGAACATGGTGAAATGGGCCCAAAGGTTCAGTAAGCAAACGAAGCCCAGCATTACATTTAGTTTTTGTCTTGACCTATCATTTGGGTCTGCAGTGGATGTCAGACTTTGCAGTCAGAAACAAGGAGCGCTGTGCCGCTCGCTGTGTGTTTGAGAGAGAGGAGAGTGACAGAGAGAGGGGAAGAGAAGGTGGACTATTGCACTCAATGCTTCTGTAGGCTAATTTATTAATAATATTAATTTGAATGTCAACGTTATGAATGACGCTTCAAAGCTTCGAACTATTGGGTACAGCCCTAATACAGAAAAGACCATTGTTCGACATCCTATGCTGTCAGTTTTATCTATAACACCTTGATGCGTGTGACTGCAATGACTGGCTTACGTCCATGACGGTCATAACACCATTGTGTGAGTTTTTTGTTTAATTCAAGGGAACTCCTCACTACTCAATAAAACTGACGATGCCTTGAATGACTGGAGAACCTTAATAGCATTATGTTATTCCTGCATTTTTTTGGACAGTAACAGTATATGAAGGAAAACATAATACCTGTATTGGAGTATATTGAACCTCTTGCTTTATCAGTTGCTGAGTTGACTGGCACACTGCACATTCTGCCACCTGTACAAAACATTTGACATGATAGTTAAATAAACTGCAAAAGCTTGGTTAATAAGAAATGTGTTTGATTGAATGTCCACTTGTAATTTAACAAATCAACTGGATATTAGTTTAAAACATTTTTTGTCTCAGTCTAGAGTTTAATATGCCATCTGTTGAGGATAATGTGCCTATGGATATTGTGTAAAGGCCTCCTTTTGAGTGCTATATATGTTCAACCATTACATTCTATATAGTATATACAAAAAAGTATTGATATAGGACCATGTCATAGTCAGCTCTCTGTAACTGTTGATGGTGATAGTGCCTGCTTGCAAGTGTAAAGATTTTCGAGAATATCTTGAAAGACATCTTTTTTGTCTTTTTTACAGAATTCCCACCACCATTTTCCTATGTATGTAGGTTATCAGAATCACAGTAGTTTAAAAGCACATTTAGCTCACTAACACTAGAACTTTTACTGTTGTGAGGCTATCAATATATCAACATGCAGTCCCAAATAAACATACAGCTTTTACTATACAGTTCCTGAGCACAGCTATTGGAGTTGAAAATGAAGAAATTAGTACCATCTCTCCGTGGTTATATGTTTGCGTTTGTATATTATATATTAATATATTTATTATTTCGTTTTACTTCATATGATTTGGCCTGCTTTCAGAAATGGAGTTAGCAAGAACTTTTACAAGACAAGATGGCTGGGGATAACGAAACGCATTCTTTTAATTGCGTAAGGATAAATGATACTAACCTTCAACATGGTACGTTGACGCTTTGCGTCGAATTTCCGACTTTTGTGCTTTTGTAAGTTCACTTCTATATTTGCCATGAACTTTGTACTGCAGAATCTCTTGGTGTAATTGAGGTTCCATGTTGTCTGAATGATGACAGGTTAATTAGCTAAGCTGCCAACGCATTCACCGTGGCTCTCTGGTCTTCAAGCCACACCTACTGTACTAAAAATGTATGTCGCACTTTAGATTACTTTGGGATGCATGATGACAGACGATGACAGACGGTGCTGACGAAGATGATTATAATAGCCATAATGCCTTGTCAGACTATAATCACATTTTAAACTTTTTAACTGTTTTACCGCTTTCACACCAAGTACTTAGCCGGTACTTGTCCCCGGTACTTGTTCCCCTCGAACTCTTTAGTCCCTGGAACTGTCCTAGTAGATCCATGGATGTATATTAAGAACTGGATACAGCGTCGGAGGCGGGGTCTCGTTCTTTCCTATGAGAGCTGCTCAGTGGCGCATGAAGGCAAAATGGCCCAACTTTTGAGAGAGCGAAACGTCACAGATTACCCGTCATGCCTGGCTGTCCAACCCAGTCTCACGGCATTTCGTGTTATAGTCACAAAATTAATTTAATCTATTGATTCGTGTTCACCAACACGATTTTCGCATTATTTTCGTGTCACACAGAACGATTTTAAAAGCAAAGTATTTCTATTGCTAGTATTAAAAAATTGGCAAAATCGTGTTGGTGAACACGAATCAATAGATTTATTTTGTGACTATAACACGAAATGCCGTGAGACTGTGTTGGGCTGTCAGAGCAGAAGAACCCGTATGTGCAGTCATAGAGCATGCGCCCCTTAAGCCCCTCCCCCCGAGCTCCCACTCTCGGCTCACTAGAATGAATGGAGAGAGAAAATAAATCAAGATTCGGCTTTTAGTACATTTTACAACTTTAACCTGTTAAGCCGGCGGGGGCTGCGGAGTTTTTTTCACGAAACTGTGTCTCAGGGCTTCTTAACATTTAGAAACCTATTAATGTGTCATACCCACTTAACGGGAAGAAACTCAGCTAACTGACGATACGAACCATTTTTATCGAAACAAAACAGGTCTCACAAGAAGCGTCTAAATGAGCCCTGAGCGAAGAAATGCTAACGCACTTAGCACAGAACTCACGGTAGAAATACCTTATTACTTATCGGATCTGCACAAACGAGATTCCACAGATTCTAGAAATATAAGTATCATCACTGAGCGAACAAAACTCGCAGCAGGGGAAGAAAACCTAGACATCACACGATGTAGCTTTACGGAGCAAAAACGGGACATTGTCTTACCTTTGCTGTTGTTCTGATCAAAAGTTGTGTTCACTGGCATTAAAACGATAAAAATGCTGCTGAAGGTTAATCAATAGGTTAATCCAATGTGTCTGTGTCACTTTGAAATTATTACTGATAATCCATCGTCATATTTATGGCAAAAACTGAGTTTTCATATATAGCTATTATGATAGCTACGAGAGTGTATGACAGCTTCCGGTTTGGGGCATTCTGGCTGCGCATCACTCTATTCACCAATGGGTAATGTTTAGATCGATTTTAGGAACTTCCCCTCGATTCTATTGGCTCTAACGGTTAAAAAGAGATGTCAATCATCAAAATCGACCGATGGGTTCCAGAGGTATAGAAAATCCACCCAAATGACCCCAGAAGTGGTTTTTTTTTCTTCTAAATCTCTCTAAAAAGGTCGAATTTCACTTGTTTTGCATCAATCTTGATACAGGGTACTTATTATATGTTATAGTTTGGATTCCTAAAGCTTTTAGTCTACTATCCCATCATTCAAGGGTGGTTTTCACTATAGGTAATGTTTTTCTTTTGGACAGACACTATCATTTAATTTTTTTGACTATGTTCAATCTGAATTTACATTAAAATAAAAAAAATCTATATTGATTCAGACTTTTCTACATCCAACTCACAGGTTTATCATTGCTTTGAGAAAAAATATTATTAATTTACCCCTTTTAGAAATGAAGATATAGTCATTTGTTCTGGGAATGTCATTTCCGAGCCTGAGACCTGAAAACAGGCTCAGGGCTTAGCCTGTTTTTCAGGTCTCAGGCTCGAAAATTACAAATTATAGTGTCCGTCCAAAAAAATGTTTTTACTTATAGTGAAAACTACCCTTGGATGATGGTAAGGTAGACTAAAAGCTTTAGGAATCCAAAGTACAACATATAATAAGTACCCTGTATCAAGATTGATGCAAAACAAGTGACATTTGATCTTTTTAGAGGTTTAGCAAAAAAAAATCCACTTCTGAGGTGATCTGGGTGGAAATGGCCTTTTTTACCGTTTCTCTGGAACCCATTGGTCGATTTTGGTGATTGACATCTCTTTCTGACCGTTAGAGCCAATAGAATCGAAGGGGAGTTTCTACATACACACCAACGTTACCATTGAGAAATGACAGCTATGCGCACACAGTTTTGCATGAGAGTGAACCTATCTCTCGCTCTGACATCTGAAAATGGAAAAGCAGGTTTATTGCTTATGGATTATCAGAAATCATTTCAAAGGGACACAGACACATCGGATTAACCTATGGATTAACTTCAGCAGCGTTTTTATCGTATTAATGCCATTGAAGACCACTTTTGACCAGAGAACGACACAGGTAGGCCATGTTGCCGTTTTTAGCTACCTAGCACCACATGTTTTGATGTCTGTTCTTGTTAATATCTTCGCGAGTTCTTATCATGGAGTGATAATGTATGTACCTATCGATTCTGTGTCATCTCACGATGCTAGTTGATATGTTGGATGTGCAGTTAAGATAAGTAATAAGGGTGTTATGAGTGAGTTTCTGTGCAGTAATCGGTTAGCATTTATTCGCTCTTGGCTGCTTCAGAGGCTGAGCGTTAGCATTGTGGGTTTTTTGAAAAAAAACAAAAAAAGATTATCGGTTAGCTGAGTTTCTTCCCGTTACATGGATATAAAACATTCATAGTTTATTAAATATTAAGATGCCCTCAGACGCTGTTTCCTGCAGATGACGCGTTTTTCCCCCCGGTACCGGGGGGGGCGGTGTAGAACAGGTTAAGGACTTAATGATTCTAATAAGGGCTATAAAATAGTTCATACTGGGTAGTTTATTTAATTTAAAATATAAATATCTGCTGATTTACAGACGTCTCTTTCCCCATGTTAGTCAATGGAAAAAAGTTTTTCTGGGCCCAGTGACGTCACGGACTGATAGGGAAGTTGCAGTACCGCCGTTTGGACACAACGACTTTTGGGCACAGAGTCCAGCGCACTTCCTGTGGGCTTGAGTAGATCGCTTTCTCACCGGAATAAGTCCCTGAGGGAGGATTAGGCAAATGAAGCCGCTGACGTCACATCTTCTTCTTCTGCTTTGGGTTTACTGGCAGGCTTACTATGTAGTGGTTTATCTGCTATTTATCTTTGCACTAAGGTGTGTTTGCTGCTGAGCCTATTTACTATGAATACGACACACCTGGGACAGCGTGATGCCGTTATTGTTATTATTGCACTATTGAAATTTTGCCTGTCTTGACTGTGCTAAATAAAAGAGAGAACCAAAAGCACTGTACAAAATATCAGCTTTATTGTCACGCTGTTCTGATACCTCATAAGAGAAGAGCTGTGCGCGTTTCTTTACCGAACAACGCTCGTAAACTTTGGAGTTCGGGACTGGCTTCAGTAGAAGCTGCTGGGTCGCGTCTTCCGAGTAAATCGCCAGAAGCGCCGACACCTCCTCATCACTCCACCGCTCCCATGTTTTCTTTTGTGTTGCCAATGCCATAAGTTAGTCTCTCTCCGTTGGTGCGCTGGGCTAAAGCGAGCAAATAAAATGGCGGCTTCACAAAACTTTTCAGAGTTTTACGGGGCGTGGTTTGCAATTCGCCCAGCCAATCAGAAATTGTTAGTGTGGCTGACACACCCACGAACCATTTCCTCCTCAGGAAAGTACTATATCTAGCAGGGACTATCTGGGGGTGAAAAGGTTCGCGCGAACTAGGGACTAGTTCCAGATCCTTTTTGGTGTGAAACCAGATCCCCCCCTATCGGCCTAGTTCGGGGGGAAAAGTACTCCGTGTGAAAGCGCCTTAGGAAATGCTACTAAAATAAAATGTTAACAACTCTGAATGTTCATAAACTATAGACTAAAGATTATTTATCACCATTGATGAACCGAAAAGGAAATGATATCGTTTCCAAACCGTACTTTGCCGTACAAATCATTGAAATGTCTGGGAGTTTTCGCTTTAAGCTGTGCGCGCTCCCGCAAGGTGCATGCATATCTTGGCGCGCATGCATATTTCGGCATAACAGCGTTCGCTGCTCGTCATGCAAGTATCGTGTACTTAAATTTATGTATGTTTAAATAATTGTAGACTCACAAGTGTGCACTCATGGTCGCGCTACAGAAAAGGGAGGGGAAAAGGGAGGTTTAGTGACGATTTAAACCTTATTTATTGACGAACGGAAGAGAGCAGGAAATGTTTGGTGTGTGTGTGTGTGTGTGTGCCGCCGGCTGTCAGTGGCAGAGTCGGTCACTCTGTGATCCGCTCCGTCACACCCATAGTGAAAAGTTTATCTTTTCATTATACTCTGTAGTGTTTTAGCTTATTGTTTTGGTTCACCCTGCATTTTACTTTTGATTTCACTCAAAACGTTCTCCATCCATCCATCCATCCATCTTCTCCCGCTTATCCGTGGTCGGGTCGCGGGTGTAGCAGTTCCAGCAGAGAAGCCCCAAACTTTCTTTTCCCTGGCCACATCAACCAGCTCTGACTGGGGGATCCCAAGGCGCTCCCAGGCCAGCGAAGAGATATAATCCCTCCACCTGGTCCTAGGTCTACCCCTTGGTCTCCTCCCAGCTGGACGTGCCTGGAACACCTCCCTAGGGAGGCGCCCAGGTGGCATCCTTACTAGGTGCCCGAACCACCTCAACTGGCTCCTTTCGACGCGAAGGAGGAGCGGTTCAACTCCGAGTCCCTCCCGGATGACTGAACTTCTCACCCTATCCCTAAGGGAGACGCCAGCCACCCTGCGGAGAAAACCCATCTCGGCCGCTTGTATCCGCGATCTCGTTCTTTCGGTCATGACCCATCCTTCATGACCATAGGTGAGGGTAGGAACGAAAATGGCCCGGTAGACAGAGAGCTTTCCCTTATAGCTCAGCTCTCTTTTCGTCACAACGGTGTGGTAAAGCAACTGCAGTACCGCTCCCGCTGCTCCGATTCTCCGGCCCATCTCACGCTCCATTGTTCCCTCACTCGAGAACAAGACCCCGAGATACTTGAACTCCTTCACTTGGGGTAAGGACTCATTCCCTACTTGGAGTGGACGTTCTCATCATTGTAATTTCCATTTTTTTCCAGTTAAAAAAAGAAGGTAGGGAAATACAAAATGGCTATGATAACACAAACAATACAAATATAGAGATGATGAGTTCTGATGCTCAGTTATCGCATAACCATCAAAACATTTGTTTGACCTATGTGTGTTGAACCATACCAGCTTTAGTATTATTACACCTAGAGAATGTTTCAGTTTTGTAAAACCCTAAGAAATAACAGCCTTTATTTTTTTTCAACACTATGGCAGTTAAACGTTTTCTTAAACCAAGAATCACAATCATCAAATGTCTCAAAAAGGTGTTGTTTTCTAATTGTAGTCTTTTCACACAATCAAAAAAAAATCTCATCTAGAGTTTTCTGTTTGCTGTTAAGAGACGGTTTTTGTGCACAAAGAACTTTTTTTTTTTTTTTTTATTCTAGACCTTTTGAATGCCCTTGAATTCAACTGTCGGTAATTCAACATCCGAAGCTTCTGAGGCTCTACTTTAAAACGATAGATGCTCAGTATTGATTGTGTCTGGCATGCCCATCCTGCAAATATCACAGGCATAGAAGAGATTGTCATTACACAAACTCTCACAAGCTCTCAGCTCTTATTTCTACTCATTGCTCTGTGCATGATGACATCAAAGTAAAGAGCACTGTGTCAAGATCAAACAAGACAGGGAATCAGTGAAGCAAAGGAGGAAGTGTTCTGATGTACTTATTGACAGGGGCTTACAAGAGCTTATGAGGGTTATCAGTTGGAAGGGGACGCTGAATATAGCCAGTGGCCCTTTGTTTTTTACCTGCTGGCCATTTCAGGTAAAGAAAGCAATAGCTTAGCTTGTACTTCGCAATAATATTCTCTTTCTAAATGTGTTTCAGTAAAGGATAATTTGCAGCAAGACGGCCATTACCTCAAAGGTGTTCTTACCATGTTGTTCCCATACCGTGTTCCCTTTATTGTTTACTTCCTATCTGTCTTCTTCTGATGGAAAACTGATGTTTTTTTAGGCCACTGATCTTAAATTGACTGGATTTCTTTCTGCAGATGATATGACTGCACATAGACTTTTTGTCTACTATCCCATCATTCAAGGGTGTTTTTTTTTTGGACAGAAACTATAATTTACATTTTTTTACTATGTTCAATCTGAATTTATTTTAAAATAAAAACATCTATATTGATTCTGACTCTTCTACATCCAACTCACAGGTTTATCATTGCTTTGAGAAAAAATATTATTAATTTACGCCTTTTAGAAGTGAAGATATAGTCATTTGTTCTGGGCATGTCATTTTCGAGCCTGATACCTGAAAAACAGGCTAATAATGTTTGAAAATGACTAATCAGCATCAGTTTTCAATTAAGCCATGTATTGATACAGAATATGTGATGCATATCGTCACTGTTGGGCAGAAATGTTGACTTTCCCAATATATTACAGTTTGGTAAAATTAGTAAACACTGGTTCTGTTGTTCAGTTCTTGTTAAATTGTCTTTAAATATGTTGAAATACTTGCAACAGTCATTATATTTTTAGTATTTAACCAATATCAAGCTACAATTGACTCCAATGTTGCTTGACAAGCAAATGTGGAGATGGGTGTTTTGGTCGTAATAAAAGTAGTGCCTTGTATCTCAGGCAGTGAATGCATCGTTGTGGATCAGCTAGCTATTTTAGTCTTCTCAGCAACACTTCCAACTAACAGAAGTATAACATTTAGTTTAGCATTATGATTATAAACAGCTAGACCCACTGCATAGTTTTAGCTGAGTGACAAGGTCCAGGTCAATAGAGCCGGTCATGACTCTTGGCGCACCGCCACTGGGGAAATGTGCCCAGTTTGGCTAGCCAGAGCTAGGGAGAGCAAGAGATCCTCCCACACAGTGCAGCAGTTTCTGAACCAACTGAGTTGAATCCCCCGGGCAAACTGCACTGGCCCAACCTGTCAAGAAGTGTTCAAATGTCTTGGCCTAGGGTTAATTATGAAACTGTAGTGGGCTATTATGAAACTGTGGGACACATTTTGTCGAACAAAATCGCCTTGTCACTGCTTACCTTCAGTTCTGCTGTTTTTTCCAACAGAATCAATAACCGGGGTGAAGTTATGAGGTGTTGCTTACAGTTTAAGGTTTCAAAAGTTAAATGTATTCACAATACCATCATTGGTAAAATATTCATAAAACCCACAGGCAGACGTAAAGGGTAACTAATAACTTTGATTTTAAAAAGAAAAAGAAAAATTCAAAAAAGGTTTTTCAGCAAACCCAACAGCCAAGATGTGTAATGATTACTTAAAGGTCACCTATTATGCAAAATCCACTTTTATACATAAACATGTGTTCCCTCTGTGTAAAGATATTCTGAAAGTTTCAGGAAAAAGATGCGCTCACTTGTGGTCCTGATCCATTTATATAAAAACCTGTCTGAAAATGAGCTGAACAGATTTTGGCCACTTTATGATGTCATAACGATTTTTTGGCTTGTGTAACCATTAGCCAATAGATGGTTACAAAAGTAAAAGTAATTAGCTACAACTATATGATAACAATAAACACGTATTGGCTAACAGTGGTTTGAAGCATATTTAAACAGGGTCAACACTCATCAGCCAACTGCCTTTCGCAACCCTCTTCCTTCCCCAGGTTGAATAGGTTGGAAACCTCAAATTGACTACATTTGTATTGTCTCTTAAAAGTAATTAACTGTCTGGCCAAAAACAGAACGAGCAGAGAGAGACAAATACCAAAGTGTTGAAAAGCAACAAAGAACATGGTGCATTAAAACGGCAATAAACATAAACAAACCCTTATATACTTGTAAGAAAAATCATGTGAAAGTTCTAAATCTGTCCATTCCTGATATGAAGCTGCAGGTATAAAAGTTTACATTTCAGATCTTTATTGCTAGTTTAAAAAGGCCAAACATATATATATGTTTTATAGCAAGGGTTAGAGACAAGAAGATTGGACTAAGGTCAAGCCCTAAGATATTCTTTCTGAGGCTTCCCATTGGACGGCAGCCTTAATGGACAACCACATTCCACCTCTAAGTGGTTTGACATCTTGCTGCCATAAATAAACGCTAACAGGGACGCTCTATTAGGCTAAACAAGGCCCTGTGTGTCCCTCCAAAGCCATGAAGCGCCATCCTAATGGTACACTAATGCCTTTATTGGATTACCCCAACATCTCCTATTCCAGTGCGCAAATACAGCATTCTGTTGGGTTTGATGGAATGGAGAAGGCCTGGGTGCGATTGATATCAACCCGTTCCAAGATGTCCGCAATTAAGAGTATTTCCAGATAAAGATTATACTAATCTCCGATTACTAAATGCTTTTTTCGTTCACAGACACTGTGGATATTGTGTAGGGTTGAGACTGATTTCATAATTCGCCAATGCTTTTAGACTTGCCAACATGTGGCCATAGGAATTACATGTCACTCTCATAAGTAAGAACACTGCACCATAAGCGAGTTTCGATGAAAGCTTCCACAGAATTGCATTAATAATAATACTGATTTTCATTAATTCCCCACACCTTTGTGCATTTACGGAGATAAAATACTAATGATTGCACATTATTTACATTGCCCCAGAGGTTATACATTCTAACCTGCAGACCGCGGAAGCAATTACTGTGCGAATAATGCAGATGGTGCAACAAAGTACTTACGGAAATGGTTTTCCCATTAGGCAGACACTTTGGTTTCTATAAAGCACCTTGACTTATGTGTCATCCCCTTTGAAATTGTGTGTGTGGTGAATGCATTTAAGCATTTGTGTCCATACATGTGGAATGTTCTGTATGTGCATGCATGTTAATGGATATTAATGCCTATTCCCCAGTGTTTAACAAAGAGGATGTTACAAAGCACTGACAGCTTTTAGGGGCGGCAACACTAAAGAGGTAATAGTCTAAAGAAACCATTTTGTTTCCAAGAGGTTTGTAAAAACTATATTTGCCAACATATATAGTAACAAATACATAGAAACAGAAACAGTCCATGCATTTTACTGTTCTCACCCTACGTGCTTAATGACCTGGTAATGGATCCATCAAACGACCACTTGAGTAGGCCTCTAACACCCAGAGGAGTTTGTTAGTGGTGGTAATGGCAACGTTGATGGGGGCAGTTGCTTCTAATATCTGCTCATCTCCCCTCGTAAGTCTCTTGATACCAAATCGAACCGCCATTCACTCACCTCTCCATATCACCACTCAACTGTTTGAAGCAGCTAGGTATACATCGCCCTCAATGCGACAGCAGAAATGTTCGCTTTCCGTAATTGCTCCCTAATTCTCCGAAGAGTCTTTAGAACCACTTGACCAAATGCTCATGTATTTGCTGACCTTATTAGGAGATGGTGCCCTGTCACCTGGCTATTGTTCATTCATATGCTGAAATCCCAGCTGCTCCCAAAACCCTAAGCAAGTGGAACATAACCGTCCTAATGCATACATTATCAACTTCTCATACCTAATGAAAATATATTACCAAATTAGAGAGCATTAGAGGTGCTTTGAGTGTGATGCTGCTTTCAGTTGTATCTCACGCCGGCATCACCTTCTAATGGCTTCTATAGGCTTGACCACTGCTCCCTTCGGGGCACTCATTTGCATGGTCAATGATTATGGACCCATCAACCCCGACCCAGCATCCACTTTGGAAAATTACTTGTGTCTTTTGTGTGACTCAAGGCCAAAGGCTAGCCTCATTTTGGCTTAATGGCTGCAAGTACAAGCATCTGGCTTTTTCCTCTGTAATCTGAGAAAATTAGATGGCAAAGGCTATATGAGATAGTGTTGAATAATGGTAACAATATATAAGTGCATGAGGTACAAGTGCATACAGCCTTCTAACCTCCTCACCCAATTCCTAGTGCTTTTTAGCAGGCTGCTCTGCAAGAGTGGGGGTTTAAAGGTGTATGTTAGTCTGTTAGAAGTGCCAGTGTTGCTCATATTAACTAGTTACAATGCATAAACTTTATTTGGTAATTTCCTATTCCCACTGTATAATCAGCAAAGATCTACAGCCATGCTAGCAGGTACGTAAAGCTTGTTGGAGCACCACCCTTTGGAGTGGTTGAAGGTTCGAGCCTGCTCCGCGCCGTTCGTTGATGAGTGGTCTGCTATAAGATGAAGGACTCAGACACCGAGATATGAGGTTAACAATAAGCTGATTTAATGGTAAAAGCAACAGTACAATATAACGAAGTACTTCGGGCCCCGGTTCTACTACCGTGCGATATACGTATCGGGACAGTCAGACAGAATAGGGCCCTGAGTATAAGGAAGTTACAATATTTATACACACAAACGGGGAGGAGTTGTGTGGGAGGAGTTGTGTCGGTTGCTCCTCCCTAGGTGTTATCTACTGGTGGATTCACTCCTGGGCGAGCCCTAGGCAGCGAATCAGAGTGAGTCAGCCATTGCTGCCCTGGAGACCGTCTTCCACTCCTGGACAGAGCGTGGGAGATTTGGATCTACTGCGCCCGCTGATAAGTCCAAGGCCGTCTTCATGGCAGCCATGGGGTGAACAATTCATGGGGTCAACATGGGGTGAACATAACAATCTTTATCTTTGCACCTGGCGGTACTCCCTCTGCCTAGGGGTCAACATTGGGTGAACATAACAATCTTTATCTTTGCATGAAATGTAGTACCTGTCAAAAGCCGGTGCGATGTGGTGTTCTGACTACCTCTTTGTATTCTCTAAGTCTCTGCACATGACCTTGCTACTTTCAGTGTTGCAAGTTAAACACTTTCCCATGCAACCCCTCCCCACGCTCCTGTCCACCCCATCAAAACCGGGGGGGGCGACTGGGTCCATCCATTCCCAAGTCACAGCACACACAATGAGCACAGCAAGCAAATAATGCAATAATAAGAATATTGCCCTAGTTTCATAAGCAGTTTCACAAGCATACATTTTACACAGACTATTGGCGCCTAAGATATGTCGGGCCAAGGTTATAGTTATTGAAACAGGTTATACAGGTTACTTTAAGCTGCATTCACAATACGCCATTTGCTCTTTGCTCTCCACAAGGTCGGGCGAGGAGCCTTGTGGCGAAAACAGCTAGTTAATGGTCATGGTTACCTCAGCTGAGGCTGAATGGTTTAATGGTTTATGATCCAATACTTGAATCTACTGGCCTTCCAAAGTGTTGGCCAAACATACATTTTGAGGATTTTGCTAAATGATAGCTTAGCGGATCAAGGTTTTTTACAACTCATCTCCTGAGGATCTGTAGGAATATCTGTACAAATCCCATGGCAATGTTGAGATATCTCAATGAAAAGGAGAAAAAGAGAAGTAAGAAAGTCTTAAATTGTAGGATTCTATATGGGAATATATCTGTGAATATCTGCACAATATGACGATTGTTGGTGTAGTAGGAGATTAAAGGGGCTCTTTTATGCTTTTTTTGTTTTCTCCTTTCCTGTAGTGTGTTATATAGGTTTGTGTGGCTATAAATGCTCTGCAAAGACTAAAATCCCACAGTTCCCTCCAGAGAGATTTTATCTCCCACACACTCCCCCCCCCCTGCCTGAAACGCCTCCGTTGGACTCCTTTGTTCACTTACGTAACATAGTGACATCACTATGTAACACTTGCGCTTCTAATGGCTAGCGCTCCAACACATTTTACGTGTTAAACTGAGGGGCTGGACCTCTCTAAATGGTTATCGAATCACAAAAGGAAAGGGCCAGCTCTGGCAGTAGGAGAAAAATAAATCACTTTTTGAACATTAAAGCATGTAAACATGGCACAGTAGAAGCCAACACAGTCTCACTCCCTGATCGTCCAGTAGCGACGCTTGGTCAGGGCCCTTTGGCGTGCAGTTGTGACGCACCGAGTCTCCTTCAGCTTCATAAACAGACGCAAAGAGCTTTCAACTGATTGCAATGTATTCCCATCAGCGGCGGTATTTGACGCTCAGGGAAGCACCGCATCGGTCCATGTCGGCGGCACTTAAAGGCAATGTGAGCGTCCATTCCCATTGGATAACGGAGGATTTTACACCCGGAAGTAAGTATTCTCCTTACTGTCGATTGATTTTACAGTGATATCTGCACTACTCATCAACTCAAAAACACCAGATTATCCTTGTTAATTACACAACATTGATTGGTTTAAATTGTGTACAATGCTTTTGTATTTTTCCCCTTCGATTCGGAGAAACAAATATTTTTTCGGAGTTTAGGATGGCTGAAGACACTACACTACCCATAATCCTTAGCTATCGTTTTGGACTACACCAACCGCTTTGCTTGACAAACCCTGTGATTAGTCCTCAAGCTCTGTGATTGGATGTTGGACTGGCAGTGCGCCAAGGTTACGCCGAGCGTCAAACAGCACTTTGAAACGGAATGAAACCCATCGACGGCACACTATCCAAAACATGATTCGAACTAGTCCACCCCCACCAAATGTTTTTGTTACAGCAGCCTGTAAAACATGCAATTTATTGTTAATTCTACTCAAGGTTCAAGGCTTTTATTGGTCATGCGTACATAGCTACAGTGTAGTTATGACGATGAAAATCTTAGGTCACAGGCTCCTCCAACAGTGCAACACAATAAAACACTTAAACAGAAAAAATAGTGCAAGTAAATAAAAAAATAGAAATATTGCAATAAGAGTCTATATACAAGTGATTGGAATATGATATATTAGATAAATAATTTCTAAGTTGCAGCCAGATGAATGTTATGGATGTTTTTTCAAAGTTCAGGTGTTTAATAGTCTTATGGCCTGTGGGATGAAACTGTCCCTGAGTCTGGTGGTTTTAGTCCTGATGCTGCGGTAACGCCTGCCAGACGGCAGCAGACAGAACAGTTTGTGGCTGGGGTGATGGGGGTCTTTTATAATCCTGAGGGCTTTCTTTAAAGTTAACCTGGTATTTTTACTCCACTACATTTATTTTAATTACTTTACAGATTTGGATTAATGATGTGAAATATAAACAACCCTTAAATCAGACTTTAGTTACACCTGAGTAAAATTCAGTGAAGGTGATTGTCTAGTGCCAACAATCAGGCGAGATATTTGATAGTGGGTGCTTGAGAAGACAAAAAATGGATCTGCAGATCCCTATAAAGCATATTCATTACTCGTTATTCTCTAATTGTTCATTAAAAACTCTATATAATGGCTATTTTGCACATCCCTTTCAAGATTTTCAAAGGTTTATTGACATATCATATACACAACTACGGTGTAGTTGTCAGGATTCGGGAAAAGGTAGGACCCAAACGCAGATTAAAAAAGACAAAAAAAGGTCAAGGAACAAAAGGCGAGCTTTATTTAAAAAAAAGCTGATGACTGAAAAAACATGACATGAAATAAACAGGTAGCACGAGGTAAACAAAAACTGACCGTGATCAACATGGAGGGAGACAGGAAAGACAATGAACCGACAAGGAGCACAGGGGAAGACAAGACTAAATACAAAGAAGGGTAATCACAGGACAAGACACAGCTGGGTAGGGGAGGCAGAAACACAAGGGCAACAGATGAACACAATCAGACACAGGAGGGAAAACACAGGAAGGAAGACGAGACACAGGGAGAACAGAATTGCAAAATAAAACCCATGACAAGACAGACAAAACTAAAATCGTGACATAAAACTAAGATCGTGACAGTAGTTATGCAATGAATGAAAAACTTGGGTCGCAGGTTCCTCATCAGTTCATTACAAGACATCTATCAATATGTGTGTACCTCCACCATTAAACTGTCATATTCTGCACATTTCTTATTCTATCTACATACATCTTATAAGATTATAATAAATATGTATAATATCAGTTAAAATAAGTGCTTCAACATAGTTAACATTGCAGGAAAGTTGATTGTCAAGTCCCAAAACAAACCATGCAATATATTAGACATTAAGTACTTTGTCAGCTTTTTGCTTACATGTATTTAAAAGAAGACCTTAACCTAAAGCAGCGGTTTTCAAGTGTGAGGCGTGCCTCACCGGGGGGGAGGCGCAGCGTGAGAAAGAAATAACGAGAAACAGTGAAATCTAGCTAGTTAACTTCAGCTAACTTTATGCGAGCGGCAACATGGATCGATTTTTAGTGAAGTTACCTAAAGTGAGAGAGGAGACAGCGTTTGGCAGAAAACGTCACTTGCCCACTTTTGGCTGTCTGTGGAGACCGAGTTCCCCCACCTCGCCAAAAAGGCTGTAAAAGTGCTCATTCCCTTCACCTCCGCCTATCTGTAAAAGTTGTGGCTCATCGGACATTTATGAGAGAAAATCCCTAATGTCCGAGTGCAAGTGAATGCAGCACAAGACGCGAGTCTTGTAACCCCTCACCCGGCCCTGGCGCGAGCGAGGAAATGTGATTGGCGGCGATTTCATTTGAACGGGACGGCGCAAAACGAGAAGCATCCGGACCCAAGTAGACGGAAGGAATGAGGTATTTGCGGTCTACAATGACAGAGAAGAGACTGTCAAGTTTGGCTGTACTCAGCATTGAATCAAGATGGCCGCATTCCAACTTGATGCTCTGCTCATGGATGACTCGATGAGCATAAAAAACTGTTAAGATGATGACCTTACGTGTGTAAATATATTTTTTTCTTTGTAGGGGTCTGCCCCCAAAAAACTGTTTTAAGTCCTGAGAGAGTCAAATAGACGGTGTGTAAAACTACACTGCCCAGCCAAAAAAAAGTAACCACTTTGATTTAACTAGGCCAGTAGGTAAGGACTTTCCACTGGATAATAATACTGCTGCATTATAGCAACAACAACAATAATAATAATAATAGCAATAATAATTGGGAGGGGGGGCGCGGCTGTTCTTATGTTCTCTGAGGGTAGGCTCACCTTCCCACACTTTGAAAACCCCTGACCTAAAGTATTATTTCATGTTTTAACCTCTTAAAGTGCTTGTGACACGGTTTTCCCCCATCATCCAAACCATTAATTTCAGTAAATAATGTCCCCTTGAAACCGTTACTGAAGTGATTTTTGAAAATTTGTACTTTGATAACCGTTAATCTGCCCTTCAATGTGACCATATTCTGGATCTTCTCTGGGTCTGCTCTGGGATTCTTAAACTCCCGCGAAAAGGTGTGCCGCGTCACAGAGGGAACACGAACGCTTCCGAGTCCAGTATCTGTATGCAAACAAACGATGGCGCACACAGCAGCAAGCTCCGACAGCGATTGTAGTTTAATTTTGAATGTGTCTGAGAGCTCATATGAGGATGAAGCATCTGATAGTGATAGCCTCGTAGACGATATTGACTATATGCCCTACAGATTCGAACCATATGCCTCTGAATCGGATGAAATTAACTCCGAGTCGGACAGTGGAGACGACAACCCCCCCGACTCTTTCCCTCCACACACACACACACACACACAAACACACACAGAGTATCCTAAAAAACACATCACGTTTAAAGGTTGTTGTTCTTACCTGAGTTTTCTATTGTTGCTCGAAGTAGACACTTCGGGGGCGTTTAGCTGGGGGGTTGGCGAAGTCTTTGCGGCCTTTACGGATTTGGGAAGGCGTGGGAAAGAGAGTAGGCACTGCTGACGGCTTCAGAATCCGTCTTCGCGAAAAATCAATCCCAGTTTCAGCCATCAACAAAGGCCTTTCCTCGAAATTCTCGGCCAGAAAGTGGGCGCTGCATATGTAGGTCGATGTGGGGTTCATCACAGACCAGCCAGCCCTTGTGTTCTGCACGTTTTTCTCCCATGTGCGCTGACGCTTGACATCCGTTGGAAAAGGAAACTGAGTGAAGGACTTTTCCCGCGATATTCGAAATTATTGATATTTATCAATACGGTATCGCAAATTCATTTTTAAACTGATGGTTCGAGATGACTAGTAGCCCAACATTGCATTGCACAACAATAGGTGGGATGGTGTCACAAGCTCTTTAAGGACGAGCGCCCCCCCCGATCGGCGCTAGTGAAAGTTTTTTTTTCGAGACTGTGTCTCAGGGCTTCTTAACATTTATTAAACCTATTAATGTGTCACACCAGATTAACGGGAAGAATCTCAGCTAACTGACGATACGAACCATTTTTACCAAAACAAAACACAAGTCTCATAAGAAGCGTCTAAATGACCCCTGAGCGACAAAATGCTAACGCACTTTGGCACAGAACTCAAGATAAAGATACCCTTATTACTTATCGTAACTGCACATACAAGATATCCGATTAAAGCTGAGACTCCACAGATTATATAGGTATAGTATCATCACTGGGCGATCAGGACTCATGACAGGGGAAGCAAACTCAGACATCACAACACGTAGCTTTAAGGAGCATTCACGGCTACGCGTCACTCTCACTCCTTATTTGGTAACGTGTGTGTGTATGTGGAACTTTCCCTCGATTCCAATGGCTGTAGCGGTTATAAAGAGATTTCAATCATCAAAATTGACCAAGGGGGGCCAGAGATATGGAAAATCCACCCAAATGACCCCAGAAGTTGTTTTTTTGTGCTAAATCTCTCTAAAAAGGTCAAATTTCACTTGTTTTGCATCAATCTTGATACAGGGTACTTATTATATGTTGTAGTTTGGATTCCTAAAGCTTTTAGTCTACCATCCCATCATTCAAGGGTGGTTTTCACTATAAGTAATTTTTTTTTTTGGACGGACACTATAATTAATTTTTTTTTTACTGTGTTCAATCTGAATTTACTTTCAAATAACAACATCTATATTGATTCTGAAACTTCTACACCCAACTCACAGATGTAACCTTGCTTTGAGAAAAAAGATTATTAATTTAACCCTTTTAGAAGGGAAGATATGGTCATTTGTTCTGGGAATGTCATTTTCGAGCCTGAGACCTGAAAAACAGGCTCAGGGTTTAACAGGTTAATAAAGCCTAATTAGTTTGTCTGTTTTGCACATCCTCCTATTAATATCTTTGTACATCCGGCACTAAACTGTTTTATTCTAGATATCATTTACAGTATCTTCTTGATATTTTCTATTCTATATTTCTATCATTGACCTTCTACTTTCCCCCTATTTTGTATGTACTCTTATTTAAATGTTTTCATCAAATATAACACATTCAACAAAACATGCAGCAGACCTTAGGCAAGGCAAGGCCAGTTTATGTATATAGCACCTTTCAACACAAGGCAATTCAAAGTGCTTTACAAAAATGAAAAACATTAAGAAAAAGGCATTTAAAAACAGTCATTAAAAAGCAACACAATCTACCTGCATTGCAATTACTCTAAACGTGTAATAACGTGCTTTAACCAGTAGGTGGTGCGGTTTAAAAAACTGTCAAGTTTACGGTGTTAACACAATAAGTTATACTGCTGTGTCCGGTTTAGTTTACAACGGATATATTTAGTTATCCACACATATATTGTTTTGATATTTGTAACACAAAAGTGATTGAAAAAACCCACAGCAACACAGAAAAGATGGTCTTAACACGCCAGCCAGCGGTCTAGTTAATACAAAATAATAATATCAAACAAAATATTACTATTAACTTTATTATGAAATTAAAACAGAACGGTAAAAGAATAGTTTCCGGTCTATTCTGAGGCCCGATCTCTGTAGATAAATAAAGAACTAAGCCAGATGTGTAATATTTAATGCAGCCCCACCATTTATTACAATGCATTTATGTGATGACTTTCAAAGAGTAAAGCAAGCACTGCTGAATAAAGTATGATTTTATCTTTTACGAAACGTTTTTTTCATATGGAAAGCAGTTGGAGGTCAACCAATCACAGAGCTTGAGGACTAATCACGGGGTTTGTCGAGCAAAGCTGACTGGCTCGTCCCAAACGATAGCTGAGGATTATGGGTAGTGTAGTGTCTTCGGCCATCCTAAACTCCGAAAAAATATTTGTTTCTCCGAATCGAAGAGGAAAAACACAAAAGCATTGTACACAATTTAAACCAATCAATGTTGTGTAATTAACAAGGATAATCTGGTGTTTTTGAGTTGATGAGTAGTGCAGATATCACTGTAAAATCAATCGACAGTAAAGAGAATACTTACTTCCGGGTGTAAAATCCTCCGTTATCCAATGGGAATGGACGCTCACATTGCCGTTAACTGCCGCCGACATGGACGGATGCGGTGCTTCCCTGAGCGTCAAATACCGCCGCCGATGGGAATACATTGCAATCAGTTGAAAGCTCTTTGCGTCTGTTTATGAAGCTGAAGGAGACTCGGTGCGTCACAACTGCACGCCATAGGACCCTGACCAAGCGTCGCTCCTGGACGATCAGGGAGTGAGACTGTGTTGCAGAAGCACATTATATAAACCTGAATTTGAGCGTAATAGGGCCCCTTTAAAGGTGGGGTATGTCATTTATTTCAGAAACCCTTTTTGTTATATTCCATGGAATGCTCTTAACATCCCGATAGCAGTGAATATATTAAATGCTTTGACAATAAATACATTAAAAAATTTCATCTGTGGAAGCCGTAGCGCTGTAAAAAGCACGAACAATCATTTTAGCCGGCCTGGCTAAAATAACTGGATGGCCTACCTGCCTGTCAGCCTTCCATCTGTGCACAAACTTATCTCGTGCCCTCATTGGTCATGTGCGCGTTCGTGTGTGTTGGAGGAGGGGCTCTGTAAGGAAGTGGCAGATTTTTTCCGGTCCAAAATTACCTACCCCACCTTTAAGTGTAATTGATTCAACTGAAAAAGTGGAAACTTTAATGTGCAGTTGCTTTTAGACAAAAAGTCAGAGACTCGACCAAAGTCATTCAAATCTATCTTCCAGGGAACTTAAACATCTAAAGCAAATTCCCTGGCAATCCATCTGTTTTGGCAGTTCAAACTCTATTCACTTCTGATTCTGCTTCCCATGTGAAAGTGTTTAACTACAGCTTCCCAGCCGAATCCAATAGTCCAACACTTGATTCCCAGTAGACATTCTAAAAAAAGAGTCTCTTGAAATACGGTTGTGAATGGACAGACGAAACATTGGGTGTTTATTAAAAAAAACACCCGCTAAGGGTAAAAATAAGGGATTCTTTTTGCGCCTGGCAAGCTGGGAGATCCCCATTTGCAAAAATAACTCGGTTTATATAATGATCTGTCCGTCATCATTTGAAGCATTGTGTACTGTAATTCAGGGAACTCACAAACTTGGGAAAGTCAGCTCCTATGATGGAAACAATGGAGGTTTAATCTTGCAAAGACAATGGAAGGTTAATATTAAAAAGGGCTCTTAGCTGGAAACCATCCAATCTTTATATACCTAAATCCTTCCTCACACAATTGTAGGTATTGTCACAACGGCAAGTGATATTCTAAACATTGTTTATTGTCCAATGTTTCTGAAATAATCCTGGCTGACTGGGAAAATATTCTGTGTACAATACTTGTCTTGTTAGCTAGTGTTTGTGTACAGAGTGGACCATGCACTCACTTCTGGACAGTATTTTAGAAATACAATTAGTACTTTTTGAGAGTTTTCACACAAGAGAAGGGTCAGAAAGGGCCCATGCCAAAGAATCTGGTACCCGGGGGTCTTCTGAAGACTTTAGGGTAAAGTTGTCCTAAATAACTGACAGTAGACTGATGGATGTACAACAGAGCTGAGGCTATTATTGGACACAAGGTGACTTCTGCAGGGCTATTTCCTCAGCCCTCTTCACAGGCTCATATCTGGTTCATCTGGTGCAGGCAGTGAGGAGACGAACAGCTATCCATAAATGGCTCAAATGAAAGATTTGCAATGAAGAAATCAACCAATCAAAAAAGAGTTTAAGTCTGCAGTGAGAAGCGATGATTGGTTCTTAAGAACACTTGGGTGAGCAATCTTTTCTAGGACACTGAGCTGCTACTGTGAGGCTGTGGACATGTGGGTTGGTGTATCTCAAGGGCTTGTACACGCGTGACAAAAAAAATAGCTCCATGTTGAAACTTGTTGCTCATTAGGCGTCTTAAGCACTACGATGTTGGATCCTAATTGAATCATAAAATGCGTGACAGCCTTGTTTCTGTACAAAACAGCAGCGAAGAACCAACTGAATGCATGTATTCATTACGGTTTAACTTAACCTTATTAATGAAAAGTTCATGATAGAAATGCAACCTTCCTATCCTTCTTACCTTGTGAAACATTGGGTATGTTTTCATTTGTCTACAAACCCTGTGAACGTTTCTTCACGGTTGAGAGTTAAGGCATTGAGATTAATCGTCCAAACATCGTATACCTTTTACTGTATGTGTGGTAAATATCCATCATCATTTCACAGTGTCTAAATTTTCCCATTTTATTTGCTCTAATCCCCTGCAGCGGGTCAAGAGAGGAGAGAGGAGCAGAGGGAGAGTTGAGGGAGAATAATGCCATTTCAGGATAGGCCTTATTTAATTTACTGCAGGTCGATAGAGGTTCTCCAATTGCCTCTCCCGGATTAATAAGTAACCCACACGCGCTGTCCATCACTGTCCATCTCCCATTAGGCCTCTGAAATGGGGGCCCAAATTGCCTGGCGAGGTTGACTCTGATGGAAAACACACTGTCTCACTCCTTTTCCCTCTCCATCGCCATCCATTTGTCTTTCTCACTTTTTCTTTCTGCTATCTGGTTTCATTTTTAAGATGTACCGCTGCACAGCAAAACAGGTCAACTGTATTAAAAACACATGATCATCCATAAATTTATTGTAAAGAGCGAAAAAGGGCGTAAGAGTTGATGACCAGTTTCTCTCTTGTTTTTTTGCATGAAAAAAAATGTCATGTTTGGTATAAAATGTGCTTACGAGAAATAGGAGTGAAAGCAGTTTAATTTATTTAGCCTTGCTAAAGTAACTTACATTAAACAAAGAATCAAGAAAACATTTTATTTAGGGCTGCCCTCGACAACAGATTGTTCTAGTCGACGAGTAGTTGTCAATTCAGGAGATTAGTCGAATTTAGTTATTTTACTATTACTTAGTATTGTACTTTTACTAACATTTTTCATTTATGACTTTTTGTAACCGACTACCGACTATTTCTACACTGTGGTATTACCCAACTATCCACAAGATTTTGTGACAGTATAGCAAATGTCCCCCTACTGCCTTAGATTATCCCTCTAATTAAATGTCACTTAAGTGCGTGTAAAACGGGTAAACAATGATAAAATATGTAGGCCTGTCAATGATGATCAAACAAGCCAACGGTCAGCCCCTTAATCAGAGCAGATGTACAGCACTGAGATGTTCTTGATGATGAAAAAGCACACATTCTTGTCTGCAGGAAATCCCCGTTCCATTCCATCCACACAGTAATTATCTACATACATATACAGTGCATCCGGAAAGTATTCATACCCCTTCACTTTTTCCACATTTTGTTATGTTACAGCCATATTTCAAAATTGGTTAAATTAATTTATTTTCTCAACATTCTATACAGAATACCCCATAATGACAAAGTGAAAAAAGTTTTAAAATAATTTTTGCAAATGAATTAAAAATAAAACACTCATATCACATAAATATAAGTATTCACACCCTTTACTCAATATGTTGTTGAAGCACCTTTGGCAGCAATTACAGCCTCAAGTCTTCTTGAGTATGATGCTACAAGCTTGGCACACCTATCTTTGGGCAGTTTCTCCAATTCTTCTTTGCAGATCGTCTCAAGCTCTATCAGCTTGGATGGGGAGCGTCGGTGCACAGCCATTTTCAGATCTCTCCAGAGATATTCAATCCGGTTCAAGTCTGGGCTCTGGCTGAGGCACTCAAGGACATTCACAGACTTGTCCTGAAACCACTCCTTTGTTATCGTGGCTGTGTGCTTAGGGTTGTTGTCCTGTTTAAAGGTGAACCTTTGCCCCAGTCTGAGGTCCAGAGCGCTCTGGAGCAGGTTTTCTTCAAGGATCTCCCTGTACATTGCTGCATTCATCTTGCCTTGGATCCTGACTAGTCTCCCAGTTCCTGCCGCTGAAAAACATCCCCGCAGCATGATGCTGCCACCACCATGCTTCACTGTAGGGATGATGTTGGCCAGGTCTGGTTTCCTCCAGACATGATGCTTGGCATTCAGGCCAAAGTGATCAATTTTGGTTTCATCAGACCAGACAATTTTTTTTTCTCATGGTCTGAGAGTCCTCTAGGTGCTCCATGGGGGCTTTCATGTGCCTTTTACTGAAGAGTGGCTTCCTTCTGGCCACTCTACCATAAAGGCCTGATTGGTGGAGTGCTGCAGAGATGGTTGTCCTTCTGGAAGGTTCTCCCATCTCCACAGAGGAACACTGGAGCTCTGTCAGAGGTACCATCGGGTTCTTGGTCACCTCTCTGACTAAGGTCCTTCTCCCCCGATGTTCCGTTTGGTTTGGGCAGCAAGCTCTAGGAAGAGCCTGGTGGTTTCAAACATCTTCCATTTGCAAATGATGGAAACCAATGTGCTCGTTGGGACGTTCAATGCTGCAGACATTTTTCTGTACCCTTCCCCAGATCTGTGCCTTGATACAAACCTGTCTCTGAGGTCTACAGACAATTCCTGACTTGGTTTGTGCTCTGATATGCACTGTCAACTGTGGGACCTCATATAGACAGGTGTGTTCTTTTCCAAGTCATGTCAAATCTATTTAATTCACCACAGGTCGACTCCAATCAAGTTATAGAAACATTTCAAGGATGATCATTGGAAACGGGATGCACTTGAGCTCAATTTTCAGTGTCATAGCAAAGGGTGTGAATACTTATGTACATGTGATATTTCATTTGATTATTTTTAACACGTTTGCAAAAAAATCTTTAAAAACGTTTTCACTTTGTCATTATGGGGTATTATGTGTGGAATATTGAGAAACAAAATGAATTTAATCCATTTTGAAATAAGGCTGTAACATAACAAAATGTGAAAAAAGTTAAGGGGTATGAGTACTTTCCGGATGCACTCTATGTATATGTATATATATATACACACTTAAAATGATGGCCATATGTCCCCCTAGAAACACCTAACTGGTAACTGCACAGATATGCCTGAAGAGATCAAGCTTTTTTTTTTTTTAGTTGGATAGTTTGTATATTCTGCAAAGAAGATGGGAGACTTTGTTTTTCCTATATTTCCCTGAAAAGCTCACCATACAGTCTGACAAATAATAAAGGACTTTTAGACCCCCCTTGTACTTGAAAGGTGCCTTTGGAAGGTTTGAAGCTTGCTCCTTTGTGGAGGATGGCAGCTGCGGTCAGCTTGACTTCACACAGCAGTCGTGATCGATTCGAACAGTGACCCAGAGTCACAGCAAAAAAATGTGGAAAGACACAGCAAAAGCTAAACAGAAAGTCACTCCTGCAGCATCGGCCACCTTGATGGTACTCATTCTTAAGTTCCATATGTTCCCAACAATACATGTAATGCCGTTAATACACGGCTCTGTTGAATACTCAGTTCTGATTGGTCAATTGAGACATTTCAAAGGTTTTTAATTCTCGCTAACAAACCGCTGCTAAGAACAGACTGTTGCTAAGGAGGATCAAGGGACTATGTGCAGTCATATCAATCTGTAGAAATAAGTCTTGTAAACAAATCATTCATATAGAATGTGAGCATGGTATAGAAGAAGTGTATTTGGATATGTCGTGTGAAACTCAACATGTTCTCTCACAAGAATCTGTATGATATCTTCCTTCTTATATCTTACATTCTCCTATTAATATCCAGCAACGTGTCAATTTCTGCCTGTACATGCATACTGTCCTTTCGAAATGAACATTTCGAAAGCAAAATAGTTCGCCTAAGGGCAAAACAATCTTGATTATATTCAGGACAAGCATGTTTCTTGGCTAAAAATAACTACATTGGTGGCAAGCTAGCTAACAAAAATCAAGTCTTGGTTAAAAATAACTACAGAGGTGGGGTTACCCTCGTAACTGAAGCTACATGTAAAATATCAAATAAATCAATTCTGGTTTTACAAGGAAAATAAACTGGTGGTGTACTGGAAATGGAGCATTACAATCAAACCCTCTTTATTTTTCAAACACGAACATGTACACAGCCTTTTCATTTAACCTATGGTACAAGGAGCAGCTATTATGTAGCAATGGGGGAGGGGTCTGGTGCCTTGCTCAATGGTCTCACTATGACTTCTTAACACTAGAACCGCCAACGGGTACATTTTACCCGCAGCTGTTTCTTGATTGTATGTCACTTTTTTTCAATAAAATATTAAAATCTCCCAGTCTACGACTTTTCCTGAAAGTGTGTTATGTAGCACCCTCTGGCCCAATAAATTGCCATTTATACCCATCAGTGCCAGCGGGTAATATATCTGCACACTAGATATCATATGAAAGCTGAGAGTCCACAGATTCTATTGGTATAAGTTCTATCTCACACAGGCTCCGCCCTCTACTGGACTCTACGGGTACTACTCTCATCAATGATACGCGAGCGTTCACACACTGAAGTTGTATAAACGTAGCCAGCCGATCAGGGCGAGCCTACCTGAATGCGCGTGCAGGCACACAGTATATAAGGCGGCTACACCTCCTGACTGTCATCCTTTTCTCTTCAGCGAGCAGGACAACACCTGACAGAGAAAAGTAAAACGTTTGAAAGAAGAAGAAAGAAGTTATCATACCTTCATGGAGACCCGGGCCTGTCCTTCGGGCACTTCCGGGTCCGGCGTCCATGGAAGTCCACCGCTCAGGGTGCAGGGCCGCACGGACACAGTTGTAACTCCAGTAAAGGAGGCAGCCAGTGGGCGCGCGCATGTGAGTGTGATAAACCGCAGGAAGTGCTGTCAAAGCGCTATGCGGGTGCAGGGACATTATGGCCGGCGTGTTGTTGTCAGAAAACACACCTTGCCTAGTGTAATAGCTAAATTAATGCATTTCACCGTCTGTGTGAAGACGGCATTATGACAGAGCATGCGGCCCCACGAGAGCGTGCCGCGGTGCGTTCAAGGACCTCAGTAGAAAATCGGCCCTTTCTGTGTCAGCCCCCCAGTGGCCAAACTTCCTTTTATGGAAGGTTTGGCAGCGGAGTAGGAGAGAGTACTACAGCTTCTTAGCTGCGGCTCCACAGCTGCTTGCATGTCCCCTAACACAGTTTTATGGGGAATGGAAGCTCAGCTGTGTACTGACAGAGTGGATGGACAGGACACTGAAACTGGGTTACTCACTCCAGTTTTGCAGCGTCCCTCCTCCATTCAGGGGCATAAGAGAGGCAAATCTATCATCCCAGGAGGAGATAGGTTCCCTTTCAACAGAGATTCAGGCCCTGTTGCAAAAACAGGCTGTGTCTGTTGTGCACTCTCAGGACAGAGAAAAGGGGCTTTACTCCATGTACTTCCTGGTTTCCAGGAAGACAGGAGACTTCAGACCCATTCTGGATCTTCACAGCCTGAAGGAGGCGTGTGGCGCAGTGGATAGAGCGTTCGTGTTTGGATCAGGGGGTCACAGGTTCAAACCCCACTGCGGTCAGCATGTCGTTGTGTCCCTGGGCAAGACACTTCACCCTAAATTGCTCCTGTGGGGATTGCCCACAGTATTGAATATGTAAGTCGCTTTGGATAAAAGCGTCTAACAAGTAACATGTAATGAATCAGCACATTGCCTGCAAAAAGTTCCATATGTAAAACAATTACTGGAACTAGTGCAGCTGGGCGATTGGTTCACAACCATCGACCTGAAGGACGCTTACTTTCATGTCGAAATTGCTCCAAAGCACAGAAAGTATTTCCTACAGCACTGCAAACCCTTACTACAGGGCAAACATGTGCTGGTGAGGAGCGACAACCGCACCACAGAGGCTTACATCAACAGGCAGGACGGAGTCAGCTCCGCCGCCTTGTTTAGCGTAGCGGAGAACCTGTGGTGTTGGGCCTCAGAGAATGTTTTTATCTCTAAAGGCCCCCCACATTCCGGGACTGGAGAACAGGGGGGCCGGCCTCCTGGAGAGGGTGAGACGAGAACGATTGTCAGTCATCCTGGTAGCCCCAGGTCGCCGCTCGGCGCCGTGGTACGCAGAGGTCACACAGATGATGGTGGGCCAGCCCTGGACGGTTCCTCAGGTCTGGGGGGCGTTGTCTCAGGAAGCAGGTGCAATAGGGGCGTTACCCACTCTGGGCCAACCTCTCCAGGCTTGGCTCCTGAGAGGGACAGGCTGAGACGGGAGGGACTGTCTGACATTATTCAGACTATCCAGGCAGCAAGAGCAGGATCCACCACAGCCTGCTACAGGACGAAGTGGTTGGGATTCCAGCGGTGGTGTGAAGAAAGGAGTCTAGAGCCTCTATCATGTACGTTGGGCTCTATTCTGTCCTACCCCGCAATGGGATCTGCCGTTGGTGCTCGAGGCTCTGGTCACAGAACCATTTGAGCCTTTGGAGCTCTCCTCCCTGAAGGCACTATCATTGAAAACAGCTTTGCTGCTTGCCTTGAATTCGGCCAAGAGAGTGTGCAAGCTGACCGCTCTGTCGGGGCACCCGAGTTGCCTTTTGATTCGGGGTGACCGTAGCGGGGCCCGCTACGGTCACCCCGAATCAAAAGGCAACTCGGACCAAACCCCTCCTTTGTTACCAAGAACCTAAGGAGTTCGTTCAGGTCGAGGGCGATACAGTTAGACGGCTTTAGTCTTCCACCCCATATTTGGGACAGGGAGGCTAATTTGCACCTCCTCTACCGGTGCGTGCGCTGGCATGTTATGTAGGGTGCACGGCTTCCATTAGGCGCACTGAACAGCTGTTTGTGTGCTTTGGGGATGGTGTGACCGGTAAAGCTATGTCCAAGAAACGCCTGACAGGATGGCTCTGCGAGTGCATTTCACATGCCTATGGACAGGCGGGGAGAGCCTTCCCCACTGGGGTCCATGCACACTCTACACGTGGTATGGCTGTAACCAACCGGATGATAGGAAGTTGGGGTGCGGTGGCTGTTAACCAAAGGCCGGTCAGGGGCAGTGTGGCGGATCGATGTTGTAGGACGACAGGGCGTTTATCCATCGGGGCTCCACCCACTCTACCCATAGAGTCCAGTAGAGGGCGGAGCCTGTGTGAGATAGAATGGGGGGTTACGTATTGTAACCCTAGTTCTATAAGCACAGGCGGAGCCCTCTACCTAGGGGCCATGTCTTTCCTATGCCGCTCGCTGAAGAGGGTGTAGGATGACAGTCAGGAGGCGTAGCCGCCTTATATACTGTGTGCCTGCGCACGCATTCAGGTAGGCTCGCCCTGATTGGCCGGCTACATTTATACAACTTCAGTGTGTGAACACTCGCGTATCATTGATGAGAGTAGTACCCATAGAGTCCAGTAGAGGGCTCCACCTGTGCTTATAGAACTAGGGTTACAATACGTAACCCCCCATTTCATCACTGTGCGATCAAAACTCACTGTTAACCCTGTGTTCTAGTATGATAAATAAAAGAACATTGTACCTTTGAAAATCAATGGATTCTAATAGCGGGTACATTTTACCCGTTGGCGGTTTTAGGTATACAGCGACCCCTGGCGGTTCTAGTGTTAAAGTACCAGTCAACATAGGTATTTGGGGACTTGGACAGGCAACCCTGTGGGGGGGGAGAATATAAGAGGAAAAGAAAGAGAAACTGACAACCTGTTCAATTATTAAGATGTGTTGAGACTGATATACTCTAAAAGTGTCCGATACGAAGTCAAAATGTGAAATAGTTAAAGAAAAAGGGAAAGTCAAACTTCTGCTACACTCTATTTTATTTTTCTAAAATTAAGCTTTATTTTGAGATGCACCATTTCTAAAAAAGTTATTTTATTTATTTTCGATATTATTTGTAAATGCAGCCCGAGACGAAAATAATACATATCTACAGTATTATATTTCTATAAAGTGACAACAAATATTGTCAAAATGTTTCTCAACTGTACTTTCGTTATTTGATTTGACAGTCAGTTGATAAATACATGCAGACAATGATACAGCTACTAGGCTACTTCAATATATATCACTCTAATTCATAACACGTCAGACATTATGATGTTCCAGACCTTTGCTTGAGGAAATTCTTTCGAACTTGACCTCGCTGATTTTAATTGAATACCCCTGCTGTATGAGAACAGCCTGAGAATATGCTGTATAGGTGATTCGTTAGCCTTAGTCTTTTAACTGTTAGCTGTTGTACATATGCCATGTCTTTTTTTTTCTCCAACTAAAAAGCCCTTTTACATTTGGCAGATATGTTGAAATAAATTGAAGCTTAACAATCAAGATATAGTTCAACACAATCTTAATGTTCCATATTTCAAAGTGGATACATGGCCATCGGGCAGATTTACGTTACAAGGCTTTCCCAATGTTTTGGCTCTTGTAACAGATTACCCAGCAGAGACTGATGCTGAGGATGTGAGTGATGATAACATATTATCTCCTTACACCAGCTGCGTTGCGAAGGATTCTCCTCTCGAGTCAAAGGACGGAGATAGGGAGAATGTGGATTCAGATAAAAACAACGGAGGTGGTGCAAGCCCTTCTCTATAGGGAAGACTGTCCCCACCAGGAAAACAACAGCACTGGTCGATTGTTCAACACCTAAAACGGCCCATGTTTCCTCAAAAGTGACCTTGTCTGAAACTCAATGACGACAGCCATTATTTGCACAGCCAAAGACATTATTGTACCACAATAAAGTCGTGGAGAGAGTACACAAAATGTGCCCACTCACAACTCTAACGGACACATTTTCTTGCCTTATCTATTTCAAGGTTGAATCCTTTTGGCAGTTAGATACATCAAACCATATTTCTGTCAGTAGTGTTTTTTAAGGTTAACAATAAGACAACAGGTAAATATACCTTACAACCTTTTTTTCTTTAATAAAAGGGTTATTTTGTAAAACAAAATATATTTATATGATACATTATTTGTTCATCATTCAGGAATGTGTAATGTTTGGTGAGTATTTTTTTCTTTCTTCCTAAGAGCTTTAAAGGCTCTCATATTACAGGGTCCTTTGTTAGATCATTTTAAAATAGGAAATTACATTTTCTGACAAGGTTTTCTTGTGAGTGCTGTTCACTAAATACAGCTGGAATATACATAGAGTATAGTGCACATACACAGCCAAAGATTAGGCTGATGATCAAAATTATAAAACTTATTTATCCCAGGGAAAATTGATTTTCTTTTACATTTGCTGTCTTTAAGAAAGAAATACAAATTGTAAAATGTTCTTTATAAACATTTCATATTAGATGATGATACTCCCCTCTCTCGTTGGACGGCACACATATTGGGAGTAGTTGGGTGGTTTATTTTCCATTTATTCCATGAGAGGGGGAAATATTGCTTTTATCTCCTCTTCTTTACAAGTCTGGACACAGCTCTTCTCCCTTTGTGACTTTGGTTAGCACGTGCATCCTCAGTGTGTTAATCTCCAGATTTCCAGATATGTGTTGTGTCTGTCTACAACTGCCTTTAAGTACATTTAATCATATAAAGCTAAACAATAGGCATTTTCAAATCCAGGGACCAGTATTCTTCGACAATTAATAGCCAACTGCTTTCTTTAGTTACATTATAATCAGTTTTGTTTCTTCTTCCTGGAATCCATGATGCTCATTAGCAACGCTCTCCCCTTTTTTCTTCTAAGTGATAAGCAAATGACACAACAATGTGGTAGGTTTCCACCACATGTGTAATCAATTACATCTGTCTACTCTTGTCTACTGGTAACTTGTACGTTTCCAAGTAAGGTTGCTGTTTTAAAGGAATAATCGTGCCTATTTGTAGCGTCTGTAATATGGGGCCGCTCATGGTGATTTTTGGCATTTGTGAAATATAAAATCCTCTCCGATGCCCCTTGGTTTAGAGATTTTTACATTAAGTCTCTGCTATAGCCCACTGTGCTCTGTGGTGGCTTTAATGCGGATGCCTGCAGCACTAAATACATGCAATGTAATATTCTTTCTGAGCCCCTGCAGATAATCAAACCCAATGTATTCCAAGCTTGTAAATTAACTGAATAACACAAGAGACCATTATTAGTGATGAAGAGAGTGTGAAGCGAGGAATTTATTATGACTAAAAAAAGTCAGTGGGGTTACAGATCAGTAAAACATTCAGAGGCTTTCCATACTCTTTGAAAATTGTAAAACATTTAAGAAAAAATAAAGCTATTATCGTTTTGATGTGTGGAAAAAGAAATGATCTAGCTGTTTCATTCATTTGATGGTACAAAGGTAGTAGTAATTGAAATTTATATTATTAATTTCAGGTTATACATGACCTTCTGTGAAAGTGATTAACACAAACTGCACAGTAAAGAAGGAGTAGATGAAATAAATACAGGAATTCTCACCCTTTCAAACTAAATATAATTTGTTCTTGGGGCAGAAGCAGAGAGATGATGGGAGCAATAACTTTCACTGTGAAATGTATTTTCACACACCTTATTTGAAAGCACTCAAGGTTCATGGCTACACATTGTTAGACCCTGTATCATTTAGCCAATTCTTACGATTTATCCAACTTTTAGCCAGTGATTTGTCGCTAACAATGTTTAAAGGTTTATTAACTACATCACAAATAGACAAATCATTCATTATACAGGCCAAATGTATAAACATAGCTGCATTCATATATCTAAAGCTGGTTTTTACTGTATCTATTGCATGGTTTAAACTTGGATTTATAGGCCCAAAGGGTTTTATTTGATAAAGTCATGATTCAATAAAGTCAGAGGAAATTCTGTGTATTTTAGAAGTTGCTTCTTAGATATCACCCAGAATGTCATTCAAAGGGAGTTTTTAGACTGTGTACGAAGCGTGTTATGGGTATTATGTAATACAAAATATACATTAAGCTATTATTCAAATGAAGTGAGAATCAACTCTTGCCAGTTTTAAACCAGGCAACATGTAGAGGATAAGGCATGTTTTCTTTTACATTTTCCTTAGGGGGTAGGCTTAGGGTTAACAAATCTAAGAATGAAGGGCCACAAACAGCAATGCATGAGTTCACCTCTAATAACTAGCGTAGGATCTCAGACAATTTGAGTTCCTTCTTGAAACTAAATTCACCATTAACTAATCACCTGAAAAACCTATGAAGTTGTGTATGTGTATATCACTGTTCTCATTGTCCATTGAAACATAGTGGAAGACATCATCTTTCCTGTTTTATCTCAAGGAGATATGGTGGAGGGAACATGGTCGCCCGTGAGGAATTAAAACATGGCTCCATTCCTGAGAACATTCAGGGCCCCTCTCTGTAGAAGTGTACAAAGTTTATTGGTTTGTGAAATGCAAAATCGATATGAAATTAATGCATTATGAAACGAGGATACATGATTCCCCTACAGATAAGAAAATGCACTATGCGTTAGAGAACTGCCAGACATCACAAAGCATTTGGTAGGGGTGTTCTCAAAAGGTCACAGTCTTGCCACAGAGTTCAGGAAAGGGATCGTCTTTATGACAAGCTGTTCTGTGAGCCAACAATCTGTTAACAACGGCTCCAGCAACCAAACCTCATCTCTGTCAGGTAATCCTGAGGTCAGCCGTGCGTGTCCCGTTGCAGGTTCATCTCCGTTGGCAAATTAGCTGACACCGCTACCTTGGATATGTAACACGCATCCACATGGGCCCCCCCGTGTTACGTCCGGGAGATATCGAACACTTAATAAAACACACGCTCATGGGCTCAAATGTCACCGTTCTAAGCAGGGCTCTGTCAATACCTCCCTGACCTTTCTCTGTGTTTAACTTTGTAGGATGTCAAGGCCTGGTGGTACAGCAGAATGGAAAGCATACAGAGGAGGCGTGCTGTGCGAGGACAGGAGGTGGGGGGGGTTTACATTGGAGACATGTGAAGCATTGAATGCTAAAATGGCCTTAGGGAGACAAATAAGAGCTGGAAAAGCCTCCATTAATGCAATAAGAACAGAGGTTCTCATTTAGAACACATTTAATTGCAAACAAAATTATTCTAGAGTTTCTTCCTTTTGGTTTGCACAGTTTTAGATTCCATTCCCAGATATTCCAATTATCCAAATTAAAATGACTGACTGCTTTCACCTAGTTCCGTGCTGCAGAAATTTAATTCAAAATGGGTAAAGGCTGAACCGAGTAAAAGCTTATCTTTTCCTCTTTGAGAGATGAAGTAGGAATATGTCTTTTATCACTGTTGGCATGGTAACAGGATCAGTCAGTCGGAATAACTATATTCCAGCACAAGGAAAATAATCTCGACGTCACCGGTCACTCTGACAAGTTGTTAAAGGACACATGTCATGCTTTTCCGGTTATTACCCGTCCCCTTATGTGTTATGAAGGTTTTTATGCATGTAAACGGTGTGCAGAGTCAAAACCCTCAAAGTACACCCTAGCGAGTAAAACTCTAACACAGAAAATACCTCCCCAAAACGCCTCGTTGGAGATACGTCATTGTCCATTGTTTACTTCCTGGGTATCGTGACGTAGGAATGGCCAGTAGCTACTCCGGTTCATACATATACGGCTGTACTGACGCCATTTTTTTAAACTGACGCTCCGCTCAGAGCCGAAAAAACACTGTGTTAGACATGGGCGGACATGGGCGGAGCCTCTCTGGTGGAACAGAGTGCCCGAGCTGACCAATCGGAGCACACTGGGCTCACAGGGAGGGGGGGGCAAGAGCTGCAACGAGCCGTTTAGTGGAGAGAGTGAATACTGCTGAATACACACACTTTACAGAGATGCTGTATGAGAAACCAATGTGAGTTTGGAAAAATGCACAGTATAAATCTATTTTAGTATACCTCAACAATGGAATTATGATCAGTGGAAATGGCCATGACACCTCTCCTTTAAAATCAGCACTTTTTTGTGGGTTTTTTCTCTTCACTAGAGATCAATTTACTGGGATTTCTCCATACACTGATGAACCACTTTCTTATGAAATGTGTCAAACATTTGTGCCTGAACACTAATATCGCCTAATTTGCCTACTAACAATTGTAAATTGAACTTTACATAGCTAAATGTATGGTTACAGGTTAAAGTCAAGTCATGTTCCGTTTGTCTTTTTTCTGTTCTCTGCTGTCCTTTTAGACCAAGTCACTCCCATTGGCCTTCCATCCCATCATCACATTTCCTCCACCTGCTCATCCTCTCCCCTCACCTGTTACCAACTCCCTAATCAGCTCCCTAGTATATAAACCGGTCCACTTCCACCAGTTTGCTGTCAGATTGTCTTACTGCCATGTGCCTTAGCTTTCCAGCGGTTGTAGTATCGATGCCTTCAAGTACCTATGGCCAACCCGTGTTTTGACCTTTGCCTGTTTGTTCACCAGACATTGATTTGGCCATGCCCTACACGTTGTTTGGCCGACAGGGTATTTGTTTGCTTGCTCTACTTTTTACAGGTAAAAAAATTGTTTTTTGCACCTGCCTTTGATGAAGAGTGCTCTTGTTTTTGTCCTTGAGGTCTGATGATGGCATTTAAAGAGACAACACTACCAAAAGTTTAAAAAAAAGTATCTTAAGCCAGTGTTTCACTTGGGCTCCCATTTCTAGTTTTGACCCTTAGTCTGCAATGTATATGATCCAACAAGGCCCAACACACATTTGAAACAATTTGTCCTTGCCAAAGTTGAACCACAAACATTATTAAACTTTTGCAGGCAAGGCAAGCTAGCAACTGATCCAAACCAGTTTGACATTAGTCAACCATTTAAAACAACTTGAAGAAACCTACAATATGCCATTTAACGTGCATGCTACAAAGTTTTGTGTGTTTATCACATCCATACAGTGGCGAGCCGTGACTTTTATACTAGGCCCTCTTCCAGGACATTTGACTTTTTCTGTGATTTTCCATGTGTTTTGAATGATGGAAAAGTTGGTAAACTGTTCTCCAGATTGTCTCAAATGTTATAGGAGTATTACATTGACAAAGCTGTGTTATTTCATAAAATGCGAGAATAAAACTACATTTGCGGGCAAATAACAAATGCTTGGTTAATTTCAGTGTGGTATCATATCAGTGGTTCATTAAGCCTCTATGGAAAAAAGTAGTCTTTCTTTGTTCACACATCCATATACTACATTCTGACCATTGTAGTTCACCAGACTGGCAGCACATATTCCCAGGCCTCTATATGCAACGTAAGCTGGGAAAAGCCATTTTAACTAATGACACTGCTGGTAATTATGATTACATACTCAAGTCTGCAAGTGTAAAAACAGTTCACACCTTTGCTTTGCTGCCATTGTATCCCTATTTAGGTTTAAACAACTTTAATTATTGAACTGTGACAAAATAATCATTAATCCTTTGAAAGTCCCCTGGTAGTGGGAGTAATTGACTTACCTGACGACAGTAAAAAAGAAAAAGCGCTTTTCAACAAAAACATTTAAGCTAAAGCTTTATACTGTAAAGCACTGCAAATTGATTCTATGCTGTTCCACTTCTACGACCGAGGCTTCCATTACAAAAGCTTTGATTGGAAGCAGTAAGTGAGATAACAAGATGAAGTGTTTCCTAAGGTTCATCGTGCTTTAAGAGAACAAAAACTATTGTCTTCGCCTGCTCCTCTGTCTCTGTCTTTCTTGGTGGCATCATTAAGATAGTGGAGATTATTGCGGTGTGGGATTAATGGACACCCTCCACTGTAGAACAAAGCCGTTCCAGGCACACAGGATCCCAGGTAATGAAGAAGCAGCATGAGTTATGACTTCACGCAGGGCCAGGCAGACACATTTGGAGTGCAGAAATGGTCACTGCTGACTTATCACCCCTGTGGAGATGACTGAAATCCCCACTATGTGCTGCTTTGGTACAGTGACATGTTTCACCCCAGGGCAGGCATATACACAGTGCTTGTTATTTTACCTTTAAATAAATAGCTTGACATTTCAGGAAATAGACTTATTTACATTATTACCTAGAGTAAGATGAGAATATTGATACTATTTCATGTTCCTATCCTACATACAGCATTAACCTGTTAGACCCCAAGCCTGTTTTTCAGATTTCAGGCTCGAAAATGACATTTCCAGAACAAATGACCATATCTTCCCTTCTAAAAGGGGTAAATTAATAATCTTTTTTCTCAAAGTAATGATAAACCTTTGAGTTGGATGTAGAAAAGTCAGAATCAATATAGATGTTTTTTATTTTAAAGAAAATTCAGATCGAACATGGTAAAAAACTGTAAATTATAGTGTTCGTCTGAAAATTGCAAAAAAAAAACACTTCTGGGGTCATTTGGGTGGATTTTCCATATCTCTGGCCCCCCTTGGTCGATGTTGATGATTGACATCTCTTTCTAACCGTCATAGCCAATGGAATCGAGGGAAAGTTCCACATACACACACAGGTTACCAAATAAGGAGTGATAGTGATGCGTAGAAAAACCGGAAGTTGCGCTAGCCTCTGGTGGCTACCATTAGTAGCTCATTTTGATTCTCCGTTTTTTGCATAAAATGGTTTTATGGATTATCAATAATTTTTTCAAAGTTACAGATACATTGGATGAACCTATGGATTAACCTTCATTCACGTTTTTTCTCGTTTTAATGCCATTGAACACGACTTTTAATCAGAATAACAGCTAAAGTGAGCATATCTCCGTTTTTTGCTACCTAAAGCTACGTCGTGTATTGTCTGTATTTGCTTCCCCTGTCACGAGTTCTGATCGCTCAGTGATGATCCTTATATTTCTATAATCTGTGGAATCTCAGGATGTTAGCTAAGCTTGTTTGTGCAGATCCAATAAGTATATCGATCGGTATAGCTAGAGTTCTGTGCTAACGGCCTTAAGATTCTTTTGCCCGTGGCTAATTCACAGGCTCAGCGTTAGCTTTGAGGGTTTTTAAAAAAAAAAAAAAGATCAGCTAGCTGAGTTTCTTCCCGTTACATAGATATGAAACATTCATAGTTTATTAAATCTTAAGAAGCCCTGAGACACTTTTGCTTGCAGATGTTGTGATTTCGGCCCCTTCGGCGGGTCCGTGGGGCTAAAGAGGATAAGCTACAGCGGGGAGAAAATACTTTTTCTCATTTTAAACCCCTGCTTCCATTCTTTATGCTAAGCTAACTGCTTGTCACAGACTGCATAGAAGAAGTGGACACAGTGAAGGCTTCTCAATTCTCAAATTTCCCCTCCTCGACTCCTATCCTCGTGTCTTAGTCCCGCTCACAGTTGATGCAAGCAGAGGAGTCGAGGAGGGGAACCGAGGAGAGAGGAGGGGAAGCAGCAGGCGTTTAGAGAAATGAGAACTCCTCTCCTCTGAGCGGTCATATTAAAGCGACGTCTGTTAATTATTACGTGGCAACAGCTGTATCAGCTGTCGAGTGTTTTATCATAGCGCTGTATTTTATAATCTCTGTTAGATCAGCTGAACATTGTTCCCCCACATATTTACTTTTAATTCAATTTGCAACAAGGCATAGTATGACAAGAATGTATGAATATTTTTCAACACATAGGCCTACTAGCATCTCTTCTGTATTGTGCCGCACTAAAACATTAGTATGAAAAGTACCCTACCAATAAAGGGAGACATATACATTAGGATTATATACGTTTGATATATTCACACATGCACACACACAAACACCTACAAAAAAACAATGACTGTCTATACACTATACACAGTATGTTTACCTTTTTAAACTAGTAGGCTTAATGACATGATAGGTCATCAAGTCACACCTCTTTGACAAAACACCTGTACCGAATTTCTAATCAATTACCAAATCATGAGGGACCTGACAGGCTATATAAGGTCCAGGCACACCTCTGATTTATATCTCAACCACGAAGGAGATATCGAGAATGAAGACCGCAATAGTGTGTGCCTTATGGCAGTGGTACGAGCTAGAGACAACCAAATCCTGTGAAGAAAGACGCCGTTCCCAGCGCTGGAAAGCAAGAATGCGCAATGCCATCCTGCTTCATCTTGAGGTATTTATGAGTGTTTGTTTAAAAATGTTTTAAATGGTTGAAAAATAGCTGGCTTTTTTAATTGGAATACAAAAATGACCAACTACTTGTAGCAAGAAAATCATGACACATAGGCCTAGGCCTTAGAGTCAGAGAAAAAGCATGTTTGTCAAAGAGAAAGTTGTGTTTTTGATTATGTAGTTGTGTTTATTCAAGAAGGGACCACATTAGTTAACACGAGCACTTGTGCCAGATTTAGCCATGGCTTAATTTCTTATGACAGAATATTTATGTGCAGTTTAAATTGCGGGATAAAGGAGTTTAGTTTGCTGGATTAAAGGTATTGACCTCTGTACATTTTATTCTTCCTGTAGGTTCAACACCCACACTCTCGCATGTACAGACATTTGAAGAGCAGTGTTCCCCTGCTAAAGCTGTACTTCCAGGGTGATGGGTGCCTGCTGAAGGACTTCAGGATCAGCCGAGACTCCCTGGAGGCCTTGATGCGGTGTCTGGGGCCTGAGAGGAGACAGGCCTGGGGACACCACATTACTGTCTTGATGACCGTGTACTGGCTGGCACACGGTTTGTCATACAGTGTGGTGTCCCGGGCCTTTCAGGTACCCCTCTCCACGGTCCACAGACTGGTCCACCAGGGAGTGGAGGACATCGCTGCTCTCAGGCAATCCCTGATCAAGCTGCCTGCTGGTCCAGAGCTGGAGGAGGTCGGGCAGGGCTTCCAGCAGTTGGCCAACTGCCCGGCATTCCGTGCATGTGTGGGTGCAATAGACCAGGGGTTTCCAAAGTGGGGGTCGCGAGACCCCGAGTGGGGGTCGCGAGATGATTACAAAATAAAAATTGAAAATAAAAATTAATTAATTAATTTTTTTAATCAATTTTTTTAATAATTTTTTTAATTTATTATTATTCAGGGATGCAAACTTGTCACCTTTCGGCGAAATTCGCCGTTTTGAATCCAAAATAGGTCGTTTGTGTGATTCATGTAGTTCTGCAATAAAAATATTTTTGGGGTATGGGGGGGGTCTGGGACCCGGAGTAATCTGCGGCCGCGAGCTGTTATGTGCCATCATGACACGCATGGTATTCTTTTTTTATATATTATAATGAAGCGCGAGCTGTGTGCTCGAGTCTTCCTGCCTGTCTCTGCTCATGGATGTATAATAAGGCTCTGCTGCTCCGCGATGAGGGTCTAGCTTCAGCAGCTACATTACCTACGGGTGCGTTCGTTAATATTAACTGTGCGGTCCGGAGTCGGTGAACAGCTGTTAGAACGTGCCGTTCAGGTGTTCAGAGCAGAGCTCCCTGTCGGAGCGGCAGAGCGTGATGTGAACTGAAAAGTTTTTCTGTCGCAATATTATTTAAGGAATCGTTGAGCTAGCCAACTAGCATACATTGTCACTATCAGCTAACGTTAGCATTAGCCTTCGTTTTCAAATAGTTTTTTTCATAGGCTATAAACGGAGGTGGTATAAGTAACTTGTACTTGAGTAAAAGTAGAAGCACTCAGATCTTGTACTTGAGTAAAAGTAGAAGTACTCAGGTCTTGCACTTGAGTAAAAGTAGAAGTACCAGAGTGTAGGAATACTCTGTTACAGTAAAAGTACTGAATTCAAAATGTTCCTCAAGTAAAAGTATAAAAGTATTATCATCAAAATATAGTTAAAGTAGCGACAGTAAAAGTAGTCATGGTGCAGATTGGTCCATTTCAGAATAATATATATGAAATGTTTTATAATGATTGATCATTAAAGTGTTCTCAAAGCTGGTAAAGGTGCAGCTAGTTTGAATGACTTTGTATACTGCAGGGTAGCTTGTGAATTTACTCCAGGTGGAACTAAAGTCTGATTTAACACTTGATTATATTTCACATCATTCATCCAGATCTGTAAAGTAACTAAAGGTATTAAATACATGTAGTGGAGTAAAAGTACACCATTTACCTCTGAACTGTAGAGGAAAAGAAGAACAAAGTAGCAAAACATTGAAATACTTAAATAAAGTACAAGTATCTCAAAATTGTACCTAAGTATAGTACTTGAGTTTATGAACTTAGTTACTTTACACCACTGGCTATAAAGATAGAAAGACTAAGCCTCGCACAGAGGCATGAAAATACATTGCCAAAATTATAAACTGACTGCTACACAATTAAAATAAATGCTTTTATATATTTCTATTAGATGTGACTCTTTGGCGTTTCTGTTATTATTAACACTGCTGCTTTAGTTGTTTTGACTGTTAAAATCCTCTGTTATTCCTCATTTTAAAGCCGATATTCCGTGGGGTCGGGGGGCTCGGATCCTTGTCACCTTTTTCATACCTGATGAGTTTGCATCCCTGATTATTAATAATAACGTGTGCATAGACATTTTTTAGGGGCGGACTAGCCATCTGTATAATTTCCCCGCAGCGAGGCTCCCCCTTTGACAATCCACTAGCGCAGTGTTTCTCAAACTTTTTCATACCAAGGACCACTTAACCAATAAACAACACTCACGGACCACCTAACTCCCCAAATATCCAAAAACAATAGGCCTGCTTACCATTCCAACAGTATATAACAAATTACAGCCTAATAATGACAGCTTAACCTTCTCTATATCGCCTCGTTCACACATTAAATCAACAATACAATACAACTACAGATTATATAAGCATTTAGTTCAAATGCGATTTAAAATGCTCTCAGGTTTAAAGGCCTCTACACACCGGCCCGACTTTGGGAGTCAGAGGCCGTCCGAAGCCGTCAGAGGCAGTCGGGCATTCGCGTCGCACTACTCAGGTTGGTGTGTCGTCTCTTTACGGCACATTTTCAACCCTCCCGCCTCCTCCCGCCGCCGATTCAACATGTTGAATCGGCGGCGGGAGGCCGCGGGAGGCCAAAGAACGTCGGGACAAATCAATCACTCTGATTGGCTGTTCAGCTTAGCGAATCAGTGCATCAGAAGTGAAGCGGAAGTGAGGGACCAAAACAAACGATAAGAAGGCACACACAAACGGCTAATCTTCCTCATTTTCATCTCACCCGGACGCAAGAGTTTCTTTTTTATCATGACGGCATGGAATGAAGAAAGTGAAGACCAACTGATCAGGCTGTGTTTGTTTGTTTATATTACTAAGTCTGTTCTTCTTCTCTCGGTGTATAAAACGCAGTCTGTCTTCCGGTTGTTGCCTCTTTTGAATGACGAATACACACTACCGCCGCCTGCTGGTAAGGAGAGTTATTGCCACTCGTCGGCTGAAGTATTTGCGGTGTGTTCGTAGGCGGGCGGCTTTATCCGACGAAGCCAACGAAGCCTGACGTAGCTGGCGTAAAAGTCGGGACGCCTTCGGTACGCGTTCTTTGGTCTCAGGTTGGTGTGTAGAGACCTTTACACCTCTTATGAAATGTAGACTACAATTATTACGGAGTTTATTTCCGAGCCAACAGACTCACAGATCGTTGGCTACAGAGAGTCAGATATGCAAAATACACCGCGTAGTACGACACAAACCTCCGCTGTGGATTTTCAAAACAAAATACAGCAAAACTATGGTCGCAGGCCCAAGTTTAACTCTGAGGCCTGCATGGTCTGCCTACAAAACAAAAATAAAAAAACGTTTATGCAGCCCCAACAACAGCCTCTGATCATCAACAGACTTCATGCAATGCTTCATCGTATGCATATATTAGATAATAATCTCTATCTCACTCCTAACACATCTAAATCTACTTTCAGCATGGATAAATGTTCATAAAATACATCCATTGTTTGTTCTATATGCTTCTTGAAATCCTAAAAAAACACATCGTTTTTCTAGAACAGATTACAAATCGCCTGAAAATGGTACAAACAAGTGGCAATATGTTTGACGAAGGTGTTGCGCTGGGCTATATCATGCAATCGAAAGTGAAACTTAAGCTCCCTCCATTGCGGAGATATTCCCGCGAGAGTGCGGAAAACTTAAATTAATTAAACCCCCCCCCTTCCCCTGGGAACCCCTGCAATAGACGGGTGCCACATCAGGATCAGGGCCCCATCCGGACCCAGTGGCCAGGATTATGTAAATAGGAAGCTCTTCCCATCTATACAGCTGCAGCCTGTATGCAATGGGAAGGGGAGATTCCTACAAACATTTGTAGGATTTCCGGGCTCAGTCCACGACACCCGTGTCATGAAACACAGTGCTCTGTACAAAGAGGCTCTTTACCCTCCTCCAGGGTACTTCATTGTGGGGGAAGGTGGCTACCCCTGCATTGTACACCCCATAATGATCATAACCCCCTATCGGGAGCCACTACAGGGGAGAGTACAGAGTCGCTTCAACGGCTGCCATGCCAAAGTGCGCATCATAATAGAGCGCGCTTTCGGGAAACTGAAGGTGCGATGGAGGTGCCTCCTGTCGAAGGCCTTGGAGGTGAACCATAACTTTGTCCCTGCTGTGGTCACTGCCTGCTGTGTCCTACACAACATCTGCCTTACTGCAGGAGACTTTCTTGAACTGTTGGAGGAGGAGGAGGAGCAGGAGGGGGTAGAGAGGTCTCCACCTCGTCCTGTGAGGGGGGAGCGAGGTGGACAGGGCCGGAGAGAAAAACTGGCAGACCAAATCTTGGCTCCTGACCACAACCAACTGTAGCTGCACGACCACGATTACTGCTAAGAGGATGTTTATTTATGGCCAGTTTTTTTGTTACCCATTAGTTTTGTTGACAGGTTAAAAATGCATTTACTGGCCAGATGCATTACTCTGTTCTTTTGTTTGTGCCATTTATATGTCTATTTCCAATTTCACCATGCTCAAGTTTATTTAGAGCAAAGGACTTTACAGACCAACACAGTCTCACTCCCTGAACGTCCAGGGGCGACGCTTGGCCAGGGTGCATGGCTCACCATCCTCCTGGCTGTCCGAGGCAGACTTGGCGGCCTCCTCATCCTCCACTGTGGCCTGGCTCTGGACAGCCTCAGTGGATGTTGAGCCACTGCCAGAAGCCGCAGTGGCAGAGTCCATCAGGAAGGGCGGGTCGTGTGTGCTCCACTAGCACTAACCTATGAAGGTAGATATGGTGCAAAATGCGAGAGCTTGTAAAACCTGATGTGAGCACTTGCAGAAAAAAAATCTGAGCTTGTATAAAATATCCACGTATCCGTGAACCAATTTGAAGTCACAGAAAGTAAAAAAAAGTTTTGTAGCTTGTAGAAGAAAAATGAACTTAGTGATGAAATGTTCACTTGCAGAAAAATATATATTTTTTAAATATATTTTCCATTACAACTGCAACTTGGTTATTACAACCTCTCAAGTCAGTCATTACAACTTCACGAATCTGCTCTGTGGCAGTATAAATCAACTAATCTGCGGCCTTGACTTTTGTTACACTTCTTGCGATGAATGTGTCGCTAAAGTAATTTTCACCTGTAGATGTGGGGGGAGGGAGGGGGGTTGGAGCGAAGGGGCGTGAACAGGAAAAACCGGTGCTTATCAGGCTCAAGCTCCGAACTGGCCCTGGAACCGCGTTGGTGTGAAAGGGGCAACATGCAGTCATCCGGTTCGACCTGACCATGGCTGTGTGACTGACCCGAGCTTGCGCCTTGTCGTTCTGATAGCTCCGCCCCATTGCTCCTTTGTTCCTCCCCCCACATCTACAGGTGAAAATTACTTTAGCGACACATTCATCACAAGAAGTGTAACAAAAGTCAAGGCCGCAGATTCGTCGATTTATACTGCCACAGAGCAGATTTGTGAAGTTGTAATGACTGATTTGAGAGGTTGTAATAACCAAGTTGCAGTTGTAATGGAAAATATATTTAAAAAATATATATTTTTTTTATTTCATCACTAAGTACATCTTTTTTTTCTGTGACTTCAAATTTGGTTCACAGATACGTGGATATTTTATACAAGTGTAAATGTATGCACACAAGCTCAGATTTGTTTTCTGCAAGTTCTCACATTGTACTCTACAAGTGCTGACATCAGGTTTTACAAGCTCTCGCATTTTGCATAATATCTACCTTCATATAACCCGTCGACACTCGCGACACAGGAGTGACAGACCCGGGAGCAGCCCTGGATCTACAGTTGAAAGTGTCCTCATCGGGATGTAAAGTAAGCTTTTCAAAATACAATTGTATATATATATTTATTGTATTGCTTTACTAAAGAAATAAGCAAAATGTTCAAATGGAAAGAAGAAAAGAGGCAGCCTGTTATGAAAGCAGTGACATGGTGGTCATATGCAATGTGTCACATGCCGTTTTTCTTGTTTTTATGCCTTTGCCCTTCAGCACTCTGTCGGTCTCTGTAGGCTTTCAAAAGTGTGAGTGTTTGAGTTGTCCCTGTGATGGACTAGTGACCTGTTCACACCGTCTCAATGCCTTCCACGCAGTGCATGCTGGAAAAAAGGGATGAAGTGTATAGAGAAAATTAGTTATTTTTAACAAACTGTCACACAAGAGTGATCTTTGTACCACTGCATTCAATACTATTTGCAAGGCTAAACCTAGAAAAGGTTCTGACAACTACAGTGGAGACAACTGGATTAAATCTTTACACTGGCATCTCATACAATGCTTATTTGGCTTAATCCTAGCAGGTAGATGGTTTTTGGATCATGGATAATGGGCATTACTAATTAATAAAACCATTTGAATTGAGTACGGCACCAAATAATTGACCTATTCTCATTAATTTGTTCCTTTCGATAGATCTAACACAATCTGAACAATATTTATTTGTCGTCTGACAGTAGATGTTGGTGCCAAATGAGCTATCACCCAGCACAAGTTTTTGAATAGGATTTCACTTGGTTTTTCACTTAGCTGGTTTTTTTATGACCCCAAGGAATATTTCATGCTGTCAAGGTCAACCAATGGCACATGGGGTTTGTTTGGTGGCCATCTTTAGTCAATATCGAAGTAGCAGACAGATAAGCTATATTTAAGTGGGTTCATAGTTTTGACACAAGAAGTAAATGGTCAATGATTTAGTAAAACTCTAATTTTTGTAAATAACAACACAAAGGACAATCAACTGTTTCTTAACTGGATTTAATATTAACATCACATATCATACAAGATTAATATGGCAGATTCCTATGGTTGAGTTTTGCATAATGAGGATAACTGCTTGTACTTTGAGACAGCACCAGCCCCCTCTGATTATTTGGAAAGGGAATTTTGATTCATAAAACCATGTTAATCCAGTACCTAAAGAATCAACCCATCCTCATTAACTATGAATAAAACTGCTCAAATCTTTGTCACGGATTATGTTGGTGCTAAATGCATATAACACCCAGCAGCAGTGTTTTGATTGGCTTTCACACATTAACGCTAATTTGATTCAATCGTGTGAATTACCTTCACTGTCTTTCCTAAATAACTGACATGCAGTCTTACATCAAAAATCACTGTTTCTGCTGACTTTTATTAATTATACTATGGAAAACTGCTCAGTGTAGTAATAGTGAACTGACGAGATCTGATTAGTCCACAATGGTTATTCAAAGCCATTATACATTCCCCTCAGGTAAGCCCACCAGGAAATCAAACTAGCAGTAGAGGGCACAGCCATGTCACCTAATATGACATAAATTAATGAATGAACTGTTTAATTAGACGGCATATACCGCTCTCATTCGCAGGGGTTTATTCGCAGTCTAGCACTCACGAGACACCTGACAGACTGTGTCTTGCTTTAACAAGCCCAGAGGAGATGGAGCGTGACTGGCTGTGACACTGTAATGTGGCGCGTTATGCCAAAGGTTGCGCCCTCTCTGTCCTTGCCTGCCATCGCACGTGTAGACCAAAGGAGCCTCTTCCTCTAACATGTGGCGTGGCACATTATACGGGCCATTGGTTTTGTTTGAGCAGCGGCGCGTTATGTTGTCCTGCAATATGCCCTTGGTTTTTTTTAAACAGGGAATCTAAATACTATTGCTCATTTTCCACAGTTTTGTTTACAGAATTTGTACATGTGTCCAATCATTTTTAAGAAGTCATTTGAGTTATTTGAGTGCCTTGTTATGTTCTTACCTAATTGTGATCATGACACCTGAAAAATACAATTAAAATATAAATAGCCCAACCTGTGCCCAATTGCAGACCCCAGACAAAAGAAAAAAAATACACAACATTTATAAAAAAGTGGAGGATAGATTATGTTGACAGCCTTATTTTTTGTATTTATATAAGCTATATCTACATGATGCTGATAGGTTACACTTTATAATAACCATCATTCATAAATGGTTAATACAAGTTTTGTATCAGTTGTACTGGCAATGAAAATAAATATAAAAATGTTTACTTATTATTTTAACGCTTGTATAAAAAAAGAATTGTTACACACATTAAAATATTTTATATTCTATTTTAAGCAGCAGTATGTTGGTAATGACTACCGAATAGTTTGTAAAGGATACACATTACATAAAAAGATGGACACTTCATCGCATTAAATATTATGATTTATTAATCGGTATCTAGATCATCATTGGCTATTATTAGGTTGCAACTAAGGATTATTATGGCTTAAAAATGATTACTTTGATTAGCATCTTTAAACATTATACAGTATTGAATACTCAGTCAACAGCAGCGACGTGCAGTCAGGGGAGGCAGGGGAGGCAGAGCCTCACCTGTCATACTCCAATGTAACGGAAAAAAAACTAAATAATAATAAAATGTCTCCACTGATCTGTGTTGTAAATGTGATTTCTGTATGATTCCAATCGCTTTTTATAGTCAAAATCGGCAAATTTGCCGAGCTCCGCTACAACTACATGGGTGCAATCACTGCGATGAGAAGTGAGGCAGGGACGAGCTCTGCCTCACGTCACCCCACAGGAACTGGCTGGAGCGCAGGCACTAATTTAGCGCGGGCACTTATTTTGTGAGCGCGCTCCAGCCAGTTACTCTGGGGTAAGGTGAGGCACAGATGAGGTCTGCCTCACCTCAGATGTGTCACCCCACAGAAACTGGCTGGAGCGCGGGCCCTAAGCGCATGCCTGTTACCATCTCACTGTAGGTCACAAATGTAATATTTGTAGATCCCTTTATTACATTTATCCTCGCCATCCATAGTCTCTAAATAACTTATTTCACGTATATATGATATTATTTAGGCTCACTGGTCTCATCATACAACGGCACTGAAAAAGCACCAGGGGAGGCAGCCATAACCTCTGCCGCACTGAAGGGGGCGCACGTGAGCCCACAGGTTCTTGTTGCTACTGTTATTCTACGCAGAGACTGTAGACGCAAACAACAAACTAGACTTTTGAAACTAGAGGAAGATAAGGAGGACTTTTACAAAAAAGTAATAGAGATTGTTGTCCAGAAGGATAGCATGGACTTCATCTTCAAGTCAAGGTAAGACCACAATTGTAATGAAAATGGGATCTTACAAAGAAAGAACAATCCGATATTTAGATTTTGGGTATCCTTTTGTTGAACGGTCTGTTTAAAATGAATCGAAACAGACTAAAAAAGCTTTTGAAAATAATACGAATATTTCGATTAAGGTCAAAATATAGTATTTGTAAATCTGACTCTGAAAGAGTCAGTCTCTCACCAGCCATGAACCTCACTGCACGTCACTGGTCAACAGCTTATTTTTAGTATCTGGTCCATCGGAGTTCTAGATGTCTAATGATGTCTTAAGGGTTGTTGTTGTCTCTTGTTAGATATGATACACTATATTAAATTATGTCATATTACAGAAACATAAACTTTCTGTAACTTTAAAGTTACGTTAAAAAAAAAACATTACTAATAGTCAGTAACACCAAGTAATTGAATTGTGCACATTAAAATACTTTTAACTTAAGTTTAATTTACTGTCAATCAACCATTCATTAAGGGTGCTGTTCCCTGTCTGGTAAAGCTGCATCGTAAGTACAATGTGAAAGCATGTGTAGCATCCACCAACAAAAAAAACCCTGAAAACAGCCTCTATGAATAATCCAAAAGAGACTGAACTGTAATTTCCTGGCTTGAGATGTGTTATGGATAGGAAGCAGCTGCGCTTACCTCGGAGTATAATATTGATACAATTCCAATATTCACCAAACTGTCCCTCCCAATCTAAACTCTAAGTGGTTATTTAAGCTTCATGAGATGGGACCCAAATAGGTTTTGACATTTCCCATGTCAGTGAATTAGCATTTCCCTGCCAGCACAAACTGTGTTTTGGAAGGTTCGCTCTCCATTCATTCTCCTTGAGTGAGCCATCTGCAGCTGACAACCTGTTGAGTAAATTAAAGGCTGATTAGACCATCTCACTGTCGCAGACATGTGTTTTGCATACTGTGTGAATATCAAAGACTTAAATAGCTTTCTACCTCATTACCCTGTCAGATTCAACTATTGATTATTGCCCCATGATTGATCTTGCTGTATGCAAGATGGTGGAATCCTGACATCTTTTCCTTTTTTTAATTATACATTTCAGAAGCAGGTGCAGAGGAGTTTTTCTTTTTTAGAACAAAAAAGGTTTCTTTCCAATGATATCAAAGTTATTGCAAGTCTTATTTCTTATGCAAATGAAGGATGACAGATGGGTAGATGATAATTGCTTTCCATTGAATTCATGCCATGAATGAACAATTCTCCTACAGAGGATGTGCTTGGTCAAACAGTAAAGTAATGGACTCACAACTTACCTGTTCTAACAGAACTGTGGAGCATTATAGTGTTGCATTAGGGTCACAGGTTCAATCCCCTTAGACTTTCTCTTAACTTGTCATTGAGCAGGAACCATATTTAATATTTGAAACATTTATGTGTTTATGATAGGCTGTATGAAGTAATTTAACTTGTTTAGACTTCACCTGTGACTATACCAGAGAACCTCAGAAACATAATGAGCACTGTTGTTTGCCACATAGATATTAAATACAGACATCAACAATTGATGGTTTGAATAACCGTACATAATTTCCCATCCATTATTCACCTCATTGCACAAATAAAACAATCGGTTGAAATCTGAATGTAGCATTGCTACTACCTACATTTCAAATTTGAGTATTTTCAGTCATTAAACCTCCTTCATTTCTTTATAAAACCCCTGTATTTTTAACCCACTTCAGCCCAAAATCAAAGTAAAAGCATGAAGATACCGGAGGCGGCTCCATAGGTAAACTTGCCTGAACTAAATTTGCTTCATTTGTTGTGATCAGTGTTTGGGCACCTTCTTTGTCTGTTCCAGTTGGTCTTTTCTGGCATAGGAAAACAGTTCTGACTGTTTTTAGACAGTTTCCTGTTAATATAGGGTTTTTTTTCAAGTAAAGACTATTAATGGAACTTTTTGTCAGTGGGTCGTGTTTTTGAATCCATTACCTGCTATCGCCAGAGCAACACAATGATTTATATGAATGGGGTAGTGTGAACTTTGAAGATATTTTCAACAGATGATGACTATTTGATTTTTGCTTAATTTGTTTCAGATTGGCATTGACCAATGCCTTTATTTTAGTGTCCCTTCAATGAAAGGTGGCACTGCAAGCCCTAAAGAGGTCGCTCCCATCATGACTGAAAGTTTCAGCAAATATAAAAGTGAACATGCAATATAACTGTGTTGATTTCCAATGACCCCCTTTCAAACCCTTTTCTCGATGGATAGATAAATGGATTGACATTTCTCAGTTCTCAAACTACATTTCAAGAATAAAGAGCCTGTGTATTCACTCACTGTAGTGTCCAGCTCACTAAAGGTTAAAGGCAAGGGCACCTCTGGGAATAAGAAGCCCTGTGTCATATCGGGAGGCGTGTGGCGCAGTCGATTAGTGCTTTGGTGTTCGGGTCAGGGGAGCACAGGTTCAAACCCACTGCAGTCAGCATGTCGTTGTGTCCCTGGGCAAGACACTTCACCCCAAATTGCTCCTGTGGGGATTGCCCAGAGTATTGAGTATGTAAGTCGCTTTGGATAAAAGCGTCTAACAACATGTAATGTAATGTGTCATATCTCATCAGAGAGCCCGAAAGCTTAAACTGTCTGGGTAGTTCATTTGGAGCGAGGAGTCCCATTGCACATTGCCTGACTTTATTCCAGCCATCCTCTGTTTTAATACACTCAGATCCTTGTGCCCTTCATGCCTGAGAAGAGAAAAAGTGCAGGTTAACGCAGCGTCCACACGTACGCGTGAAAAAATCTTGGCGGTGGGCGTGTCTGAAGCTTGGGGATTTTTTGCGAGCAACGCGACCAACAACCAATCACATGAATCTCCCGCCCCCGACATACAAAGCAAAAAACCCCGGTTCTTCTCCACTATTGCCAAAATGGATGCCGGTTTTGCAGCAAGGGTAGCAAGTGTAGTAGCAAGGGTGAATTTAGTGTATGCAATGTCTCGCAGGAGGCCATGTAGTGTGCGTCGCTGTTGGGTACATCCAATACTCCGAAAACGTCTGCAACGGGGGGAATACCACGTTCTGGTCCAAGAGCTCCGTCTCGATGACCACCTGTTTCAGCAGTACTTCAGGATGAGCAAAGACGTGTTCGACGAGTTGCTTGGAAAAGTGGGTCCACTGATTACCAAGGCGGACACCTGTATGCGTTTGTCAATCGGACCCGCCGAGCGACTCGCCATCTGCCTACGGTACGTTTTGTGTGTGTTTTCTACTTCTTTCATCTGACTCTGTATAGAAAGAGAGAGAATGCATGCCATGGATGAATGATGACTGAAGTCTGTGATTTAGTTCAGATGGATGACATTAATTAATATAGCTAGGTAAACACAGTATTGCTCCCCTGTGTGGTCTGTGTGCGTCTGTGGTCTATGTGTGTGTGTGGGGTCTGACATATATATATTTTAAATCATGTATATTTTTTAAATCATTTTTTTAATCATGTATATTATTTTTTTCTCAGGTACCTGGCAACCGGTGATTCATACAGGACCATAGCATTCAGCTATCGGGTCGGGCATGCAACAGTGGCTGTCATCGTCAAGGAGGTTGCGGGTGCCATCTGGACCGCCCTGGTTGAGGAGACCATGCCGGTAGTTTCCCAATTGCGTTGGTGCCATTGATGGGAAGCACGTGGTGATCCAGGCTCCGGAAAATTCTGGGTCCCTGTACTTCAACTACAAGTCCACCTACTCCTGGTACGCTGGCTGCGTGGATGCCCAGTACCTCTTCAGGGTAGTGGATGTCGGAGGCTTTGGAAAGAGCAGCGACAGTGGGAGCCTGCGGAATTCGGCATTTGGAGAGAGCCTCAGAGATGGCAGTCTGCAGCTACCACCTGACACCGTCATCCCAGGAGCAGAGCGGCTGGGCCTTCTTCCCCATGTGTTTGTAGGAGATGAGGCTTTTCCGCTGATGGACAACCTGCTGCGTCCATTCCCTGGACGTCACCTCACCCGTGAAAGGAGGATGTTCAACTACCGCCTCAGCCGGGCAGGTTGGTGGTTGAATGTGCGTTTGGCATCCTCTCATCCCAGTGGAGAATGTTCAGGCGTGTCATCACCACCAGCCCGGAGGTAACAGAGTTGTGTGTGAAGGCCACCTGTGTGTTGCACAACTTCCTCCGCAGGAAGACGATAGGAAGGACATCACGCACACCTATCGCAGAGTCCACGGATGAAGCTACTCCAACCCTGTGTGATGCACCGAGGCTGGGCTCCAACAATGCCACACGCAGATCCATCAGCTCCTATTTCAATGAGGAGGGTGCAGTGCCATGGCAGGCGAATGTGGTGTAGGGTCACCATTGTCTCCAAACCAAAAGCTCTTTTAAGAGCTACCCATATTTTCTTTAAAAAGCCAATTTTCCAAATGAGCCATTTTAAAATCAATCAATCATTCCTAATAAACATGTTTCTTGAATTGATATTATGACTAACAAACTTTTTCCTTCAGTCCTGTTTTTAGTGATAACCCACTCATAATTACAACAGGTTTTCACATTATATATCGACATACATTAAGCTTTTGGTATGTTGCAACTGACAAACCACATGAACAAGTCAAGACACAGTATAGCCATAACATACTTTAAATAACTTGTATTTATGTAATGTTGAGTGAAGTGTGTGATGAGTGTAAAAACATGTAATGTGGATCAGTATCAGTATCAGTAATCAATTTTCCTCCTGGTCTGCATCTAAAACCACCTTGTGAATGGCAAATCTGACTCTTAACCTCTTCGCTCTCGACATCAGTATCATGGTGGGCAAGAGACTCTTGAAGAACAACAGGTCCTCGTCGTCCTCCACCACCACTGGTGGGGGTGGTGGAGGTGGCATGGCCAGAATAGGACTGACGGCAGACAGCAAACTTTGCTCAAAGGAGGACATCTCCCTTCCCCTTTTCCTTTTCCCCCGGAACGCAACACTCGCCTCCTCCTGTCCTGTCTCCCCTTCCTCTGCTTGCTGGCTGTTAGCTGGCTGACTGGCTGGCGGACTGGCTGGCTGACTGGCTGGCTGACTGCCACCTGGCTGGCTTTCCTGGCTCTCTTCCTCTGGCACCAGGGTGGCAGGGTTTGCCTGCCAGGCAAAGGGTGGCAGGGTTTGCCGGGGGACATTGCTGGACGTCTCACGGTCAATCAGGAATGGGTTTAAAAAACTCATGACTGCCGCGAAACGCCAGGGCTTATATCCCCCTGAAGACCCTGCACCGCTTCTTTTCCCTTCCTTTTCATTTTGTTTATCCTTCCTGTACCTGTCCCTCAGTGTCTTCCATTTCTTTCTGCACACTTCGTCTAATAAAATGAAATGAAAGAATACAGTTAATTTCTTTAATTTACGAAAATTATTCCTCCATTAATGAAAACCAAATCCCTTTATCACTGTCAATTGCATAAAAGGTTTTACATGTCACACTATCAGAATCAGAACCAGAATCAGGTTTATTGCCAGGTAGGTTCGCACATACTAGGAATTTGACTTGATGTCATGGTGCATATATAAAAAACAAGAAATCTAATATAAAACACAAAATGTTTTACACCGTAATAAAATACAGTTAAATTGCAATAAGATAACAATTAAATAAAGCAGTAATTGACATGGAAATAGAATGCTATGAATGAATTTTAGAATATAAACTATGAAATGTGAAATCAGAATATGTGCAGAAAGGAGTATGACATTGTGTGCATTCATGTGATGCATATAGTCTATGATGTGGCAGAGGTAAAGTGTCAGCGGGGAGGGCTATGATGAACATTTATGAGATTAATGTCTATGGTGCTATTTTATGCTACATTCCATGCTGGCTAAATATACTGTCTATGCTTGCTAGCAATGTTAAAACGAAGTAAACTGGATATAAAATCCCCAAACAGGCGAAAACCTACCAGTTTCACCCACTGTCTCTGCCACCTCCCTCCATGCCTGGTTCCTCCGGTATGTATCCCGGTAGGTAAATAGGGACTGGTCATAAAGAACCGGGTGATTTGCTACCGCAATAACTAATTTCTCCTCCATTTTGTTAGGAATATAGAAATGAACTGCGGTATGTCACTCCCAGCTTACACGCGGTTTGATTGGCTAGCGCTTGTACTGTCAGATTTGCATAAACGGGATTTGATTGGCTGACGCTTCCACCTCAAAGATTTCCAGGCGTTCCAGGCGTCAAAAGTTGAACAATGTTCAACTTTTGAATCCTGGAACGCCTGTAAATCGCCGCTCTGCTTCCCACAATGCAGTTCGGGGAAAAGTGAGGCGAAGTGACGTCACCCCATTCAAAGTGAATGGGCAGAAGCGTTGGAAGATTTTTTCACCGCGTACGTGTGGACGGGGCGTGAGTCACACTGATCATGTAGTGGAGTGCAACTTACTCCACTGAGAATTCCCTCTCCCTCCATTTTGAATGCTGTTCATGCAAATCAAGCAGGGCAAGGGGACTAAGTGCAGAAATGTGAGATGAATATTGATACCTACTGGTTAATATAAAACCCTTTTTCTTTTAAACCCAGTTGCAATGATTGTCATCTAGTACCTGGGAACCAGACTTAAATAGGACACATAATGCTAATTTGTTGGTTCATATTTTTATGTATATGTATAATGTGACATGTTTACATGCTTTAATGTTTATAAAGGTCTTTATTATTATTATTATTCACTCTGTCTGAAACCAGAGCCCAGCCTGCACTGATTGGTTAGCTGGTTAGCTCTGTTGTGATGGTCAACCGCATAGAGAGGTCCCGCCCCTTAGCCTATCACTTACAATGTGATCGCGTGCTAGCCAATAGAAGCGCAAGTGTTACATAGTGATTGTTATAGAAGTAAAAAAAGGATTCAAATGCAGGTGTTTCAGCAGTGGGAGTGTGTGGGAGAGAAACTCTCTCTGGAGGGAACACAGGGATTTTAGCCTTTGCAGACCATGTACATGCACATAAACCTATATCAAAAACAACAGGAAAGGGAAAGCAACAAAAAGCATAATAGGGCCTCTTATTATTTTCTCTTCAATTCATTTTCATTTATTGTGCAATGCTGTCGTGTTGTTTTAGAAACTGTAGTTGTCATTGCAAATGTCTTCAGGTATTTATTTATTGATTTATGCCAGTGACGTACACCGTAAATTATGTTTGTTTGTTGTATTTTGTTGTGTGTATTTATGCTGATTGGAATCACTGTCACATTATGATGGAATACCATGTCTTCAGTTCTGGGTTGACTGATTTTCAACAAGGTGTTTGCACGTCCACTGCCTGCACGGATCTTGCCTCTATCCTATTATCCACACTTGATGACCACCTAAAACGCTTAGACACTCAGTCATGTGTGTCCGTTTGCTCAGTGTAAGTGGGTCCCTTACCTCCAACAAGCTAGACTACTTTGTGCCAGCAATGCAGTTCATCTGCAATTGAACCAAGACCACAGGGTAACTGTGCGTTGTTAAGCATGTGACCCACAATAAACCATGTGGCTGACATTGCATCTCAAAGAGGCAGACCACAGTAATCATAGCACCAGAGGGATTATAGCTCTGTAACGGTACGTCCACACGGCAGCGTCACGTGCTTCAACGGAGACGCTTCCCATTCACTTTGAATGGGGTGACGTCACGCTTTGCCGAACTGCATTGTGGTTCCGTCGCGTCGCTTTGCCTGCGTTGCTCGCTTCGAAAGTTGAGAAAATGTCAACTTTTCAAGCGTCGACGGAAGCGCCAGCCAATGAAATCATATACCAGTACAAGCTCTAGCCAATCAAACCGCGTGCTTGTGTGTCCGAGGCGGGAGATTAATGTGATTGGTTGTTGGTCGCACGCCAGACATGTCCTCTGGCAAGCTTCAACGCGACGCTGCCGTGTGGACGTACCGTAATAACTCCACCCACTCCCTCTTCACTTTTACAAATCATGTTGAACACATTGATACTGTGCACGGAAAATATACAGAGGTTATTGGATCCGTGTTTGTTGGTGATGATTGTCTTCACCGTTAATAATTTCTTCTACACAAAGGGATAGATAGAGCATGACCTTGGTTAGGCTATTACCACGATGTAGATTTCGTACTGTTGATTTTGACTTTGGCCCTAGTTTACACTCATCCTTTCAAGGGCCGAAATCCAGATGCCTTTGAACAGACTTTAATTTACCCGTAACTCTATAATACATACTTCTCTATTTGCTAAATCACAAATGTGATTACAATCTGTCTCTGTTTTCACAGGTTACATGCAAATCAGGGTCAGCCTTACTTCAGTACAGAAGGTAATGTTAATGCACCTTGAAGATGGTTAAGTGCCAAAAAAAGCAGAAGCCCTTGATCAGAATCAAAATACTTTATGAATCCCATAAGGGAAATAAGGTTTGTAACAATTGCACCATATTGGAATAAAATACATCTTTAAAAACATATCAGTTTAAGCAAAATGTGCACTAAAATATTTTGTAGCCACTGGGAAACAGTGTCTTAAAGGGGACCTATCATGCAAAATGCACTTTTTCATGTATTTTATACATAAACATGTGTCCCCTCTGTGTACAGAGATTCTGAAAGTTTCAGGAAAAAAGACCCCCTCTCTTTTTGTCCTGATCCATTTATATAAAAACCTGTCTGAAAATGAGCTGATCAGATTTTGGCCACTTTATGGTGTCTTAACGATTTTTTGGCTTGTGTAACCATCAGCCAATCACCAACCAATTTAGCAAGATACATCCATTGCACACAACCAAAAAAGCTGTGCTATCTAGCTAAGAAATATTGAAAAACACAAATGCATGGATAAATCAGATTTCTTCAATGAAAACAAGGTATTATCATCTTCAGGGTTTTCAATATCCACTCTTTGACTCATGGATAAAAAGTGGTTGCACTGATCAGGGATCGAAAAGCACCGTCTGTATGAAGGCATGTGTCAGAATAGCTACTTCCTCAAAAGGCCTAGTGACATATTTACACATTGAAGAAGCAAAAATGAAATGTGCATCTTTGATTGATGGATGCATATTTTCAACATCAACTTCCAGGATGGTTTAAATATTCTCTGTAAATGTATTGACCCTACAGAATTACATGACTTGTCCTAAATGGGGCCTTTGTACTGAATAGAATACCACATTGTTCAAAACGGAAATGTGGGTTGTGGTTTAGCTTTAAAACAAACCATGCATGGAATGGAGGACACTTTCCAGTGGCCCCTTGTAGGAGCTTTCCAATCCATGAAATGTATGTCTGTGTTTCCTGGCTCTTGCAACCTCATGAGCATTTGGGTGCGTCCAAAATACAGCTAACAAGTCAAATTGCTAATTGCAAATGATAGTGGATAGCAGAAGGAGTGTACTCTGCTAAGAATGTATTTTAGTCTATTGCTTTTTGTATGTGGGATATATCTGAATTTCAAGATCTATTATCTGAGGAAGTATTTGCTTCTTTTGATGTGGCCTCACGGAATACCTGTGTGTAAGATGGTAACTAATTTTAGAATCAATACAGATGTAGCACCTCATTTCGGACGCCCCTACCGTAGTGGGGCCGTGATCGGCACAGGGTCGGCCCTCGCTGAAAGGAAAACCCCCCGCATGACTTGATACAACCCCTTGATAAATAAATGTAATTATAATGAAACCAGCTGCAATGGATCATGGATCCAGCAGGGGGAGCAGTGATTAAAAAGCTGCCACACTGGAACTCATGTGAAATAAACAGCTGATAGATTTATGTTGATTACTTTAGCGGATCTTTGTTAAGATCCATATGTCACGGATAGCATCATATTTTGTGCTAAATAAGAGACATATCATCATTTACAAAACATCACCATGTTTTTATTACAAAAGAATGTTGTTTAATCCACGTTGGCGTACTACAACTACAAAAACCAGCGGTTTGTTTTTTCATCAGGAAATGCAGCCCGGCTCAAACAAACGATTTTTAATCATCATCCTCACGATCATTTAATGTATCATATGTTCGCCGAATTGACATGAAAGCACTAAGAAATATGAATTTGCTGTAGTCAACTTCATTAAAACTGCAATAACGTGCCTAAACTCAGTAATTTTTAATGGAGCCTCGTCATCTCACCACGGGCAAACAAGAATATGTACAGTGTTAGTAGTTTACTGTATTATTAGTGTTTAATATTACTGCTATAACAATCACATATTGAGTTCATTGTTGTGCAATGTTAAAATCCGACCGTTGTTTTTTTAAATAGTCTGAATGAAATGGCAGCTCTCAGGTGATCAGCTGATCAGCTGTGTGTGTGACTCTCTTTGTTTACACACCTAATGGCCCATCAGCCACAGAGAAAAATTGTGCCGGTAGATTAGTAAACCTGGTGTTTACGTAATCAGTCAGGCTGATCTTGCTGAGCCTGAAGGGTGTTCTTTTCCCCATAATGACCAAGTCGCTGCCCATTATCCCGCTTATTACATGGCCAGATACTAAACAAACTAAAGAATCGACTCCCAATATTAATTGAAATTATTTTATTGACTTAAAATGATCGTATTTCTTCCGCAAAGAAAAAAAAAAACTCCGTTCCACGGCGCACAACGGCTGGAACTGCGACAACAACAACTTTACGGCAGCACTGTCCAACTCTGTTCACAGTTTCTGATCCACTAACAAGTCCTTAAACACTGCAGAGCCCATACCCTGTTCCTGTTAGTGTTTACTTCTTGTCTGTCTTCTTCTGTTCATTTATCTGACGTCCAGCGCTCGTCTTTTACCCTCTTTTACTTTCTCTTTCTTGATCCTCCTTAGCAACTGAATTGACCAATCAGAATCGAGTGTTCAACTAAGCCTTGTAATAAAAGTTGGCCTACACAGTTGCTGCACTAAACTACATTTTAGCATTTAAAATACTTAGCCATTATTTTGCGACTATTTTGGTGAAAGTAACTCAAAAGTCATATAAAAGTAGTGTAACTCATTACATTTCAGAGACAGTAATATTGTAATGTAACTTATTACTTTAAAAAGACAGTAATAAGTCATATGTAATGTATTACATTTTGGAAGTAACTTGCCCAACACTGCCCGGGACACACATATGTATTTAGTTATGTTTTAAACAAGTTTAAATAAAAGGCTGGAGTGTTTCTTGCTCTGCCAGGTACAACAAGTGGGATTTATCTTTTATTACTATACTGTAGCATATCGTTTTTTATTCCCACTGTCATGGATATAATCATATTCTGCATTGAATAAGATACATTTAATCATTTAAAAAAATCATATTTCGTACAGTAAGTGCAGTCGGATTCTCAAAGCATCGCAGTCTCTTCTCCTAAATCCTTTTGAATTCTCCTATCCACGGAATGTGACAAAACTCTCCCCTCCCCCCTCTGTTAACTAAGCTTGGAGAGCTCTCTTTGTTTCAAATAATGGCCCATCGGAATGTGAAAACTCTCCCATCCCCCTTCTTCTCCATTGCCGGTATACAGTAGGTCTTGATAAATGGTATAAAACAATTAAAACATTGAAAGCTGAGGCTGTGAAAATGTTTGTAATATTATTGCCATAACAATCACAAATTGAGTTTACTCACAAATGTTGTGCAATGACAAAATCAGACAGTTATATTTAAAAATGGTCTGGCTTTAATACAAATGAAATACTGTAGGCTCGACAGCCCCCCTTAAGGAGATCAACACATGCAGGGCAGCATTGCCGGTCTGAAAGGGTCTCTGGAATATCAAACATTTAATTAAAGTTTTAAAAACAGTGACGGGGTCCAAACTGAGAGGTGGAAGAAGTATTCCGATTATTTACCTAGGTAAAAATACGTGTTAGAAGTAAATGTCCTGCATTCAATTGTCAATTTCCCAAGTGAAAAGTATTATCATCTGAAAGTAAAATTAATCATTATGTTATTAGCATTAAATACATATAAGTATTTTTACAACTAATATTTAGAAATACTCCGTTGTAATTATTGATGCATAAATGTGTTCATCCATTCAATGTGGCATCTGCTATAATGGGGTTAATGTATGATATTACTTAATAATACAATACATTATAATATAGGATATGATAATTTAATTTAAATTGTATTCATTTCTTATTTCATAGTTTCTCATTATTATTATTTTAATTTTTATCGCTGATCTTATTTTTGATTGTATTAATCTGTGTGAATCTGTGCTGTCCTGTTTTTCACTCTCACCCTGTTGCTGTTTGAACAACTGAATTTCCCCACGGGGATTAATAAATGTCAATTTTATCTTATCTTAATGTATAAATTGATTTACTTCGATCTACTGTACTGTGTAAAAACACAACAACAATATTACAAAAAATATAGTGCATATTAAAGCAAACTATTGTATAGGTAAAAGTATGAGCATAAAAAATAAAGAAGTGTAAACATTTACATTATTATTATGATTATTTAATATATAAAGACTATATATTATTGAATTACAATTAAGATAATAGAGAACCGCAGTGACGCGTCCTAAAACCCGGAAGTAAACTTCTTCCGGTTACATCGTCAAAAAACAATGCAATTTCTCCATAGGGTTTTGGAAAATAGCTCAAAATAAGGTCTGTGGTTGAAACACATTTAAGAGAGGGATCACGTTTTGTTCAGCCAGATAATCTCCACATATCTACGCTACTTTTATAATTTTCGAATCATAAATCTAGTCGCCAGAAGCAAAATGCTAACGTTATGCTATAAAGGAACTACAAGCTAGAACGGCAGGGTCGCACTACTCAACGTCACGCCAACTTAAGATCGCCTCAACTGACTTTCAAGCGCTTGCATATTTTAACAAAGCTTAACAAAGCAAAATACAAACTGCCGAGTAAAATTGGAAAACACTGGAAATTAACTATTCTATAATGTGTAAAACTACGGTGCCAAAAACGACTATAAATGATGATGGTCAGATAAAGATATAGATACTAAAGATACTACAGATACTTAAGATAGGCATATACTCTCTTTCAAGCAGAACACAGGGGGAAAGAAATTTAGCGGGAGTGTTTACGTAATCGGCGTAATAACGTACAACGGCCTCGACCATTTCTGTAGTCCACTAATGCCACTTGTTAACAACCATCGTTTTTCCGACACGTAAACTCTTCAGAAATCACCAGCTGGGTCACTGCTGATGTATTTAATGTGGTAGAACAAAACGTGATCTATCTCTTAATTTTGTGTCAAACACAGACCTTATTTGGAGCTATTTTACAAAATCCTATGGAGAAATTGCATTGCTTTTTGACGAAGGAACCGGAAGTGGTAAAAATGCTAACTTACTTCCGGGTTTTAGGACGCGTCACTGCGGTTCTCTATAAGATTAGATATACTTTATTTGATCTAAAATATTGATGTTTTTTCGTTATAGTAGCCTGTGAAAACCATAACAAATAAGTGTTTAAATGCTCTTCAGCAAACACAACTGCAGAGCTGCAAACATTACTGAAGTACTGAAAGTCCAGGAAACAAACTGAAGAACAAAGTTCACCCATGTCTTTGTGTATTTGTGAATGAAGCGCCATCTCATGGTTAAATCCTGAAATTGAAAATCTGGCAACGCCCTCTCAGTAGTAGTGGGAGGGCTTTACATTTCCAGCCACTGGGATCCGCTGGGTTTTCGGCTGGAATCCGTTGGGTGGAGTCCATTCTAGAGTGCTACATCTGTATGTAGATGTGTTTACCAAAGGGTGAAGTGCTCAAATTCCATCAGCAACCTAAAGAAATCTTGGTCCTATATAGCCATCAATATTTCAATGCGACATTGGAATCAATACGGACTGATGATGTAAACAAAGCCAGGTACGAAAGAGAACAGGCTTTAATGACTTCAACAACCCAAAAAAAAAAACCTCTTGAGTCTCATTAGCTATCACGTATTCTAATGTAGTCACACGATCAATATATATAGACAATGAAAAAGTGGTCTAACAGGACATCACTGGTCAGGATAATTGAAGTCACTGAGCCATCCACATCTCACTGTGACTTTTGGAGGAATAAAAAACTGTTAATTCTGCCATCAGGAAAATAGGAAGGACAATTTGCAAAGGGTATGCTCATTTTCGGCACCAGTGTAAGCTAAAATAAGGCTTGGTAGGTGAAGTCTGCACTTAATATTGTGCCAATTGACCCATCTGTCAGTCAATACAATGACACGGACCAAACAAAGAGCATTGTCCACTAGAGAATCAATATGCCTTATTGTCATATTTCTTACAATCTTGATCATCTCAAACTCCAGCTCTAAAACAATCTACTGTCCCCTTGTTATAGTGGTAGTCATTCAATAAAACCAATAATGCAATTTCTTTATTAGGTTCCACATTTGCACTATCGTGAGCTTTGGCTATTCGTCTTGGGGTCCACAATTACATTTTGTTTTTGTTCAAAATATCGAAGAAACCAGCAAGAGTTAGCTTGTTTTGACCTTTTTTTAAATAACAAACGCAACCCATTGATGTCAACGGATTTACATCGTTGCTCTATGGCTGACAGATTGGGCTGTGACAAGCTTCCTCTGGTTTGGGATCAAGCTAAAAAAACAATATCAAACAAATCGATAGTAGCGTAAATAAGTATAACAAAAATCAAGGGGCGAGGCTAGTCCACCATAACAAATCTGGATTCTTTATCGAATCAATGCACAAATAATTATTTTTGCCCAGGGTTTGTATAACTGCACTTTAAAAGATAGAAAATAGCTTTGAATATGTGGTATTATTAGAATGTTAACACAATCCGGCAAAGCTATGAGCTGAACAAACATGCACTTACCATCGGTAACCATGGGTGGCACCAAACAAAATATGACTGAAATCTTAAGAATTATAATGTATTAATTTATTTATTTTTGTCGTATAATCCAACCCTGATCGCCACTGCAGTCAGCATGCCATTGTGTCCTTGGGCAAGACACTTCTCCTTAAATTGCTCCTGTGGGTATTGTCCACAGTATTGATGTATTACATGTCTGATATATGCAATATGTAATGTAAAGCGCTTTGAGCACTTGTAAAAGCGCAACAATAAATGCAATTAATTATAATCTATTGCTATTCAACAATTATTTCACAGCATGCACAAATTAATATTGTTGTTCTTCCGTGCAGGGCAGGCATATTTACTATTCTTGAACATGTCAATGCTATTTTAGTGTTTGAGGCTGCTGCGAACAACGTAACTCACAACGAGATTCCCAACGAGATTTCAGAGACCAGCAACATCGCAGTGCCAATGTAAGGTTATATTGATAACATAATCAATTAATAGGAATCTCTCTCTCACAAACCATCAGTCTTGTCATATCAGTGTGACTTTTGGATCGATAGCAATATTTTTTGGATTCCTCTACATTTTAAAATCAAATTGTATGGATAGACTGAAATAGACTAAGAATGAGTAACGTTCTGACTATGTGAAATGCCTAATAAACAGGAAACGTGGTCCAGAGTCTAATGAGCTCAGATGCAAGTCGATACATACTGCTGATCTAGAAGTGCAACAGGGCAAAGGGCTTAAGTGATATTCACTTCAAGGTTAAAATGTGTCAACTTTTATCTGAATGTCCAATCAGTTTGGATAAGAAACGTAGTCCGCTGAAGTAAATAATTCCTCAGTGCCTGTTCAATTCTAAGTTCAAAGTCTTCCAGGTCATCTGTAGTTATACTTAGAAAGTGTGATTTCTTGGACATGTACTCTGCGTTTTGTAAATATATAATTGTTATAACATGTTAAGGATTGTTTTTGTTGAGTGGGATCTAGAGCACAGCGCTCACTGGCTCCCCAGTGGCAAATTCCAAAGGTTTGTAGTTTTCCGTTTTCTCAAACTATGTCACTGAAGTACAACATCATTTTCAGCAGTATAACTCTGCTTTTTTGGTCAATATAGCAGGCACCAAAGTTTGAATTGACTCAATCAAATTAAAATGTGGCGAATTTCCAAGTAACAGTGATTAAATGGGGGTAAAATAAGAACATAGCAGGTGATTAATATATTCCACATGTTTGCTTCTCTCCTTTTATCCCCTACAAACACCTTTAGACACCGCTTTCCAATGTGAAAGTTAACTAACACTGGTTTAGCCTTTGCACAGTCATAAGAAAAATATTCTTAAAATCTCTTAAAACATTTATTACAGAAGCACTTGTTCATTTGTTGTTTTGCCCCCTGACATTCACATGACAAGGCTTCATCCTGAATTCTATTTTAAAGATGAATCAAAGTTTTGTTCCAAGTGGAGCATTTCTCTGTGGTCGTAAAGGAAAATACATTAACCAGAGAAAGACAGAAAGACAAAATAAGAAGGAGAGATGTCCCTCACTTTCCCCGCTAAGTGCCTCCAGACAGAACTGTCCTGGCAAGCTGTAGGTTGAATACAGAGAGATACATTTTCATCCTGAGAGCCCAGGGGGTCTTTCGGGACCAAAGTGTCACTAAAACAGAGAGGCTCAGTATCGCAACACTTTCGAAAAGGCTCAGGGTGACAGAGCATTGACTTCACTCAAGATGAAAACCAAAGCTCTCTGAGCTTTTTGTGTTAGAATAAAACCACACATGCATGCACACCCCCGCACAGCGTTATAGAGAGCACATTAACCAACAGTGTTTGGTGGCTGTGGGTGCTCTCCAACGACTGCTAGCCGCCACTTCTGTTGAAGCTCACCATGAATGCAGAGGAGAGGGAATGAGCTTTCCAACAAGAATCTTTACCAGAGACAATGGATCACGGATGATTATGTGTTCCATGAGAGCGATATGATATCCCCATCTGAGAATTATAACTCTGCGGTCCTCTCAGCTCTATGGATCTACTTATTCAGTTTGACCTCATTATATTTGCTTCTGGACAGCACACTGCTCTCCCATCACACTTATGTATAGCAGCAGCATGCAGCTGTTCTAAGCAGTTAAAGTGTCATAAACCGTCTACATGGTACCTTCCTAGCACTGACGAAAAAGTAAGAAGCTACCAGAAGAGAACTTAAATGTGCCTTTCTTTTCAACAGGCCATCCTTTAGAGATTATGCACAGGGGCACAACATTTTGCTTATTGGGTCCCTCTTGCAAGGATTTCAGACTAACTTTATTCACAACCATCAGGAACGGTGCTAAAAACGTAATTGAATCAGTGTCCAAAGTCAGTCTCAACTGATTTTAACTGTCTGACCTTTTAAGTAACACTAGGGTTAGGGTTTTGGGGAACGCGCGGCCGTGGTGCACGGGCTCTCGGGTCAATATTTGTGTTTAAAAACCTATTTAAAAACTCCTGTAGTAAAACCAAAGTTTATAAAAGCCCTGTTTGGTCTGGGTTAAAAATGTTTTAAAAAAATTGAATAAAAGGGATAAAAGAGAGCACCGCTCTGTCAGTGCACCCAAGTTGCTTAGTGATCCGGGGTGACCGTAGCGGGGCGACACTCAGAACGAACCCCTCCTTTGTTCCCAAGAATCTAAGGAGCTCGTTCAGGTCAAGGGCTATTCAGTTAGGAGGCCATCTTCCACCCCATAGTGGGGCCAGGGAGGCTAAATTGCACCTCCTCTGCCCGGTGCGTGCGCTAGCATGTTATGTGGAGCGCACGGCTGCCACTAGGTGCACTGAACAACTGTTTGTGTGCTTTGGGGGCGGCGTGGCCGGTAAAACTCTGTCCAAGAAACGCCTGGCGGGATGGCTCTGTGAGTGCATCTCACATGCCTACGGACAGACGGGGAGAACCTTCCCCACGGGGGTCCGTGCACACTCTACACGGGGTATGGCTGTGTCAACAGCCTTATTTAACGGAGTGAGTGTGGAGGACATATGTACGGCGGTGTCTTGGTCCACGCCAGGCCCCAAGGTTTTATCTCTTGGACATGTCTGGCTCCTTCTCATCATCTGTGCTTGCTGAGGCAACACAGGACTGGTGAGGGGGGAGGGGCTGTGGGTCAGCAGGTATCTGACCCCCCCCCCCCCCATGAAATAGTGCACTTGTGTGTTCCCATGCTCCTTAGGGACCTGGGAAACATGGTGCACAGTGAGCCCCATAGAGGGCTGGGGGACTCTCCAGGCACACTATTCACGAGGTAAGCGTGTCTGAGTGTGCCCTACGAGCCAGGTAAACTGCGGCCCCCACTTCTCCCCGGTCACAACCGGAGGAGAGGAGGTTGCGGTCAGTGGCTGTTAACCAAAAGCCGGTCAGGGGCAGTGTGGTGACTCGATGTTGTTGGACGACAGGGCGTTTAGGCATCAGGGCTCCTGTGTGAGATATAACGGTGGGTTACGTATTGTAACCCTAGTTATATAAGCACAGACGGAGCCCTCTACTCGGGGCCCTGTCTGTCCTATGCTGCTCGCTGAAGAGTAGTGTAGGATGACAGTCAGGAGGCAAGGCCGCCTTATATACGGTGGGCTTGCGCGCGCATTCAGGTAGGCCCGCCCCAGGGGGGCGGCTGCGGTTATAGATATCTCAGTTGATGAATGCTCACATAGTATGGTTGAGAGGTAGTACCCAGAGAGTCCAGTAGAGGGCTCCGCCTGTGCTTATATAACTAGGGTTACAATACGTAACCCACTGTTTCTCCCGTTAAGTGGGTATGACACATTAATAGGTTGTTAAATATTAAGAAGCCCTGAGACACAGTTTTGTGAAAAAAAAGCCTGCAGCCCCCGCGCTTAACAGGTTAAAGTACGAGGCATTGATTGATGCAGACGTCAGTGCAACACGCTGTGCGGCTTTGTCATGTACCATTATACTCTCTATAACAACAACACAAGCCTTACACTGTGGGACGTTAAAACTCGGCCATATGGGAGGCAGCCTAACTTCACTACGAGCAGGAGAGTTGCTGCAGCATTCACTCACACACACTGACACACACACTTGCTTGTTCCAGTGTCGAGATACATGTCCAGCGCCCACTCCTCATTAGCCAGCTTGCAGGTCAATAACAGATGTGTGTGTATTCTTCCTTCAGGGTATGGCTGGGAAAAAGGATGCCATGAGCAGCAGATAAGGCTGTTGTTTTAGATGTAAATCATTGCCATCTGCCATGTTGGGGAAAGTTTATCCCGAGATGGGAGTCATTATATTGAGCCAGGACTATGAGGGGCCTTTGAAGAGAAAGTTTGAAGACGGTATGTGAGTGTTCTGACGTTACAGAGCCGTCCTTATTTTTAGAAATCAGCATTTGGCAGGTATGGCTTAGCATCACAGCAACTAGTGAACATATGCATTGCTCTCGGTGTCTTTTTCGAGTGGGTGGCTCACAAGGAGAGTTATGTGACACCGTTTTTTTTAAATATGCTTATACTGAAGGCAAATGTACAGCTGGTATAAACAGGGCTATTTCATGAAGGGTATATTGATTGTAAATTATTTATAGCTAATTATTTGTCGATTGTATGCATTCCTAAATGCATGTTGTGCACCAGGGCCTTGCGCGATTTAGCTAGTTCAGTGAAGCGGCATGAAAACGTGTTGTGGAATGATAATGCTCCCAATATATTTTCAGTACACAAATAAATATGAAGAAACAAATGGCCTGGATTCATGCACGCACACCCACAGGCATGCACACACATACATGCAAATATACAATAAGCATACATTTACATGCTCGCAGGCCTTTTGAAGTTAAGATAGAACACCAAGATGGGGGTGTTTCCGGAACATGGTGTTACACATTGAATCCCAAATCTGTTTGCTCAGTTTCTGTGTTTACTGATCGCACTTCCTTCAGTGGCCCATTCTTTATCTCTAATCCAAAGTGTTGCCAAAATGCTTGAGGCATAAATCCTCCACAGGGATGAATAGTCCTCTGCTGACGTGGCCTGGTTGTCCAACCATGTGTCTTTTTTAAAAGGGTTAAATAAGGCTAGATTATATGCTTAGTGGGAGTAAATAAAATAAGTGTTTGGTAGTTTTTATGACAATTTTTCCCATATTTAAATGCACTCAAGGTTAACACTAATGTTTATATGGGTGATAGGATAGATTACCCAGTTTGAATGTTATCATCCTAATAAATATGTGTTCATATTTGCCTGCTACATCAACTAACAAAGCAAGGCAAGTGTATTTATATAGCACATTTCAACACAAGGCAATTCAAATTGCTCTACAAAAATAAAATAAATAAAGCATTAGGAAAGTGCAAAAGAAACACATTATAAAATGACATTTAAATGCATTACTGTATATCAAAAAGCCAACAGAATACAAATAAATCAAGCTTAAATAGAACAACCCTAAAATGGGCAAATGCATTAATGGCTATTATCTATTGTATCAAGGCTTAAATTGTCCTAGAAATGTCTAGATTTTTCTTCGAAATATGACTTATTTTACCTGTACATTTAAAAAAAATATTAAAACTTATATTTTATCTATTTTACATCGATATTACGCTGTTATTACACCCAATTACATGCATATAACATCAAAGTTACACGCCATATAACACTCATATAAAACCTATATTAAACCATTATTACACAGACCGTACATCCATATTACAATACATTTCACCCATGCTACACGTTTTCACAGCCTCTCAAATGACTGTGTAAAGCAACCATTGTAAGGAAAAGAAAGGTATACAATACAAGAATCAAAATGAATAAATAGAAGACAAAAAAAAAGGTCTGGATTTTGTTCCAGATATATGGAGCGTAAAAACGGAATAATCCTTCTCCAAATGTAGTGTTGACTCTGTGGACAGAAAGCAGACCCATCCAAGAAGACCTGAGAGTTCTGGATGGTTCATAATGTGGCAGAAGATCAGAAATGGATGTTGGCCCTAAATCATTCAGTGCTTTTGTAGGTTTTATCATCTTTTCACATGTCCTTAATAGTTAAGAATGGAAAAAGGCGAAGATAGGTGACTCAGTTAAAGAGCCACAACACCATAAAGGTGGAGTCAAAGGTAATACAGGATTTTCACCCAGGAGACTTGTGCATAAATGTAGTTTTCATTTCATTTTGCAAACTTATATTAACCAAAATCATGATCTGTTTCTAACCCTAATTACATTGTTGCATATACCTTAATAAGTTGGAGTTTAGTTGGCTCAACCTAAAGAAGTATTTTTGTTGTGTTCAATAACATTTATTGTTTTTAATTTCACTTTAAAACTTAGCCGTTTGGTCTATCTAAAGTATTAGAATAGAAGCTTTAACCACTGATAATTCCTATTCAATAGGCTGATAACATTCGAAATGGGGTTGGTGTTTTACACGTGTTGGCAACTGAGTCTATATGTTCTCTTTACATCACACATACAGTGCCCTGACGTATTTCTCCAATCGCTGGGAAACACAAACCGGAGCTTAATGCAACCTCATTAAAAGAACATGATACAATTTGGATCAAATGTTGATAAGAAGCCACATTAGCTCGCCCATAAGGGACCCGTCCATTGTGATACAGCGTGATTGTGCCAGGCACGCTATGTTCTCCCGGCTGTGTAACCACATCAATTGAGCGGCAATTCAGCCTTTCCTGCAGGGCGGTTTAATCCTCATTTTTCAGGAAGAGGAGAGTGCTACTTCCTGCAAAATCTAATAAGCTGTGTACTGCTCCAAGAACTACCCCAACACAGCAGCCAGCTTAGATATAAAACCAAATAACGATAAAGGCCAAACCTGCAATGCTTCCAGGGGAAAGAGAGGAGAGGATACTGGAGCTTAACCTGTTAGCTGTCTGCATCAGAACCCATATGTTTCACTACAGTGGTATGCATGTTCATTTGTCACCCTAGCTCCCAAATAATGTATTAACTTGGACTGTCAGCATGTTAATGCTCGCGATTATTTGGCAAACCGTAAAATGTTTTAACCTAACTTCCTCATGTGATTCCAGCACAGATTTTTACCATGAATTGCATGGCAGCAAAAATGCAAAGAAAGCGGGGGAATTGGCACAATCTTCATGTAATGCACTGGCTAAAGACTGATGGACATTAGTATGAACTATCACTACCTCAGTCAGATGGCACACCTAATCCTTGACAAATAGCAACTGCACTCATTTGCTTAAGCTGTGGTGGAAATGGAGGCGAACCATGCTTCATTTTCTTCAAGTTGCACAATAATTCGAGTTATTAGTCAAGGTCACCACTGTAAGAACAGATAGTGCTCAAAATATGTATGCAGCAGAGAGACTACTACCATACCATGGGACATTTCTTACCAGTCTCTGAGCGGTTGACCTATCACAACAGAGCCGGCCAGCTAACCAATCAGAGCAGACTGGGCTCTGGTTTCAGACAGAGGGTGAAAAGAGGTGCTGCAGCACAGGCAGTATGAGAAAAATAAAGAGCTTTTTGAACATTTAAGCATGGAGACATGTCAAAGAAGATACAAAATACAAATATAAACCTGAAAATGAGCATTTTATGTCCTCTTCAAAGCATGACCATATGTGTATCTCCCCCCAAAATACAATTTAATACTAGGATTTTAATCGTTTCATATCACTTGTATTTACCATTTATTTATTTTTTGTTTTGTTTGCTCCTCATTGTCTGTTTTTGTTTGTCTGTCCACCTTGTACAGCGACCTTGGGTTCCTTGAAAGGCGCTTTATAAATTCCATTTATTATTATTATTATTTATTGAGGGGCAGAATCCGGATTCATGCTCATTATTAGGCCTTGAGAGAAGCAACTCATTTTCAAGTGTTAGAAGATTTATTGTCACTGCCCCATGCTTGTCGCTTCATCCTCTCGCTGCACTTTTTATCACTTAGCTATACCATCGACACATCCTCAGGCAATACTAACACTTCTTTAAATGCTGTTTAAGATCCCCTGCCAAAGGCGTGTATTTGTATTCTCTTTTCTCTCCCACCCTGTCTTCTATCTTTAATTTCTTTATCACTGCTCTCTCCTCAATTCACCCGCCTGCATGCTTGCCCTCTCTCCTCCTTCACTTTCTCTTTCCCTGCCTCTTCCTCTCCTCTCTTATTATCGCTCTCTTGTGTCTTGGCCTGGACTTGTTCTCACTGTTTTAGTATCGATTATAAGGCTCTCTTCGGGGTGTGGGCCTGCCTGTGTCTGATCGAACGGAACTGAGATTAGTTCACATTTCTCTCCGCGGCCCTTGCGGTATTTTCGTCAAGACGTCTCAGCACCTGATGTTGAGTTCCCTTTATGAAAGCCCACAACCATCTGCTTACTTTCAATTAGATAAGGAACGCTAGCATTTCCTTCACTTGATTGAGTTGCTGCTTGTGTGGGAGTGTGTTTGTGTGGAAATGTGTTTCGACTCCTTTGACGGTACTGAATCTGGAATTTATGTCGCTATTATACTCCACCTGCATGTTCAGTTTCAGGCCCAAGATATGCACTTTTGTGTTGCCATATTATGCACATTTATTCATGTTATTTATTTTTTCAGGCATAAAGCACATTGATCTACATCACTGTAAATGTGTCAGAATTCACATAGTTTCCCAGTGCTGTCACTTGGCCAGATATTGAATTAGCCATTAAAGCAATATAACCACTATCGCATCTGCTTTGCCTCCTACCTAATTTTTACACAACGCACAAATGAGTATGTCAAACTTGGCAACCTTTATATTCTTGTGCATGTAATGTGCATTCATTCCAGAGACATTATTGAAAGCTACATTCATAATGTTGACAGTCAATTTAACAAAAATAAATAAACTCCACAGTCGAATGCAGCAAAGCTTTTTTTGCATGTTTATTCATTATGTTAAAACTGGTATTTCTGCACAGATGTAGAAAGAATATCTCCAATAGCATTGTAAAGACAAAAAGACAAATTTATTGTAATAAACTCCATAATTCACAACATTTTGCTTTTAAGCCTTAGAAAGAATAATTAGCACTGCTGCCAAAAAAAGTTGATTTAACAAGAAAGGACTTACTGCTTTAATTCCATGAAGTACTGAGGGTTTTGTTTGAGGATTAAAACAATCTAAAATTAAAGAGGCCCTTTTATGCTTGTTGGGGTTTCCCTTTATGTGTTATAAAGGTTTTTGTGCATGTAAATAGTCTGGAAAAAGTAAAATCCCAAAGTTTCCCCACCCCCCCTGTCTGAAACGCCTCCATTGGACTCTGTAACATAGTGTCATCACTATGTAACAATTGCGCTTCTATTGGCAAGTGCTCAAATACAATTTATGTGATAGGCTAAGGGGCGGGAAATCTCTAAGTTGTTGACCAATCACAACAGAGCCGGCCAGCTAACCAATCGGAGCAGACTTGGCTCTGGTTTCAGACAGAGGGTGAATAGAGGTGCTGCAGCACAGGGAGTATGAGAAATGTAGCATAATATTTCCTCTATAAATACCTCTATCAAATCTTTATATTTTAATAAAATGACATTTGGTACAGCCCTAAATCATAGACAGACTAATAAACAGTATTCCCTTTAGCCAAAACACACAGTGTTGAGTTAAGAAATGAATGCCTAGGAGAAAATGCTTAATGGCAGACCACAAGCTTTTGTGGGATGATTACATTGTTAATAACGAGGACGATGCAACATGATTTGCATTAGGAAAGATGCACTCTGATTGGACAATAGGGATGTTTTTAAAAAACAGGAGGTATCCTTTAAAGAGGACATACAGTATAATGCTCATTTCCAGGTTCATATTTGTATTATGTGCCTCTATTGTGACGTGTTTACAAGCTTTAATGTTCATAGAGGTCTTTATTATTTTCATTCTGTCTGTGCTGCAGCACCTCTTTTCACCCTCTGTCTGAAACCAGAGCCCTTTGCAGACCATTTACATGCAAAACATACTACAGGAAAGGGACAATCCTAAAAAACATAATAGAGCCTATCTAAAATAATAGCTTAGAGTTCTGTGAAGAACCTGATTGAGGAAAAGGAGACTAAAAGGTCCTGAATGACAGATCAATACTTTACTGTGTAATGCTACTCCTTCAGAAACAAGATGAGTGATTTAATTCAATGCCAGGTACTGTACTCTTAATGCACCTATATACAGCATATTAAATGCATGGCTAAGAAACTGCATATGTCTGATGGCTGAATGATAACACTATTTATCCGTGGTCTTGAAGCCGTCATGTCATGGTTTTCTGCAGTGTTTGATTTGTTAGCCTGCAAGCAATATTTAATGTTTTATATTTAAAGTGTCAATGATTTCTCACACAACATACCGTTTAAATGTACATTTTTGACTGGACAGTACATTTTACAGATTGTAGCTTGCTCTTTTAACTTCCCTTGTGTAAAAGGATAGGCTCCAACTATTCGTTCTCATTGATATAACTTGTTTGCACATCCCTCTTGAAAAAGATGAATGCCAGAATAAAATACACTAATATCTTGGATACAGGGCAAATCTTTGGAGAGGAACGATATTATATAAAATTGTAGTGCAGTAAAAGAAGGGGAAAACCAGATATACTGGCTATAAATTGTCAACCTGATGAGCTAAAAGGTTTGTTCCCACGGAAACCTTTTTTCTGACATAATTGGAAACTACTTTGAAAAAGTGTGGCACTATGAAAAATAGTGGGCAGGTAGATAAAGGAACCATCTATCAAGCAAACTCTTACCGAAGCCAGTGGGTGGAGCTTTCACTTCCATTCTTTGCTTATTTCAATGAGATGAGAAACATTCTGTTCTGATGAAACCCATGCTATGCTGCATTTACGCAAACCTTTTAAGGAACTGCCATTTGTCTTTTGAACAAAAAGGTTGCTTCACCTTGTCGTCACCGAACCTAACCCTACCCTAACCCTAACTTTAACCCTCACCCTCGCAGGACGCTTATGATCCTGTCAATTGTGGTCTGGACACATCCATTTTACTTTTTAGGAATGGATGATTGACACCCTCCTTATTTATCACGCACGTGTACATGTACACAACCCACACAGTGAAATGTAACCCATCCAAGTCCCGACAGACTGAGCCCAGTAACCCTGTGTTTGGAGAATAACAAGATGGATTGGATATATAAGCCGGTATTCTTGTGATATTGCGAGAATTTGATTTGCAAAGTAATTACATTACAGCTATAATGACGTGTTTAAAAGTCATAAAGTCGTATGTGAAAAAGACCTGCTCATGTTAATCAGTTCAAATATAATGCCCACCCAAAACTTCAGATAACTTCAGCTCTACGGAACATTTCAGTGCCTTTTAGCTGATTGCTTTGGATTTATAGGCAACACCTTTTCTGTTTCCTTCGGTGTCATTGCTCTATCAAGATCATATCAAGCAGCAAAAACCATGAGCTGTGTTTAAGCAAAACATCTAACTAGTGATGGCAGTTTGACACTGAAGCTTCGAACGGAGCTTCAACCCTGGACTTCCTTTTCCATAGAAGCAGTGATTCGAAGCTTGCTTCAAATCACGTGACATATGACGTCAGAAGCAGCAACTGCTTCAAATCACGTGACATATGACGTCAGAAGCAGCAACTGCTTCATTTTCTGAATTAATCACTTGACTGGTTCGCGGTCCAATCACGCGATTCAATGCACTGCCTCGTCTCTATTCTGACAGGTGACAGGTTGAAACAGTTCAGAATTTGAGCGCTTCAACACTTTATAACCGCTCTAAACAATGCGCAATGTGTGGGTTGTTGTCGTAGTTTGCGTTGTTGCTGTTGAGTTGTTGTTGGTATTGCATTTGAATTGGATCATTATAGAGCAAGCCAGGAAGAAAGATAGGTCGTTCTGGCTCGGGAAACACTTCAAAATGTGAAGTTGTGAACAAAAAGACAATTATGAGTAATATAAAAACAGATTAATTGTTAAAGGAATAGATAGCCCAGTGGATAGAGCCGGCAGCCTGAATGCTGCGATATCCTCCGCGCAGCTGGTTCAAAGCCCGGAATGGATGAACTTTTAATCATTGCTTTTCAACTTTAATACTTTAATAACTGATAAAAGGCCGTCTCCGCCCAAAACAATGTCCAGCACTCTCTAGTCTCTTCTCAATAACCCAATACACACAATTATCGATCTTTAATTGCAAATAGAACATGATATTCAGTCTTAGTGTGTGTGTGCATCGAATATTTTTCAAGGCAAAGATCCGTTAAACCCACTGCAGCCTTGCACTTCGCCAGGAGAGGTCGCTGTAACTGAAGCTTCGAGAAATGAACCTATTTCCGACACAATTGTCCAAGTGGTTCGATGCTTCATTCAAAGCTTCATTTTGCCATCACTACATCTAACATTGTGTTGGATGGATAATAGGTCAATTTTCACCTTCAACAAAGGTGTTAATTTGTTGATTTCTGTGTTTGGAGTGTTTCTGCTGCCACAAGTGGTTATAAAAAATATACAGTGAAGCTTTAAAGATTGCCTTTAATACAAAACCTTAAGATTTAAATGTGTCCTTGAAGGTGGCTCACGACCAAACTACTAAAATGATATATACATTTCAATATATTATTTATAACTTCAAAATCTTATTACATTGTAGAAATGGGAGACAAATTAAAGGAAAGCCTCAACAAATGAATGGAGAAAAAGGCAAATATTTTACTGCATTTATACTGTATAGCGCCCTTTATACCTTGCTTTGTGCTTAATTCGCTTACACATTCATGCATATAGTAGCAGAGCTGACATGCATGGTGCTGGCCTGCCAATTGGGATCTGCAGTGTCTTGCTCAAGGACACCTTAACTTGTGGACAGAAGGATCAAACTGCCAACATTATGATCAAAGGGCGTCCCATTGTATACCCAGAGCCACTCCTTAGTCACCCTGAGTGACTGCCTTAACAGTCACGACAAGTCACTTTTTTGTCACCCATCTATATACTGTCAGTCCCATAATTTTGTGGTCAAAATAATGTTTTTTCTTTGAATTTTTCATTTTTCTCCTCTACGTGGCATGACAATAAGCCCTCTCTTTCAAAATGTTGCCTTAGATGTGAAATGCTGAAATGCTGAAGCTGTACGGCAAAGACAGCTGCTCGAAAGTTTCAGCTTTGATTTGGAATTTGGACAGACAATAACTTTGCAACAAGGGCTTGCAGCAATCCAATCGTCCTCAATATTTCAAACAATGCGAGAGCACGGACGCTGCAAATAAGTCAGACATTTCTCCAGCTCCGATTTAGTGCTCTATTTGCCACAAATAATACATTTTGGTTCCGAGTGATGGTTTACGGTTATTTGACATTTAATTATACGGCCGAGCATTGCAGGGAAGTAGGACATATTGTCCATCAAAGTAAAAAGGGGGATTGAAGTCTGGGAGAGGGAGAGTGGATAAATTGGGGCAAGCTTGGCCACAAAGACAAGCCGTCAGTCAGTGGCCTCATTTGTGGTGCACACCTGCCACCCCTCGTGATGTGTGTTTCCCTCTCGGAAGCACATACATCACCAACTATATATACACACACTCGAGCATGATGGCATGTACATCAGTGGACAATCAGCTCACACACACACGCAAGACAAATGGGTGACATGCATGCACACAAACACGCTGATGCTCCTCTCTAAAATCCAGCTGGAGGGCCTTGCTGCACTTTGTTGAACTCCCTTGACAATAGCAGTCAGCCGCTGGGTATCTCTTCTCCTACTACCCCCCCTCCACCCACTTCAATCCTTCTCCATTTCATCAGTTTTATGCCTGCCAGAAAAACAGATGTGAGCCCAAACAACATCACACCCTCATCAGTTGAAGTTATAGAAAGTATACACATTTTGGGGTAGGCTTAAAACTCTCATCTTTTATAAAGCTTATAATTAGGGCTGGGTCAGGCTTACTGTAGCGGCCAAAATCATATAGAAATAAATCAGATAATTAACTTAAAATAATACAGCCGCTGAGGAACTAGTTAGCAGATCTTACGCAGGGCAATGATCCAGGTCCAGAAAACAATCTCCGTTGTGCATTTTATTATGATCCAATATCATTCAACACGTTTCCTATGGCTTTCCTGTCTTGTGGCTGGAAAACCCTGGTAAAAAACCGTTTGCCTACTAGTGCTCTGGCTCCCACCACCACCTGTCTCCAATATATACAATTACACCAGGTGCTCTAATCACCCAGTGCCCAAACATGCCTTCAAAATAAAAGCATAGAAACTACTTTAACTTACGACAATAACTAAGAATACATTTACAATAAACACTATAAACAGCAAGGAAATAAATGTCTAAGTATTAAATAATATAAAGAGATATATAGCTCCAACATTCCGGCCCCTAATTGTCACCTGTGTAAACACACAATTACTTAAATTATATATAAATGGAGCTATACTCTATATGTATCCCAACTATACAACATACCAATAGTGTTCTGCATTTTCTTCAGGCAACAGCCTCCTGGAAAAGAAAGAGAGACAAAAATAGTATAGAGAAACAGAAAGAATAAATGTTCATGATGCTACACTGCTGCATCCAGGAGCAGGCGGATCCTCAAACAGGTCTCTCCATGACACTGGTCTTCATTTGGGGCTCACAGAGCTGACCAATCCTTTTCCGTTCTTCCCTTCATCCAGGGCCACTTGTATTTGCAATGAAGAACATATCTCCCGTTGGAAATTCTTCTCTGGGCCTTTTCCATTCGCTCTGTCATCCAAATCCTCCAAATCCTCTTCATAAGGCGGCTCCTCTTTGTCTCCATCACTGTTCACACCATCTATCTGGAGGTTGGAAAGCATTTCTTCAACCTGTGTTTCGGTCTGATGTTTATGACTTTGTTGAGTCTCTGATGTCTTGGAGCTGGGCTCCTCTTTGTGGTTTCTTCCCTGCTCCTCACTCTCTGTGTGCTTTTCCCATTGCACTGCTGATGTTTTTTCTTTTGAATCATGATGAATATGAAGTTTGATGAGCATCTTCTCTTCTTGTTCCACTGCAAGCTGAGAGGTTACTACAACAGGGCAGCCAGAGCTGAATCCATTGTCCTCTCCAGGTCCACCGGCCCCAGTATGAACACTTGTCTCTGACTGTCCAGGTAAAACATATTCTTTAATTAAGGATGTGCTTGTATCCTCATCTTCAATGCGAAGAGCTGACAGTTGCTTCTGGTCAAACACACTGCACTTCAAATAACTCTAATAATCTTTGTTTATGTGACCAGCAGGGCAAACAAAACTAGATCCATCTACCTTTATGGAATTTGTTTCCTCATTATGTATTTTCATATTGAAGCTTGAACATGTATCCTGTGAGTTATGGTTGTGTTGAAGAGAAAAACAGTTGTAGTTTGGGGCAGAAGCTAACTTTATCTTTTCAGATTTCTGTTTGTTACCATTTTCCACAGTTTCTTTGGATCCACGCCTCGAGTGGATTTTCAGGATGTCGATTTTTTCCATTGAGTGCAGAGTTTTTGTTCAAAAGCAAGTTTTGTCTTTTCTTTTTTAATAACCTCCTCTTGGATCTCCAATGCATGCTTCCTCTTCAATGCAGCCATGCGTTCTTTAAGGACTGCTAAATCAGCTTCAGCTTTGATTATTGAAGATGATCTGTATGATAATCTGAATATTTTCTGTGGTCTGGAATTATTGTCCTTTAAAACATAAAATGTGTGGTGCAATGTCCTTAGGATTTACCTCGTCGGAAGATCCACTTCTGTCCTCTGATGCAACGTCTTGCATCATCTTCTTTGATTGTCCTTATTTAAATATCCACATGTGTTATTTTTATCCACAGGAAAAAACTATAGGTTACTAACGTAACCCCAGTTCTCAGAGTAACATGAAGTGAGATGTCTCACTATGGGATGCGCCTCAACGCGTATGCATCAGAAGCATCAATCTCATTACGCCAATCCTGATTGGCTGGTGATCTTGACGACTACGTCAGGGAATCCACCCACCCTTTAAGTAGCTTGCGCTACGTCGCAGCGTCATTCAAAATAAGCACCTCTTCTCGCTTCGCCTCAGCAAGAAGGGCCGTCTGGTGAGACATCTCACTTCATGTTACTCTGAGAACTGGGGTTACGTTAGTAACCTATAGTTCCCATTCATAACACTCCGTTCTATGTCTCACTATGGGATATTGAGACTCCCGTATTGCTAGACATGCTTATCTCGAAAATCACCAAAACAAAACAGTACTTAACAGGTAGAACCCTGTCCCAACACGGGGCCCAGCACTGCACGGGCCACACTTGGAGCAGAGACATCTAGTCTGTAAAAGCGGACAAAAGTGAGCGGTGAAGACCAGCTCGCTGCTGCACAAATGTCCTGGATGGAAACACCCTTGAACAAAGCCCAGGATGTAGCCAGTCCACGAGTAGAATGAGCACGCAGGCCCGTTGGTGCCTGCAAACCCTGACTCGTATAAGCCAGAGCTATCGCTTCCACAATCCAGTGGGAGAGCCGTTGCCTGGTAACGGGCTTGCCCTTATGAGGGTTAGCCCAGGATACAAAGAGTTGGTCATTGCATCGAAACTCTTTTGACCTGTCCATATAGGTGCGCAAAGCACGAACTGGGCACAGCAAATTCGGCCGCTGTTCTTCAGAGGAACATAGCGGTGAAGGAAATGCCTCAAGGTCAATGGGGGTGCATGAGCCAACCACCTTGGGCACAAAGGCAGGGTTGGGCTTCAGCAACACTCTCGTTTGCCCCGGGGCAAACTGAGTGCATGAAGGATGTACAGAGAGCGCGTGAATGTCACTGACTCGCTTGGCAGATGCCAGAGCCAGTAACAACACTGTCTTTAGTGACAGGTGTTTATGTCAGCGTCTTCCAGGGGTTCAAATGGAGGTCGAGTGAGCCCATCTAAAACCACTGCCAAGTCCCATAAGGGCACCAGTGACCTGGAAACAGGGAGGAGCCTGCGAGCCCCTTTCATAAAACGGCAGACCAAGGGATGTTGGCTAGCCGTCTTTCCCTCAAAGCCCACATGGCATGCGGCAATAGCAGCCAGGTACACTTTAATCGTAGAGAAAGCTCTGTGTTTATCAATCAGGTCCTGTAGAAATGATAGAATCACACCGACAGGCATTGAAAAGAGATGTGTCCCTTTTGAAGGCACCACTCCTCAAACACCCTCCACTTACAGTCATAGAGAGACCTGGTGGAGGAAGCCCTTGCACTCTGAATAGTGTTTATCACCTTCTGAGGAAGCCCCACTGTACTCAAATTATACCACTCACGGGCCAGGCCCATAGTGCCAGGCGCTCTGGGTGTGGGTGAAAAATCATCCCCCCCGCCTGAGATAGTATGTCCCTGCGTAACGGGAGCTGCCACGGCTGCCCGCACAGCAGCTGATATATCTCCGCCAGCCAGTACATTGCAGGCCAGTGCGGAGCTATCAGGATCAGTGTGTGGCGATGTTTCTCACTCTGGCCAGAGTTGGGGTATTAGAGCCAGGGGTGGGAACGCGTACAGAAGGACCGGGGCCAAACGTGTGCGAGCGCGTCCACGCCTAACGGTGCGTTTAGATCGCGCATTGAAAAGAACAGCTGACATTGAGCATTTTCTTTTGACGAACAGATCTACCGCGGCCCGGCCGTAACGCACCCACAGCTGACTCACAATTGTTGGATGTAGAGTCCAGTCTGCATATAGTGGTGCACCTCTGGACAGCAGATCTGCCCCGAGGTTCATCACTCCCGGTACGTGCGTCGCTCTCAGAGAGAGGAGACGTCCGCAGCTCCATAAATCAGTTTGCGTGCCAGCATGTGTAACTGGAGAGAACGCAAACCCCCTTGACGGTTTATATACGATATTGTGGTCGTGTTGTCTGTCCTCACGAGGACATGATGTCCTTTGAGAAAAGGCAGAAAGCGTTTAGGGTGAGAAACACCGCTAAAGCTCCAGATAATTTATGTGTGACCGTTGGAGGTCTCTGCTCCAGAGACCCCTCACAGGTCGACCTTCGTATATACCCCCCAGCCCGTCAGACATGCGTCTGTGGTGACCACTTTCCGCGATAGGACAGCACCCATAGGTACGCCCCGTACTAGAAAAGTCGGGTGCAGCCAGTGGCGCAGTGCCATTACGCATTCCACAGTGACCATCACTCTCCGCGCGCCATGACGCACGGGGTCCAGTCTGAGGGCAGCTACCCAGCGCTGAAATTCCCTCATGTGTAAGCGGCCCAGTCGTACCACCAGGATGGCTGACGCCATGAGCCCCAGTAACCGCAGACATGATCTGAAGAGAACATATTTGCGTGGCTGGAAATGAGCGAGGCAAGCCCTGAAGGCTTTCACTCTCTCTGCTGACAGGCGGGCTGTAAAGGGCACCGAATTTAGACGTAAGCCCAGGAAGAGTACAGTCTGGGCTGGGGACAACATGCTCTTTTCTGTGTTTATTACAAACCCAGGTCGAGCAGGTGTTTCACGAGGGTATTCGTCTGCGTAATAGCCTCCTGCTCCGACTGTGCAAGAAGGAGCCAGTCGTCTAAATAGGTTGCCAGGCGAATGCCCTGTTGCTTAACGGGGCTATTGCTGCCTCCGTACATCGTACAAACACCCGTGGGCTGAGAGACAGACCGAAGGGAAGCACTCTGTACTCTTAACAGACACCCTGAAAAGCGAACCTCAGATATTTCCTGTGTGGATAATATACTGGGATGTGAAAATACGCGTCTTTCAGGTCGATTGATGTGAACCAATCGTCCTGACGTACGAGACGCAGCAGAGATGTGTGAGTGAGCATCGGAATTTGTATTTTCTGAGATACTTGTTCAGAGCCCTTAAATCTAGGATAGGGCGAATTCCGTTCCCTCCCCGTTTGGGAACGAGGAAAGATTTGGAATAGAAGCCGCTCTGACTCTGTTCGGAGGGTATTATGGATATGGCTTTCTTTTCTAGTAGCGAGAGAATGCACAATGCCCGAGAAGTGAGGGGGGGTGACAGCAAATTGGAGTCTGTAGCCCCGTGATATCGTCTTGAAAACCCAAGCAGAGCATGTGAGCATCTTCCACCTTTCGCTTCTCAGAGCGAGTGGAGATATCATTTCCTGTTGTTTGCTCTCTGTGTCTTTATTGGTTGTGTTATGGGGCCCTCTAGTGTCTGAACACGGTGGTATCCCAGGCTGACAACCTCGGTCGACACTGCGCATGCGCGCGGCGATGATGCGTTCACAGACTCGGTTACCGTCCGCATTCTGAGAGAGGCAACAGCCACTCTCAGAAGTGGAGCAGTCACCTGACTGTTTATTGTTTTTATTGTTTTTCTTTTCATTATTTTTGACTGCGCCCTTGGCTTTAATCCTGGAAACGACAGTGGAAAATGTTTTATTAGAAAACAAGACATGTGTTTGTGTGACTTGAACGAGCAGCAGAACTGCTGTCTTTGACGTGAAGTCTATCTCCCTCATGGCGCGAACTGAGGATGACGTTCTGACATCACTCGAGGCGGCGGGAAGATGGGGGCGTGGTTGCACCCCGGAAACACATGAGCATTGAACACGTGTGGAACATGTTCTGGGGCTGGAAAACAGGGAACTTCTAGCCCTTTCACCGAGGAGAGGAGGGAAGGCTGTCTGGCTGCCCTCTTCTTTTTCCTCACCTGATGGCCGAAGGTCTGGGCCGGCTGTGCCTGTGCGGCTGCTGCCGGAACCGGGGACTTTCTTGACCAGCTCGTCCTCGCCTCGTGTCTGGGCGGGAGACCCGGGGCGGGCTTTGGCTTTTGCCGTTTCGGGATCTTGAAATGGGAAGGATCGTCAGGTTAAGCCACCTGGCTCTCTCCTGCATCACCATCATCCCCAGCGATTTGCCCGTGGCTTGGACTGCACAGCGCTGCACACGGAGGCAAATGTCCGTGATCGCTGTGATTTCGTCCAACACGGCAGGCTCAGGTTTGTTCGTCATGTCCTCACAGAGCTCCGCCTGGTAAGCGGTCTGCATTGACGAGACATTGAGCGCCCTGACGGACAAAGCTGCCACTTTGTAAGCCCGTTCGGTCATTGCTGACTGGAAACGGTCTGCTTTTGTCGGCAGCGTGGGGTTCCTGCTAGGAGCCGCAGACAGCCGCGGTTGGAGGTTGGCTGCCACAAGCGGCTCCATAGGCGGCATGCGGAGCAAGTCGAGCTTCTCCATGCCCTCAAAGTCCAAAGAGGAGGCTCCCTGGATTGGGGCCTTGTTGCTGAAAGGGTGGTCTCTCCACGAGACAGACACCTCGTCCAGCAGCTCTGGAAAGACTGGGAGAAGTTGCCTCGTCATCCTCGCGGCTTGGGGCAAGTTCTTCCCCTCATAGCGAGATCTGGAGGTCTCCTTGGCTACTTCAGGCCAGGGGATGTCCAGCCTGGACGCAGCGCGTTGGCACACGGCCTGCAAGTCCATGCTGAGGCGGGGCGAAGTTGGCGCGCTTTCGCCTGGGGGAGCGAACACCGCCTCCGGCTTGGCAGCCTGAGCAGATGGGACGAAGATGTCATCTTCGTCTTCGTCTGAGTCGGATAAGAGGAACTCAGAGGTATCCTCTTCATCTTCCTCCACGTAATCCAGCTCATCCTCCGCGGGTGGAACCACGGTGAGGTCCAGTTGGGAGTCCCAGCTTGTCACAGCGCGGGGCTCCATTCCCGCGGCTGCCGCCGCCGTTGAGCCCCAGCTTGACACAGCGCGGGGCTCAACTCCCGCGGCGGTCGCCACCATGCCTCGATCGCCGGCCGGCAAATCAACAGGCATGAAGGGGTCTTGTCCCGACAGGCTAGCTTGGTGCGCTAGCCGTCGGCGGAGGCTCTTGGTGGTGAAGCGGGCACAGTGTCCGCACGAACCGGGGGCGTCGATAGCCTCCTGGGCATGTTTCAGCCCAAGGCAGGACGAGCAGACCTGGTGTGAGTCCGTGCTCGAAATCTTGAACCCGCAGCCGTAGAGTCGAGCCTCCGAGCCTCCGTCTCCTCTGGTGTGAGGGAGAGAAGGGTCCATCCTCGCTCGCCGGGGTGTCGACGTGGAGGGACAAACCAGTAACAGGTATGTTACCGTAGGAAAAACCAAAACCTTACCGTTATTTAGGAAGAAAAAACGGCGGGGCAGATTTTAGTATTAACTGGTGTGTTAATAAATCAAATCCTGTGCGAAGCAAAAGTAGCCGGCAAGCGTCCGGCGACCGAAGGTTAGCTTGTGGTTCAGTCTGTGGACAGTTAAGCTAGCCTGGCTACTGATATTTTTGAGATGTGCTCCAAAGCGAGAAGAGGTGTTTGAATGACGCTGCGACGTAGCGCAAGCTACTTAAAGGGTGGGGGAATTCCTGACGTAGTCGTCAAGATCACCAGCCAATCAGGATTGGCGTAATGAGATTGATGCTTCTGATGCATACGCGTTGAGGCGCATCCCATAGTGAGACATCGAACTGAGTGTTATGAATGAGAAAGCTGATGTGCGCACCCGTTCCCAAGGTCCGACTATTCTTTAAACTTTTTCCACTGTTCATTAATATGCGGCGAAACAATGACTCCAGCACTCCAATAGTGAGGCCGTTTTCCTATACAGCCACTGGAGAAAATGTTCACATACCGGCCATGTTCCTGTGCCGTTGTTGAAGTCCGTCCAGGGCCCGGTGTGTCTTTTAACGTGAAATCTAATACTCCACTTCAAAATGCGGGCAATCCAGAAATCGACAAAAAATGACTTCTAAAAACAAGTCCGCTTTGACGGCACGGTTTTTTCCTTTGTAGCGGCCAAAATCATATAGAAATAAATCAGATAATTAACTTAAAATAATACAGCCGCTGAGGCACTAGTTAGCAGATCTTACGCAGGGCAATGATCCAGGTCCAGACAAGAATCTCCGTTGTGCATTTTATTATGATCCAATATCATTCAACACGTTTCCTATGGCTTTCCTGTCTTGTGGCTGGAAAACCCTGGTAAAAAACCGTTTGCCTACTAGTGCTCTGGCTCCCACCACCACCTGTCTCCAATATATACAATTACACCAGGTGCTCTAATCACCCAGTGCCCAAACATGCCTTCAAAATAAAAGCATATAAACTACTTTAACTTAGGACAATAACTAAGAATACATTTACAATAAACACTATAAACAGCAAGGAAATAAATGTTTAAGTATTAAATAATATAAAGAGATATATAGCTCCAACACTTACATTGAACCATCCCATAGTTATGCTGCTGTAGGCTTGCTGTGGTGGGACTTTGACCTTCACCTCTCATCTTTCTTCTCTTTATCTGTATGCAAACTTGTCCCAAAAATGCATATTACTAATTCACCTGGCAGGTTACCAGTATTAAAGTTCATGAGTCCTGGCCACACGTTATAATCGCCTGGTGGATTTTGGACATCCACCTTGATCCGTAATTTCTTGTACACCTTACATTATCATCTTCACCATTTGATTGTTTTTGTTGAAATTAAATGTCATGTTTAAACACAACATCTACTGCACAACTGTTGGTCCTAGAAGAAGGATCCCTCCATTGTTGCGCTTTAATTTTTCCCCATTAATTGCGGAGTTTCTTTGGGAGTTTTTCCTTGTCCACTGCAAGGGTGTCATATGCTGTGTACACCATGTAAAGCACCCTGAGACAAATGTGTAATTCGGGATATTGGGCTATATCTTTAAAATTAAATGTAACTTGATTGATCCAAATGCATGGAGGATGCAGAAACGAAGAGGCGTGTGCATGTTTTCAGCTGTGTCGCCCTTTTGTAACATTCATACCTGGTCTGAGGCTAAATTAACACACCACTTGCAATTGAACATTACCATTAATGTTCATACAGAGCATCTGAAAAGAGAACATCAACACTTCCTCAATATAAACCATCAGGCCCGCCTTCCCACCATAAAAACTTGTTTTGCCAAGCAGGCTGTGGCATTCAATTCTCTCCCCTGCATTGCTTAAGGCAGGAAGAACCCGTGGAATACATGATTTATTATGCTGTTTTGCATTGATTCACTGCATCCATTGACATTCATGCATAATGGACGTGAATGTGAAATCAGCACCCAGGAGGGAGGAGAGGAAGCCTGCCATTGTTGGTTGTTTTTTGGGCAGGAAAGACTCAGGCACGCCTTTTAAAACAAACTGTGCAACGACCCGTGGCTCGGCTAGGGGGGGTGACAGTGGTCTTTGGGTTTCAAGGAAGTTACCATGAAGAAAAACCGTGGGATCCATCACCTTGCACTGATTGTATTCTATCTGTTTCACTTCTGTTCTCTTCCTTTTACTCACCTCTTGTTGTGTTGCATTGTAAAAAAAGACATTAAGTGTCTATTTTTTGAGCTGATTGTTTTGTGAATGTGTAGTATGTGTTGCCCTAGGGGTGATAACATCATGCTGCGCCGCATCCACATAATCGCTTATTGATTCCCCTTTTGTCAGCAGAGCTATATATTTCCCCCATCATGGACTCTTTCAGGCAGCGGTCACAGGGGACCCGTCCATGCAAAGTGCCACTATGGTGATGTGGACAGGACACACTGTACATCTACTTTGCATTAGTTTTATGCACTACTCTGCAGTTTCTAACATGAACTTTTCAGCATTTCTGCGGATGCATGCATACTGCTACTATAGTTATTTTTTAAGTTTGCAACATGTACAGATTCATACAGTTTGAGCATTGGATGCATTACGTACAAGTACACAACCTTTACAAAAGGTTTCTATTTCAGTGCAGGGGTTGATTTAGTAATTGTCTACCTTTATTTCTGCTATGGGAATTAAACAGAACACTTTGGGGCCAGATATGGGTTTTACTGTGTCGAAATTCAGTTCGCTTCTGACTCTAGGTTAAATCAAAGTCATCAAAATGTCTTATAAGAATGTGCACTTTGTTTTGCAGTACTTTGTTCCTCGCTTTGCCTTGAGTACAGAAGCATCTGCAAAACATATGTTGTTGCAGGGCAGTTTAAAAAAACAAAAACTGTTGAAGGACCTATTATTTAATGTCTATACTGTTTTTACATTAAATCCTTTTGTAATTTGGTCATGTTAGTCTTGTCCATGTTGTTACTCAATGGGTATGAACAATGTGCAATCCATCTGTACACACAAACACACAAACTATTATTATAAGTTTTCTAAATGATCTTTGATAATTGTTGTCTTTATGGCACAGTAATCCTAATTTTGTTTTATTGGAAAACTCAACTTTTTACACACGTGTTTATTTGCATATGAAGTAGGTAAATTAGATAAGATTACAGATGGTAACTTGAGGTGCATGTGGAGACATTCTAATTCCAGGTATGAGCTGACACACAACTCAGAGTTGTCCACTAAAATCCTGTATCTCAAGAGCAAGCCATTGATAGGAGTGTGAAAACAAATAGAACGTTGCAGTAAGTAATTTAAAAATCCCTGCTCCAGCCTGCAGGGGGATTGCTGAGTACTCACACACATAGTGGTAGGTCCCCATGTTGCTGAGATTTAAATGAAATAACCAAACGGTCATGATTAAATGACACTTCTAGAGCATGACCAACACTGGCAATGCATTAAAACTCCAAATCGTTCCAACTTGGAACACACACACACACGTTTTTATATTAAATCCTATGAAAGTACATTATTTGATATTAGCCATTCGGTCTGGCTTAAACAAGGGATATCATTTTCTACTACATCTAATACTTAAATGCCATAGTGTTAAATGAATCTAGTTATTAACATGCTAATGCTAACATTTGCTAGCCATCTGCCTGAAGATAATCATAATGATGTGGAGAAGCACAGCAGAAGAAGCAGATTCATTAATATGCCAACTTTTCTGCTCTGTCTGTCTTAAAAGTAATTATTTAAATGGATCTACATGCATTACTTCGTTGCTGTTTTTTGTCCTCCTCTCCGTACTGGTTGTGAAGTGATTCAGTGTAACTGCGCTGTAAGAGAGGGGGAGAAATGTATAATTCCTCCTTCTTTGAGTAAACGATGAAACTAATACTAGGCAAGTTTTTTTTTGTTGAAAACTGCCGCCTTGTTTTCCCAGAGCCTGTGTTTCCTCACATTGAGCGGATTGACCTTCAATCACAAGAGAGAGTGCCAGGAACATATCCTGTGGAGACACAAGATTTGATTAATCTTTAAGGGAATGAGAACATGACATTTTCATAGTTCAAATGCTTAAAAAATAAATGAATCAGACCAGTTAGGAGACATACAAGTAATAGTCAATTATTTTTATTAATAATAATTTAACCGAACACCCTTCACATTCATATAATGCTACAACAAGTAATTAATTTAGATCTAGTTGTTTCACTTCTGTCCAATCAATCATCAGAGGAGACATGTATAGTAATCAAAAAGTAATCAGGCAGAAACATTTTGTAAATCACAATCTCTGAGTTGAGATATCAGCACTTAATCAGGAACAATAATTGCAATCAAAAATCCTCTATTGGTATCAGGTTAAGGTGAAGGGAACTATTTGTAATCTTATTTTGTCTTGACTTGGACATATAGGCAACAAGATGTAAATGTCTACAAGGCATTTATGATGTTAAGACTCCCGATGTGCGTTCAACCTGTGTTGGAACCGTTCTGTCTTGGGTATCTTTCCCTCACTGCTGCCAATACATGCTGGCAACAGTTGGTCCGAGCTGGAGGATAGGGCACTCCTAATCCATATGCACCAGTGTTGAACTGTGAACATGATATTGCTAATGTAAAGATACATCCACCTACAAACTGTATATTAGATCTCAATTGTTAACTAGACTCAAACACGGAAACCACTTTTGAAAAGGTGTCTCCCACTTGTTTGAAGTCTGTTTGTACTTCCTGTCTTTTTGTTGTCCTGATTGTTTTGATTGTCTGTCCTGGCCCTATTTGCTGCACCTGTTCCCCCTCAGCCCTGCAGCCACCTGACCTCCTGAACACCTGCACTTCATCCCCTCGGTAGTTTAGCCTGTATATAAGTCTGGTTTTTCTGTCTTTCTCGGATCCTTGAATGTTGTGCTACTGGAAGTTCTGTTCAGTTCGGCTTGTCTTGCCATGCCTGGATGACTCAAAATGCAAATGTTTTCTGTCCCTCCCTCCTGCGTTTTGGTCCACCCTGTGACATAGTCAATTTTAAAACAACAGTAGCCTTACTTTCCTTCTAAATGTCACAAACAAAAAGGATCCTAAAATGCCCTTTTCAGCAATATTACAACATTTGAGACAATTTGATATGCAGTGTTTCAAGTTTACTGACAGCCGACAGAGTAAACAATGTCGGGTGTGACTGGGGTTAAACTCTGCAGCCTATTTTAAATAAAAATCTTCAATTAGCTGCTATTTAAAGGCCTGTGTGTCAGCAGTGTGAGTGGTGATGTGTTGCCGAGACAATCATCTACTGCAGAATTGATTGCCATGATGAAAAGAACTTGAAACCTAGGTTTGAAACAAATCATGATTATATTTAAGTTTATTGTCACTTTACTCTCAGTCCTTTCTTAATGTGAAGCTTTCATGCATAATCATGATTTAGATTATTTGATGATTTGAAGCAATTTGGATCTAGCTGTTTATATCACTATTTTCCAAACACACACAGAGGCTTTAATTTAATGCAGCAACATTAAGGAAAAACAGAAACAAATGCAGCTTCTGAGCACACTCCCATTGTGATATTTGGACCTGTGTTTACAGTGTCTTTTCTAAGTGCCAGAATATTTTATTTAATCGTTCCCATTGAGGAGAGTGCGTATTGCCTCCAAAAGCGCTGCAACCTGCCTCTCTTTCTGAGCGCTTCTAGGTGAACATTTCCACTTTTCAGAAAAGTGTCGGTAACCTCACTGTAAAAAATGAAAGAAAATCTTGTTTTCGCTAGCCTGAGCTTTATATGGCAGACAGACAATATCACAACAAAGACAGAAAAAGCCCATTTGTGGGAGCAGATTGGCCAGACGGACACGGAATTTTTGCTTCAGGTGAACGTTTCATCTAAAAAGAGCTGGGAGCACTTTTTGATGAAACGCTGAGATGAGGTTCTGCCCAGCGCCCAGCAAACACCTCTCTGTCAGAAAAAACACTATGTGGACAGAGGCCCTTAGGGTACAAAATGTATGCACAGACCACCAACTACCATCTACAACAGGGGTCGGCAACCCCTGGCACGCGTGCCACCATTGGCACGCGGCACCGTAACCAGTGGCACACTAGGAATAAGTGGAATAAGTGTGCAAAATATTTAAATTTTATTTTCGGATCCTGAACGAGACCACCGCCAGGGCGCGTCTCCCCGTTACCTGCAGAAGGAAGCCATGCACGCAGCCCCGCTCTCTTTAACTCCAGGCGACTTTCTGCCGCTTTCCTCCGTAGTGCAGTGCTGATCGTTTCACCGCAGAGGAAAGCACTTCACAAATTGCAGTACCCATAAGGACCTGTACAAATGCCGCAGTTTTTGCGTGGCTGTGTCTTTAGTTGAAAGCCCAGTGGCGATCTGCTCATCTCTCATCGAAATAATATGCTACAAAGGGGCGGACTGGCCATCTGTGTGTTGAACTTTCCTGTCGGCTCCCAGACCGGAGTCGAGGAAACAGGGGGGATGACTCTCTGTCGTTTCCCAGGGCAGAAGCAACAAGCTTCAGGGTCAATAACCCACTTTAGCTTAAATTACTGGAGAGAGGCGAGCTCTTCTTGGGAGGCCGTTGCATTTATTTAGTTGTTCTTCTGTTTCACAAAATACATCACAGACCTCTGTTTTTCTGCTGCCTCGTTTCACTTCCAGAAACATACAAACGCTCGCTCACTCTCGCTCTACCATCCACACATGCACACGACACACCCCTCTCTCTCTCTCTTAAAGGGACAGCGATCTCATCTCACTCCGCATGACCCTAATATCATAACATGTGTGTTCTGGAGAATCACAGAACGGACGATCGTCCTTATTATTATGCCGTTTAAACCAATTATTTAAATTTGTTTGTTAAATTCGGCATCATGTAAGTTGCGCTGACAGGTCCACACACTGCTTCCCCGCAGCGAGGCTCCCCCCGCCCTCCTGTTGACAGTTCACGAGCGTCGAGCCACGCCCCCCCGCGTTGATAATTCACGATCGTCGGCACGCTGATAAAAAATGTTTTTGTAATGGCACTTCATATCAAAAAGGTTGCCGACCCCTGTGCTATACGGTAGTGATGGGCATTCCGGCTCTTCTTGGTGAGCCGGATCATTTGGCTCGGCTCACCAAGAAGAGCCGGCTCTTTCGGCTCCCAAACGGCTCTTCAGTTTACCACATATTATACCTTTTATAATTCAATCAAATTTAGCCCTGTTTTGATTAATGATTTATAGATATGTGTACACATATATCACTTAAATTATTCAATACATCCTTTGTACTGAAGTATTCAAAAGTAAAAATTACATGTTTAATATCAATGATTTGCTGTGGCCAATTGTTTTCATTGCATTTACAGACCCTTGTATCTCTCTGATACCACCTCATGAATGCACTGACTTGCTTGTAGAACCACGCTACACAAAGCAGATAGCAACACCTATAAAAACTTAAGCATAGACATTTAAAAAAAGGGGCTACTGTATCGAAATTTTAAAATTGTATTTAAAGAGAAAGCCCTAACAAAACAGCAGGACTCTATTTCAGTATTAGCTATAGAAAAAAAGACAGCAACAGCTGACATCAAATCTTAGCTGAGTCTAAGGATAATCATAAATAAATAACATAGTGAAAATAAATATATTGCAATGCTCAGTACAGCAGCATCCAACCGTCTCTAATCATAAAAAAATATAATAAAAATAAATGTATTGCAATGCTCAAAACAGCAGCATCCAAAAGTCTCTAATCCTTGGATATTACATGTCACTGCATGCATGCACGGAGCAGCTGTAGCGCGGAGATCATCATATCATTCTGTCTTGTATTACTTAACAAAAAAAAACAACAAAAAACTGGCTCGTTCGCGGGCGCGAGCCGGCTCCCGTCGTTCACTTAAAAGAGCTGGCTCTTTGAGCCGGCTCGTTCGTGACCGACACATCACTACTATACGGTTACGGCTCTGAGTCCCCACGAGTCTGCAGGAAGTGAAGGAAGTTCCCATGATTCAGTGAGTCAGGATTTGCGAATCTGAGTCTGCTGTTGACTCGTGCATGATGAGTCTGCCTGGATCTCTGGATCTGCTACGGTTACGGCTCTGAGTCCGCACGAGTCTCCAGGAAGTTTCACTGATCCGCGTCCACTCCCCTGAGCCAAACGATAACTTCTGGCAGCTATCCTACTTGCTAAAGGCTAGGGCCGCTAGGCAGATGGACTGGGGTACATTGTAATGTGATTTTACATGTTATAAGGAGAGTAGCGAGTGATGCAATTTATAGTTTTAATTTGTACGTCACCAGGTGTAGGACTCAAAGGACTCGGGTTAATGGAGAGGGGAGACTCGTCACGACCAGCTAATTACTAGGATCCGGGTTAATGATCCAGATGAATCAGGACTCACCCATCTCTACATCCCTCCCTCTTCCTGCTTCTTTTAATTTAATTTTTACCAATATATATTTATTTCATGTATTGCATTTTTTATTATTTTATCCTTTTATTATTCCTCCTTCACTGGATTCCTTAAAACCATCTGCAGAGATAAGTGATCTTAAATACTTGCGGCCTATGTGGAATCTTTTAATTTATGAACCTGGGTCCTACTGGTTTTAATCACACCTTTCGTTCCTTATTATTGTGTGTTTATTTATTTATCTCTTTATTTATTTATTTACTTATTTATTCACCATGAATTTGTTTTGTTGTGTGATTTCTTTATAAAACACGTTTTTACCTCAAGCACTGCTTTTGATGATTAACTTTATTGTTTACCTGCATGCTTTTTTAAGATATTGTCTCATGAATGTTTTTACACCATTGCCAGGCCTTTTGAAGGATTCCCTTAGGACGGGTCCTCGTCAGCCACAATCCTTTAGGGGTCCCCGGAAGGTTAGGAGATCTCCAGGTCCCGCTGCTCTGCCTCCTCTGTGATCTGGTCTCCTCTTGCTTTTTTAATTGATTTTACTAATTTTGTATTATTTTTAACAGGGCTTTTAGAACAATTGTATGTATTTCCCTTGGAGTTTTTTAGAAGGTTTTTTTAACTACAATATTATCCCCGAGAGCCAGTGCCCTTTTTTCCTAACCTAACCCTTTCCTTAGTAAATGGAAAGCTACCTGCCCTCTCTCAATGTTTTTGTAAAACATGAATATACCATGACCACCTTAAAAGCTTTGTAACCATGTCCCTGTCCATTTCACACAATTTATCCTAATAATCTTGCTTGATCCCCACTAACATTTGAAATAGAGTTTTTGAGTTTATTAAGTTGGTAGGAGTAACACACTTCAGGCTTCTTGTTAAATCAGAACATTGTTCATCCAAACTCGATCATCATGTTCCCCCAGAATACGGATTCATTCAACAACATAATGTTTTCTGTCAAACTGCAAGTATCATCCAGGTATCCTGCGTGTATCATTCCTCTCTGGTGACACAGGTATAGCAGATCCAGACTCGTCATGCACGAGTATAGCCGCGGGAACTGGGAAGTCCTTTTACTTAGGGGGTGCGGCCAAAAGTGGGGAGAGATTTCAACAACAGTAACATGAAGTGTTTCAAATGTACACCATTCGCAGCCCCGCCTCCACTACCCCTACTTCCCGCGGCTATTGTGCACGAGTCAACAGCAGACTCAGAGATTCGCAAATCCTGACTCACTGTGCAGACTCGTGCGGACTCAGAGCCGTAACCGTATAGCAGCAGATCCAGAGATCCAGCAGACTCGTCGTCATGCACCAGTCAACAGCAGACTCAGATTCGCAAAATAACCCTTTTTTTTTGTGATCAACATTTTTTATTAAAGCAAAATACACTGTGTAGCGGAGGTTAATGTAACGTTAGTTTAATATGCTTGTGAAATGCAACAACTTTTCATTTCACCGGTAGGATTTCTACACTCTTGGTGATGCTGACTCATATGACTCAAAGGACTTGTATGATCCGGATCTCTTCAATGACTGACTCAGAAGACTCAGAGTCCGTAAAAGGATCCGGATTTGCCATCTCTAGAGGGATGGCCTCCTCGTATGGACCCTTTGTTATTTAAAATAAAGCCATGTAAACAAGTGGTCAGTTTAGAATAAATACAATTACAATTTAAATAAAAAATATTTACAAGATATATAACTATAATTAGAAACAAAATGTTGAAAAAGGCAAATCATGCTGGACAAAGGTCCGGGTGAGGAAGGTCCCTTCATTCCTGCTCGGATGAAATAAATAATGAAAATAATTAATAATTCCATAAAACAGACAATAAATAAAATAAGATAAATATAAGTAAATATGTAAAATAATATATTTGATAAATGTATGGAAAAAATATTTAAAAAAAATAAAAACAACTGGATTCCTTCATATTGACTCGTCCTGCAGAGAAGGGGTTCAAAAGGCCACCCGGGGAGAGATAAGGGAGTCAATGGGAAGGGCAGGAGATCAAAATCAGTTGAAGCGGGTTAAAAACAATGCTTGTGCCGTCACTGCTATTTATTTGATAAATGTGTTTTTTGATTCTGAGGCTGATCTCATTCCGTGTCTCCCCCACATACAGTCTGTGGCAGGCCCTGCACCTAACAGCATATACTGCATTCTTTGTGTTAGGTGTCAGGGCCTATCCAAGGTTTGCGCCGGCTCTACTGAATGGGTTAAAAATGTGGGGGAGGCGGATGAAACCAACCTCAGAGACTCGAGACTGTCCGCCCTCGCCCCCTCAAAGTTGAACCTGAGGTAGCTAAAAGGCTCCCCAGGTCCTTGGAATAGGTGGTGATCTGGGGGACGAGGGTCGGGCCGGAAGGCTGGGTTGAGATGGTGTTGTATTTGTCTTTAAAAGTTTGGCCGACCTCCGCTTTGATGCTTCCAAGGAAGCGCCTCGAGTAACCCCTTGGTCTCAGTGCACTGAAAAGGGTGCTGGTTGCCTCCTCCACATGCTCCGGGAAGGCACAAATCCTGTGGAAGCGTATCAGCTGGGATTTTATCAAGCCTCTGTACGTATGCCTCGGGTGGTAGCTTGATTTATGGAGGAGTGCGTGCGCTCTGTGTTTTTGAAAAATACCTTGGTTGCAAGGGTTTTGATAGGGTCGGTGGAGTTGAGGAAGAAGACAGGTGTCCAAAAATTCGACAGAGTGGTTGTAATTGATGTTTGAGTTTTATTAAGGGGTGATGTGAGTTGAGTGTCTCCATGAAAGTCAAAAACTCCTATCTGCTGTGATGCCAGAGGCCAAAGATGTCATCCAGGTACCGGAAATACAGGAGGGGTTTGAGGGGAGTTTTATGGAAAGCCGTTTCCTCCCAATGGGCCAGGTAGATGTCGGCATATGCTGGTGCATATTTCCGGCCCATAGCACAACCGCACAGTTGGAGATAATGTTGGCTGTTAAAAATGAAGTCATTGCGGGTGAGTGTGATGTTGAGTAACTGTAAAATGTGGCTGTCGGGTTTGGATGGATCTGGATGTTTGTGGGAAGTGTGTGTGATGGCAGCAAGGCCGAGTGGTGTTTCAATGTTGGTGTATAGTGATTCTATGTCTAATGTGAAGAGGAATGTGTGAGTGGGTACCTGTAGATTATTGATTTGGTTAACAAAATGGTATGTGTCCTTGATGTAGCTGGGGTGAAGTTTAGATAGTGGGTTAATGAAGTGGTTTATGTATTCTGTTATTGCATATGATTCAGAGCCGCAGCCGCTGACAATGGGGCGGCCGACCGGAACAACAGAGGGCACCGTCCATGGCTGTTCCATGGATCTGGAGGTAGTGTTGGTCATTGAAAATAAAGTCGTTATTGTTAAGACAGAGGGAGAGTAGGGAAAGTAAGTGTTGGTCTGGTCTTTTATTGTCTGGGTATTTGGAGAAGGTGGAGGTGACAGGAAGGAGGCCTAAGTCGGTATTGATATTAGTATATAAGCTGTCGATGGTGAACAGATGGGAGTGGGTGGGAACAACCATGGGTCTGATGATATCAAGGAAGTGGTAAGTGTCTTTTACATAACTGTGGTGTTTGGTGGATAGGGGGCCTAAATAGTGCTCTATATACTGGGAGATATTGTAAGAAATGCTGCTGCAGTCAGAGACGATTGGTCTGCCGGGAGGAACCTCAAAGGGAATAGTCCAGGTGGAAGGGTCTTTGTGTATTTTTGGTAGTAGCAGTTGGAAGAGGGTTTGTATTATAGGTCTTAATTTGAGTTCAGTTTGGGGTTGTATGGTGTCCGGAATAGGTTTGTAGTGGAGTGGATTGCCGAGTTGTTTTTCTGATTCCGTGATGTACTGATGTCTATCCATGATGACTATTTCGGAACCTTTGTCAGCCGGTTTAATAATTATGTGTGGATTGATGGTGAGTTGGGTTAGGGCCCTGCGTTCGGCCACCGACAGATTGTCTCGGATGTCTGTCGGTGGCCGAAATGATCGCAGGGCCCGTTTGTCCGTGCTGATGATTTTCTGGGTTTTGGGATTGACTTGTGTAATTTATGAGGGGCCGTACAGCCGTAATTGATACTGATCCTCTCACACACATACATTCTCCTTTTACATACATATATTTTCACTCTTACTCATACATTCTCCTTTTACATACATATATTTTCACTCTTACACACATACATTCTCCTTTTACATACATATATTTTCACTCTTACACACATACATTCTCCTTTTACATTCATACATTTTCACTCTCATATACATGAGCGGCTCATTTCAAAATAAACGTGGATTTGTGTAAAAAAATAGTTTTTCGGGGTTCGGGTGTGGTTCTCCCGTTCAGCAGCGGCAGATGCATCGGCAAGTAGTGACATCTGTGGCAAATGCCGGAAGTACTTGCCACAGATGCCACGGAGTAGTGGCCTCTGTGGCAGATGCCGGAAGTACTTGCCACTGCCTGCAGATGCCACGAAATGCGCTTGCTGTCTCTCTATTTTTGTCCGTTCGGGTCTTGGAAGACCGGAAGCTGTGGGGTTCATAAAAACATCTTCTTACACAATATCAAGCCACGATTATTGTTTTTATTTTTAAATCGTATAATGTCGGACTTTTTTTGTCATCTGTGAGGAAAAGAAATGGGGCTCAGAGCCTCAAAATACCGAAATCTGTATTATTTTAAATCTTTTTTTCCTTCTAATTTGTTATTCTTTTCTAAATAACACACTGTTATTTACTCAACAATAACACACAATTATTCTTGTTTTTATTTATTTGTTTGATTTCATAATCTCGGGGTTTTTTGGCGTCCATCAGGAACTGAATTTCAAAATAAAAATAACCGGAAAATAGGGACATTTCAAGCATCATCGAGTTTAGGATGGCCGAAGACACTACACTACCCATAATCCCCAGCTATCGTTTAGGACAACAGTCCCCGCGATTAATCTTCAAGCTCTGGGATTGGATGTTGGAGTGGCAGTGCGCCAAGGTTACGCCGAGCGTCAAACAGCTCTTTGAAATGGAATGAACCCCCCCCCCCCAGAACTACACATGCTGGCTATTGTGTTTCGCAACATGTTCTATGGGACGTCTATACTGGGAACGTTTTCGTTTTTCCCACAATTAGAAGTTGCCAGTATTAAACACATTGGTGTTATCAAATGTAAAACATATAATTAATAAATGGGTGAAAATCGCTCGTGTACATAATGCGCAGCATTAATATATACCCACATGACAGCTCATTGTTACTTTGTAATTCTACTCCACTACAATTCAGAGGTTAACCTGGTATTTTTACTCCACTACATTTATTTTAGTTACTTTGCAGATTCTGATTAATGATGTGAAATATAAACAACCCTTAAATCAGACTTTAGTTACACCTGAGTAAAATTCCGGGAAGGTCATTGTCAAGTGCCAACAATCAGGAGAGATATTTGATAGTTCGTGCTTGAGAAGACTAAACATTTATCTGCAGATCTCTATAAAGTATATTCATTACTCGTTATTCTCTAATAGTTATTTAAAGACTGTATATAATGGCTATTTTGCACATCCCCTTCAAGATTTCAAGATTTTCTAAGGTTTATTGACATATGTATCATATACACAACTACGGTGTATTTATGCAATGAATGAAAAACTTGGGTTGCAGGTTCCTCAACAGTGCATTACAAGACATCTATCAATATGTGTGTATACCTCCACCATTAAACTGTCATATTCTGCACATTTCTTATACTATCTACATAAGAGTATAATTCATATGTATAATATCAGTTAAAATAAGTGCTTCAACATAGTTAACATTGCAGGAAAGCAATATATTATACGTTAATATTTAAAAGAAGACCTTAATCTAAAGTATTATTTAATGTTTAAATAAAGGTTAATTAGTTTGTCTGTTTTGCACATCCTCATATTAATATCTTTGTACATCCGGCACTAAACTGTTTTATTGTAGAGATCACTTAAGAGTATCTTCTTGGTTTTTTATATTCTATATTTCTATCATTGACCTTCTACTTTCCCCCTATGAAAGTATGTACTCTTAATATGTTTTTCATCAAATATAACACATAAAAACAATAATTCAATAATGTGCTTTAACCACTAGGCGGTGCACACAAGGTACACACTTTTTATTATTAGTGTTGGACACTTATGTATGTATAACATCTGAAGATGTTCATGTTTTCACATAATCTTTACAGCGTATTGCTATATTATTTCAGACTCAGTATTTACATTCTTATATTCAAAGAAAATCAGTAATATCTTCAAAAACTACAAGTCCTTTTAAATCAGCTGTGCACCGTTATGGTGTAAATATAACCTATCTACGAATTAGATCAAATGTAAAAGTCAGCCGAATTAGTGTTGATACTGCAAGGAGACGTATTGTGTGAAGAGAAATTGAAGATGTTGTTTAATTGCTGATAGATTTATGATCCACGTCAAGTATTCAGTTTCGGCGGCATTTCTTCCAGTTTGTCCAGAAGTCTTCTAATCAGGGCTCTATAAATAAAGAACTACGGCAGATGTGTAATATGTAATGCAGCCGAACCGTGTATTACAATGCCGTTATGTGATGACTTCCAAAGAGAAAAGCAAGCACACTCGGAATAAAGTATTATTTTCTTTTAAAAGAAAATTTTTCGGATTTCATATCGCATAAACACCATATCCCAGCGTGCATTGCGGCTAAAACATCCAATCAACGAGCTTAAACCATAGCTGAGGATCTTGGGTAATCAGTTCAGTGGCTGTGAATCGCAATGATTCTCGAAATGTCCCTTATAGGCCTACGTCTGTTTCGGTTATTTTATTTTGAAATTCAGTTCCTGAGGAACGGCAAAAAAGCCCAAGATTATGGAATTAAACAAATAAATAAAAACAAGGATAATTGTGTGTTATTGTTGAGTAAATAACAGTGTGTTATTTAGAAAAGAATAACAAATTAGAAGGAAAAAAAGATTTAAAATAATACAGATTTCAGTATTTTGAGGCTCTGAGCCCATTTCTTTTCCTCACTGATGGCAAAAAAAGTCCGACATTATACGATTTAAAATAAAAACAATAATCGTGGCTTGATATTGAGTAAGGAGATGTTTTCATGAACCCCACAGCTTCCGGTCTACCAAGACCCGACCGGACAAAAAGACGTGTTGCAGGCACGAAACACACTACCAATAGAAATACATTGCTTTTAAAATCGTTCTGTGTGACACGAAAAAAAGGGGAAGATCGTGTTGGTGAACACGAATCAATAGATTAAATGTCGTGACTATAACACGAAATGCGTGAGACTGGGTTGTTTAACAGACATGTCAATTATTGTAGCGAACACATAACTGTAAACTTGATTCTATAATTTAGGGTGCATTTCACATCAACAAAACAGTACAAAAAAAGTGTTCTTTCTCAATAGAACAATCAGTGGTTCAAGTTAGTATATTCCTCAGTGTAACATATCCACTAGTTGCAAAGCTTAAACATTTTTTTATTTTATTTTATTTTAAGGGAAAGGATGTTTTCACTACTCAGTTTGTCAACTATGTTACGGACAAACTTGATGTCATTACAATCATTTGATTAAGTCCTGCACTTCAAGTAAAATCAAATTTGAAATGCTCTTGAGTCTATTCTACCATATATCCAAATATTTTTTAAAGTTTAAAAAATAATTGTATTAAAGTTTAGTTTTTTCATGTGATATGTTCAGCACTGTCATTAAGGATAGGGATATTGTGTATTATAAAACTACCATACAGGTAATTTTGATAGTTTTAAGAGATGTCATGTAAAACTCCAACCTGTGTAGATGTACATTATACTATAAAGGATATCAGAAGCACTATTTTAGATATTTTAAATTTGAAAAAATGAGGTGCAACATAGTTGACAATGAAACTCAAACATTTGATGCAAATAACATAGTTGACTGGACACATTATTAACCATCAGCACTATGTTCATTTCAAGGCAGAAGTGCACAATTTCATTGATAATGATGTGTAATGATGTCTACATGTCATACAAATTGTCAACTAGGTTACCTGTCAACTAAGTTACTACAGTTATTACATTACTGGGTAACTTAGTTGACAGGTAACCTAGTTGACAATTTCCTATTTGACCCATCATTTCGGCCTTGCCTGGATGACCACATGTCATTTTCTTGAACAGGTTAACATCACATTTGAACATATAATTGAATTAAAATCATTAAACAATTGTAAACCATAACAATGTACGTAACATTGTTGATGGTCAATTAATATACTCATTGACAATGTGCTATTATACATAAAATATTGTAAAAAATTAGAGGACAATCACCACAGTGTGTTCAAAATGTCTGCCAAAGAGGAACATGGCATCATGTGATGCTGGTGACATGGTATTGGGACAAACCATTTTTGAGTTAAAGGGGGAGTTCTGTTAGTAACATAGTTGACAGAACTTTTGCGGACATTCATATATTAAGATATTTAAATTATTTAAAGGAGGAAATCAATTAAAAAAATATTATTATTCTTTAGTATTTAGACTTTTAAAATAAATGAATACTTTTTTTTATTTACTTTAATGGTTTTTATTCATTATTTTGAAACCAAGACACCCTCAACTGAAAAACGGACATAGCAAAAACTGACAATTTAAGAACATCATGACACATTTCAAGCTAAATAAAGCATAGGATGCACATAATGTGTGTGTGATATTATAACATGCTTTCCAATAATAGGCAAAATATGATATTTTTGAAGAAAATAGTTAGAATAATTATAATTATCATCAATGGACATCAATGGACATGGAATGTACCCTAAATTGTAGAATCACAGAAAGAAATTGGAAACAAAGATTATGCCTTAACTTCAATTTAACGCGCTACAGAAGGAGGCACCAACAGTTCAACTTCCCAGTAGTCTTCCTGGATCACCCCTCGCCTTCTTTAGGCTGCAGTGAAACAGGCCGCATCACAGATTGGCCCACAGAGCAGTGTCCATGGCAGTGCCTATTTTAAACGCCTGGAGGAGTTTAAAATAGGTTTTTATTAATAGAAGGTCTACGGGGGCAACAGGATCCTCAGTCGGGGCCATAGGAAGGAGGGGTTTAAAAGGACGAGAAGAATTGGAAGATAAAATATTAAAACGGTTATGATAGGAGCCAGCCATATGGCTTGTCGGCTGGGGGAAGAGAGGGGCAAAGCAGGGAAGGAAAAAGGAGAAGTAGAACAGAGAGAACAAGAATGTACAATGCTAAAATATGCTTGGTTAAAAAAATATAAAACCATAAAAGCTCACAATCATATATTTATTAGTGAAGCAATAAAACAATAAACCAATGGAGATTTTATTTTATTTTTATTTAACCTTTATTTAACCAGATAAAAGCATTGAGATACAATCTGATTTTCAATGCTGACCTGGCCAAGAAAGCAGCAACGTTACACATAACACATAACACAAACATATAAAATACAGAGAACATAACTAAGAAAACAAAAGACGAAAAAGCAGTCACTACATTGTGCACATTAGGACAGTAAGAAAGGTACACTTATTACTGCAAGAGCAGCTGGTGGTAAGGACTTCAGACAACTTCAATTTAAAACATGCTATTGAGACAAGTGCCCTCAGTTTTAGGCTTGATTGAAGGTCATTCCAAGACCAAGGACCATAATGAAAAAGACTCCTTTTTCCAGCCTCAGTCCGCACATCAGGTACCTGGAACCGTATCCAGGCACTGGATCTGAGGTTGTAAGAGTCACAAACTGGAGCAAATCTGGCACATATATACAGTGGAAGCTTACCTAAAATGGCTTTATACATTAATAAAAACCAATGCTGCATCCTACGCATAGTAAGTGAGGACCATCCAGTTAGGCTATACAGTTTGCAATGATGAGTCCTATAGGGTGCATTTGATATATAACGCAGTGCAGCATGGTAGATTTGCCGTTTGTTAGTAGCAGGTGAGTTAAAAAACAGCCAGTAGGGAACCGGTGGCTAGTAACCACTGGGAATCTGTAATAAAAAGTGTCAGGGTGGACAGGTACCCGCGGTGGGTAAAAACGATTTGGAATAGGATATGTTTGTAGAAACCACTTAGTGGATATCGTTCTGCTGCTGGGTGGCTTGAATGATTCCAATAGGTGGTGAAGTGGCTTGGGAGGAGTACTCAGTCTTCAGTGTGCACACGCTTTAGAATTGGAGATGGTAGGAAGGTACTCACCAGCCAGGGGAGGACAGAGGGGGGGCCACAAAGTCCTATTGTTCTTGGCAGAACCCAAACAATATCCAAAAGCCAGAAAGCAGGCTATCCAGGTATACAGAGGAGCTAGCTGGGTAGCCAGGGGAGGCAAGGAGAGGGGCCGCGACGTCTTGTTGTTCTTAGCAGAGCCCAAACAATATTCTCCAGCTAGCAAACATGCTAACCAGGTAGGCACAGAGGGGCTGGCTGGGCTGGAGACAGGTTTTTCAAAATGTTTGTTAAAACCATGTGCTACAACAAACGAGTGTGCTCCTTAAAAACAAGGTTTAAAAGCTGAGCCTAAAAGAATGAAATAGGTTTAAAGAAGAGGCAATTTAGCAAAGGTACATTTAAAGGGAGAGTTCCCAACGTTTCACCGACTTAGGCTCCATCAGAGGATCAGGGTTAGGGTTAGCACAACTGTTGCCAAACTCCATCCAAGTCGTATTTGACCAAAGCTGTTTAATATAACAAGGGAAATAGAAAACAGAAAAAGTATGTAGCAAATGGGGCCATCCAGTCTTAAAATGCTTACATGTCCCACTTCTAGGAAAAGTTACAAATGACCCTAAAATGTATCAAGTCTGTGAAGTCCAATGCCTCACGTGGAATTTATATCAGACTAGACCACCTTATCCAGTCATAATAGAACAATCTTGATGTTTCTTGGGCTGTCCAATGCCGCAAATAGGTTTACATTTATATAATCCTGGTGAATATAAACAATGATAGGACCGTGACATAACATCTGTATTTGGCACTTTTGGAATGAAACCTGGCTGTAATAACTCTCTTTTGTGTTAACCCCAGATCACAGACAAACTCTTTTCATCACACTTGTCATAATACCCCACACTTGTACGACAGCAATCCATAACAGTAGCCCTGTGGTAGCGTTCAGTCGACTCGGCTCAGCCTTCAACAGTAGCCCCCAATGTGTAGATTTGTTCAGGCATATTTCATTCCTCCCACAAAATAACAGTCTGACTGAACGTAAGTCTTGACTCCCAGAAAGTAAATGCTTGAAAGTGCTTGCTCTAAACTTTCCATCACCAGACGTACAGGTTTCAGGGGCCCCTGGACAGGTTGGATCACTGCATTAAACACAAACTCTCTTTAACTCCCTTTCTGTCTTTCTCAGTCACTCTGCTGTCATTGGGGCAGGGGAAGCGCATGCAAAGAAGAGTGACACATTTATATTTCTGTGAGCAGAAAGGCAAAGTTCAGAGTCAAACTGACACACACACCAAAAGACAAAGGTAGGTTATTTAGGTTGCAAATGGTTTAATGTCGGTTTGCAAAATGTGCAGCCATTTTTAAGCTGTTGAATGCATTTCTTCATGATATCTTCCAGCATATTATTTGACACTAATGTTCTAAAAGGAGTTTGACTGCACCACCATATAAACATCGCCCTGAATGCGACTGATATAACCTCGCTCATCTAGCCTATTTTTCCACCAACACACTAAGATTATTCATGAGCACTAATCCTCATAAAATCAAACAAAGGATAGCTAAGTGCATTTGATTATGTGTATAGGTAAATTGCTTCCGTATAGAGTGGGTCTCGAGATGTATGTGCATTTTCATATAAATAAAACATGGAGCGTGCACAGGAAATGCAATCTTTTTCAATTCTCCTACAAATGTGCTCCATTTGTGCTAATTATGACCAGCAACAGGAAGGCCTTCTAGCATTCATTTAGAGTCTTGTTCACTGTTCCAGCAGCTTATGTAATGCTTTCCCATCAGCCATGAAGAAACTTCCTCTAGCTTACGTGTGAGATATTCATCCCTTATCTTTCAACATACGGCTTCTGATGCATGATAAATCTGATTTCCAGTTTGTGCAAATGAAAGCGTTACAAACAAATTAGATGTTCCCTGTGAATTCATTTTGTCAGATAAATATCCAAAGGGATGCGTACCAAAAGTTGAGGGTGAAAAAAATGTCATACTAAATTCTGCCAATATTCATGGGGATTTTCGCGTTATTCAGCAAGGTTTATTTATGTCTGAAAAACATGTTCTGCAACAGATAGCAAACCTGAACATTTAGTTTTAAATCAAAACCATTTACAGGTTGAGTGAACACTGTATTCAAGCGCATAAAACCGAGGCAGTAGAGTGAGAAATGGAACCATGACCAGGTTATTATAGTTTATGAAAATGCAGAGTACAACCATACTGTAGCGGCCAAAATCCTATAGAACTAAAACAGCCGCTGAGGCACTAGTTAGCGGATCTTACGCAGGGCAATGATCATCCAAGTCCAGACAAAACCTCCATTTGTGCATTTTATTCCAATAATAAAGTACAATGAACAGGTTTCCTATAACTCCGTTCCTTAAACCTTTCCTATGGCTTTCCTTTGTGTGGCTTGAAACACCCTGGTAAAAAACCGTTTGCCTACTAGTGCTCTGGCTCCCACCTCCACCTGTCTCCAATATATACAATTACACCAGGTGCTCTAATCACCCAGTGCCCAAACATGCCTTCAAAATAAAAGCATAGAAACTACTTTAACTTATGACGCTAACTAAGAATACATTTACAATAAACACTATAAACAGCAAGAAAATAAATGTTAAACTATTAAATAATATAAAGAGATGTATAGCTCCAACACATACTCTACTTTCAGCAACCTCTACAGTTTCACACCTGAATCAATAAAGCGCTATGACCAAATCACCCCATCTAAACTAAGTGATTACCGCATATGACAGTGATTAAAAGTAGAGCTTTATCAACGTTAACTTAAGTGGATGGTTGCACTCTATAGGCAGACGTCCACTCTTGCTAATTAGCTAGCTGACTGGAGTGAACTCTTGTTCTCTCCTGTTGGATGTAGTGCCTGGTGGTGTAAAAATAAACACATTGGGCAATAGAAATAGGACAGAAATGCTGTAAATTAATAAATGAAACCAGTCACTGTTCAACCACATTTACAGTTTCAACACTACATTGTAGTCACAGAGCGTTACTTTCCCCAACTTTGATTTAAGGTAAAATACCTGCAAAACTAATGATTATTGACCACGGCTAAGTTGTTTTACTTTTATAAATGATGCTTAATATTATAGTTGCTTTTTTATAGTGTTTTGAATAGCCGATTACAATGTATTTAATGTCTATTCATCTATTTAACTATTAGTTCTTCAGATCTAGACGTAAAAATGTCATGGTTGCCATCAGAAAGATAAGGTTTTCACCTTTTGAAGTTCATAATAAAGAACTGAATAAATATTTTGTGTCTTGTTGGCTTGATTTCAAGACATGTAAATTCACATTGTATAAACACTTTTTATATGAAAGCATTCATTTCTGAGAACAGTAAGGGTTTTGTTGTAAGTCTTAAGTGTCAATCCAAGATTCCTGGTTGATTTGGCCAAACTAATTTTACTGTTGGTAAATTAATTGAAATGCATCTGGAAATGTGTATTTATTCCTCTGAATGTGGCCATAGACACCCAGTTTGTGATATTGCAAATATATAAATATCGTAATACTTAAATTAGTGGCCCATAGGATTAATCCCAATTGGGTTGCCTCAATCGAAGATGGATAGTGACATTTAAATCCCAATTACAACTGTGAAAAAGACAAAACCCTTTTTTAGAGCAACACAAACCCACAATTATTCAGATGTGGCATATGAACCCTCTGAGACCCACATAGGACATTTCTGTTTTGTATATTTTTGTGTTTTGCCTTATAAATTTCATTTCTTTGCAGTATAATCAAGTTTTACACATCCCAGAAATCAGCACAACCTCAGCTAATGATATATGTCACTCATTAGAGGCTTATATACATTATAATAGGGGATATTTACCCATAAATAAAAAACGGAGCTTGAATTTTTTACTTATTTCATTAAAAATAACTGCTAACCATAACATTGAAAGAAACATTCACCACAGAAAATTGCACACATTTATTATCATTGTATCAGAACTGATTCTAACTTATTCTGTTCATTAGTTATGCACATTCTTTTGAGCAGTGTCCATGGGCGTTTTTTTGCGAGAATTGTCATTTTTTGTCCTGCCCAGGGGCGTCGCCTGGGGTAGGCGTATGTTTTTTCTTTAGCCCCGGACAAATTCTCCCTCAATAATATAATACATTAACCGTATTTTACCTAGAGGACGGCAGGATTGTAATTTCCCGTGTTCAGTGAATACAACAGAGGCAAGACACCACCAGACCAATCAGAGAGTTGCATGGAAATAAACGTGTTTTATTGGCTGACAGGTACGTACCTCTCCTCTGTGACAATGTTTAAACTTTAAACTGTCAGCCGCGGACTCTGAGTTTCTAAAGATGGACATAAGACATTTTTTTCATAAAAAAGACGACAATTCTCAAGTGGTGGCTCAAACAACAACCCCAGAGCCACCGCTTGAGCCAGATAAACAAGGTATGTAAATGTCAGTAAACTTCCAAGTTATGCGAACATGTAAGCAAAGCATAAATTACAGCTATGTTGACGTTACTTTGAATCGCGGGGGTAAACTAAACCGTTAGCAGGTAGCTATAGCTAGCCAGAGATATTAAATAAACACTTTGTCATACAATCTAAATGTTATGTTTTTTAGCGTTACCTGGTGATTTCAAAGAAAGCTCTCTGGAAAATGTTGACTTACTGTTCGACATGAAGCTAGAAGCTACCTTACAGTACACAGTTGATCCTGAGTCCTGTCAGTTAAAGTGTTTCATAGTTAGCTTAGCTAAGCATCAACCTAGCACTGAAATATATGGATGTTATGTGACAGTATTTCTGAGAAAAAGTCAGCTGAAATGGTGGCATAGTTGCCACTGCTTTACGTGTCGACAGCATGTTTGAACGTGTTTGCAGCAGTAAATGTGGCTGTTTGGCCACTGACGTTGCCATAACAACACACATTTTGTTATCATTACGTGGCTGTGTGTTTAGATGAAAGCCCAGTGGCGATCTGTTCATCTGTTATACTGATTATACAGTAAAGCCATCGAAAATAATATGATATACAGTACAGTACAAGTACTTCTGGGTCTCTGTGTTTCATTCAAGCTCGGCTAGCTCTGTGTGTGTGGCACGAGCGCATTTTGTGAGTTCGCAAGCGGAAACGTGGAATGTTGTTGTTAGCATCTGGTTAGCTAGCTATGCTAATGGGTATAAAGAGCTGTTTCTACACCAAGGTGGAGGAGAGTCCTCTCCTGTCAGACTGAGAGGATCTTATAACGTCAGCTCAGTGAGCTAAAGGACTCTCTCAGTGTTTAGATAGTTACTTTAGTGTAAGTTATCTCAGTGGGTCTCAAACGGTTTGGTCACCATTTATGTAAACAAGTATTTGCAAGGAACACCTTTATATGATCTTTATAGTTATTAAAAAATAAGAGTATAAATGAAAAACAGGTATGAAATACTATAGGACAGTAACACAAGAATACAGTTTAAAAGGGGAGTGATTAGTAAAATATCCATAAAGAAAAAGTACATCTGTTTACAGTTCTGTTTCATATAGGTGTTGAGAGATGTATCCATAGATCTCTTAATTTTGCTTTCAAAGTGCACCAGATTGATGCATTTAACTTCAACATTTAAAAAAAATCTTCCCGGGGGAGCATGCCCCCGGACCCTCCTAGAGGAGGTTAGGTCCACCCCCCACCTAAAACATGTTCACATGGATAGGATACTAACTACATTTGCACACTTTTTATATGGTGGCCTATGTCCATATGTTTCTGTTTTGGTGGTCGTGCCACAACCGTGCATGTATGCACAAGTCATAGGTGCGCTATAAAATAGCACTACGCCCCTGCAATGTGTGTGAAAGACAATAGACAGCATGTTTTTTTAAATTGAAGTTGTGTTGGTTGTTGACGGCAGTGTGTGCCCCCCCATGGTAAATGATTTCCCCCCCATTCGATTTGTTCTAGAGCCGACCCTGACGTTATTGTTTACTTTCTACGTCTTTATATGTAGAAGATATTACTTTTTTCTCCGTCATGTTGTTTCCATAGCAACAACAACTTCCTGTCAACAGCCTAAACTCGCCTTCAAAATAAAAGCACAGGAATTTAACCTAAATTACATTTAAGACATACAACTGCAACGAAAGTAACAAAAAACAATGTAATATCCTTTTCAGTTTCACAGAACACAAATTGGGTTATTTACATAATATGTTTACAGTACAGTCGATTGTTATTTTTTTATATTCTTTGCGGAATTTGGCCATGTAAAATGTCCTCTTGGGTTGCTGTACAGCCAATGCGTGACGTCATTGGTAAGCGTAACGAACCCCGAACAGATTTGGTACCTACACCGCCACTGTGGGCTAAGCCCCGAATGTTTCCAGGTCCAGGCGACGCCCCTGGTCCTGCCCATTTTGAAGAGTACACATGATTATCATGTCCACAATCACACATGGCATGCTGAGCAGATTCGTCTGAATTTTCATCAACATCGTCCCCTTGAAAAATCAGCTCCAAAGCCTCAGCTGTAGTAAACTTCCTTGCCATACCTCAGTTTACTTTCAAAACACTAAAAGAACGTATTCCAACTTTTATTTTGTTTTTGCGCGTGGAATTATACCGACTCTCGTTTCAGTACACATAACAACGGAACTGACAGGCAACCCTCTGAATCAGACTCCGATTGGCTGTGACTGCATCCATTCCACTCAGTGTCCGATTCAGAAACGTGACTCTTACACTCTTTACATGTACGTCACAAACAAAGATGGTGGATGAGAATAGATCTATAAAACAGAAAACGATAAGCAATGCGCCAGAATCAAGGTGAGACCAAGCGGCAAACTTTGGGGCAGAGCCGGAAGGCCAATAAGGAAGTGCCTCAAACTGCAGTTCCTCTAGTGGCCAGTAGGAGCAGTCTGCACAAGGGAGCAATTTCCATAGACCCCCATGTTAAAATGCCCAACTTTACAGCAGAAATCAACATGTTTACATAGTGGTTCAAAAAACTATATTCTCTGTATAGTTAGATTCCCCCTTCATGACTACTGTGTGGGGGGTGAATTGTTTTATAACACAACCCTTTTAGTTATATTAGGTCTTAACGTGTTTGCATTAATTAGGCGTGGTCAGCTTGAGTGACAGGGCTCTGCAGTGAGTGTTACTTCTAGCTTTCTGTAGCTCCATCAGCTCAGTAAGCTCCAGGATGCTACAGAGGCTCAACTGCTCGGCTGATCCCGGGAACACAACTTGAACCCGGACGTGTTTGTTGTGTTGATGCCTGGTGGAGTATTCTTCATTTAAATATCGGACTTATCTTATGCCTCTGCGGTTAAAACAGACCGTCCCTGAATGCAGTTTCTTCGGTAAGTGAAATTCAAGCACCTTATTTCTTACTGGTCTTTTTATTCAGCTAACGAGCGAGAGGAAGCTACATCTGTGCTAATGATGCTATCCGTAGCATCCAAGTTAAAACATAATAGAGAAGTGTAAAACATTAAGAAGGATTATACTGTAGAACAAACAGCTTCTGTGTGAGGTTGGTATAATAAGCTCATCCTCGTACATTAGTTAGTTTGCTAGTTAGGTAACTGTATGCATTGATATTGTTGATTTCAATTTGCTATGCTCGGCGTATCTGGGGTATGGTATGGTATGGTATCTGTATCTGAAAAATATGAATCTCACATTTCCAGTTGGTTCCAGAAATAACGTTAACGTAGAGATTGCATTGCAATATGGTTTGTTGAGCTGGAGTTGATTATTGGTGCTTACTGGTTAACGTTCATCATATTAAACGAACAAACCCAAACCTTGTTGTTTTTATTAATATTATTACCAATACTTACTCAGCCTTTTATTATCATTACACTGGAGAAACCGACTTGTTGCGGCAGCAGAACGTGAACATGTAACTTAATGCCTGCATTTAAGGAAGAAAAATAGCGTAGTCAATGCTTTAGTGACAAGGAAATGATTTGTTTAAATATTAGATATGACGTTATGTGTGCTTCTGTGACAATTAAGCTTATTCATTGCATTACATTTGTTAAAGATGTTTGTCTTTTACCCTTACGTGTGCGTTACAAATGAATGTGAATATGGCAAAGGACACATTTAATTTGACTGTCTCATGAAAAACTATTCCAAAGTAACAGTAAAATAAAAAGGACCCAAACTATACAATAATACACAATCCAACTGATAAGATACAGTAAGGGCTGTGATATCCAGCACTTTTTTTAAGGATGATCAAAAAGATTAGGACATGACGTTTGCATGTAAAAAAAAGTCTGTGACCAACACATTGTTACTTTACTATCTGTTTGTTTAAAGTTTCCAGGTGATGCAGACAGACCAGAGGATGATGAACACGAGAGACAGACCTATTCCTAACATCAGTGAACTTCAGCATGGACTCAAAGGTACAAAGACCCCTTTCATACTGTACAAAGAATCGACAAACGTTCTGGTTTAAATAGATAAATTAACAACTATGATACACTGATATACATTCCATTAAACATGACTAAATACTGATATCAGGGAAGTTGACTGTTCCTTCCTTGCAAAAAGTTACATTTAGATTTGACCAAGCAACAAGCAACATTATTTTTTTGTCAGCTTTCACATGTCAATGTATTTAAGGCAATTATTATTTTACTTTGTGAAAATTACTACCATTTGTCTCTACATATTGTCTGTAAAAACGTGAAAGTGGTTCTTGCAGTGAGACAACCGAACAGCATGACACTACAGTTGCGCTAAGTTCTGATAACAGTTGAATATTATTTTAATAATAACGTATATTTTAATGTTGATTAACTGCAGACTGTTCATTCCTAATCTGATTATCTTTGTAGTACAAAGTGATGAATTTAAAAAACACATTCAAATAATTTTCTCATAAATAACACACTTACTCTGCAATAATGTCATATGTTTCTTGTCATTTCTGTTAGGAAAGGACATACCTGAAGGACACAACTGCCTCACCGTTTTCTCCGAGGGGCAAGAAGAAAATGAAAAGCTGATATGAGATTAAAGATCAATACAGGACATTCACTAGGAAACTACACTTTTATTGTGAACAGAAAGATCTGCACACTGAATAGTGTGTATTCAAACAGGACCATCATTTGTTTGTGACAGCTGTGCCGAGTATGGGCTCACAGATGTAGTTTGGTGGTTTCTTCATCAAGCCTGGTCCTCCTCCCAGAGAAAGACCTCTCTACCTCAGTCCTCTCCAGCCAAACCCACAGACAGGACATCCGTCACGCTGAGGTTTCTCCCAAAGTCTCTGCAGCTCCCTGGACGCCACGCTGTCTCAATTGATCCGGACTGTGAATATTAGAGGGGAACATGTGTGTAATAAATGCTTTAGACAATAAGAAATATGAAGTTAACTGTAAGGAGTGGCTCAGTTTTTTAAAATAAACAATACTATTACTGTATTTCAATATCTCACGTCTGAAAGTTTGATTTAAAAGAAGAAGAGGCACACAAAATGAAGATTGTTATTTCAATACATTTAGTTGATTTTGTCTTTTTAATTGTTTAAAGTAGATAGAACTGCTACTTAAGAGTTTTAATACAGTCTTGTTGCGGAGGAGGCACACAGGTAAGAGCACTCACTAGCTACCATCACATGTAACTAAGCTTGACTTGAATGTATTAAAAGTACAAGTAACAGCTCCAAATCAATAACTAAAATCAGGCACATATTTGAATCTTTGCTGGATCCACTGTCGAATTTACCACATATTATATATTTTAGAAACCTGAAGGCATTTATAGATTTGTATGCAAGTATTATCCCAAAAACTCAATACCTTAGATTGTTATTGAAAGTTTTGCTGAATAGTTTCATGTTCACTTACCTTAAGCAACGTAAAACGTGCAGACCGGGAGCAACAGACGTAGGTTAGCCGGCTAGCATCACAGAACTGCACTGCTGAGCATGTTAGCTTAGCTTGTTAGCCTCAGCTAGCTATGGAACTTCCAGCTCGGTGGCAGCAGGTCCCGCCTCGGCTCCGCCTCTTTGCCCTTATTTGGAGCAGGCGGGAGTTAGACTCTGACGTCACTGTCGAGCCGTTAGTGGCCGACACCGCCTACTTTAGGCTTTTCGGCAACTCTGTAGAATCCTATGGGTGACGTCACGGACACCACTTCCATTTATATATACAGTCTATGGGTGAGACTATCCGCATCTTTTAAAACTTTACGCACATTTGTTTCACCGAAATAAGTAAACGCCTCTCAATGAAAAACTTAATGGAGTTGTTTATTGCCGTTTCTGTAGTTTAAGAGGAAAAACACGACATGTCTCTTGCTGAAACAGCTGATAGTTTTGAACACAGCGTGATATTTGGGATGGTATACAGCCCCGTGGGTCTCAGAGGGTTAAAGCTCTAATGTCCCAATTAAAAGAGAAACTTTCCACGTCATTTACCAGGCTTTCAAAGCCAACATGAATGAAAGGACATTGTGTTGTGTCAAACCGCAGGATAAAAAAACGATCGGCCTGTGTTGGTGGAAAATATAGTTTCCGTTGGCTGAAACACCTGAGACTCAATGCTCAAAGACACTGAGCTAACAGATGTTGTGTGCCGGGGGAGCATCCATCCCCCCTCTTTTCCTTTCCTTCTTCCACTCCTCGTGATGTAAGTTCCCCCTGGCATTTATTTTTTTAGCCCTGAAATTCACAAACAACGTCCTTGTAACTTATTTCTCCCTAGACTCATTTGCACCATCTGTTTTTCAGAACGGGTCATATACTGAGTGGAATGGGAGAATATTGAGAAACAAGGCGAAATGAAAGAAAGACATGCTTGATGGGATCTGCAGTACATTCCCAGGCATTAGGGATCCGTTCAACAAGACCTGGCGTTCAGTGTTAGTTGACAACAACAGAAGTACATAACAACCGCTCAAACTGACAGCTTGGCAGTGTTGGTTTTTATTTGCTAACAAGCACATCAACTTCCCATTAACGACCTTGAAGGAGAGACAGAGTGAGGTCTGCATAGGGGGATTCGAGACAGACTTTCATAAAAATTACATCAGATAAGGTGATGCAGCCCATTGAACCATAGCCGTATTGGAGCAATTTCGAGTTTCCATTAATAGTAGGAGACAGGCAAATGTGAGGAGGAAATATCCAGAGATATCCAGAGTTTTCTATTCTATTCATTACCTCCAAAACACTTAAAATAGGTGGATGAATATCTAAAATCCCACCATGCTACCTTTCTGTCTCTCTTTACAAACTCAGTTATTCTGTTTTAGCTTCTTTGACTTTGATATTCACATTCTTATGTTCTTTTCCCTTTTCTCACTGACATTCCACTTTTTATCCTAGATCTTGCTCTATATTCCTCTCCCTAAGGCCTTATCTCTACCCCAGCAGCACTACCACACACACTCGATCACACATGTAGGGACACACACACAACTCGCCCCCCACCCCTATCTTTCATCTTTGTGTCAGGCGTCTGTCTCTTCAGCTCCGGCGGTGTACCAGCTAGCGTTAGCTGTCAGGGTCTACTTCTGATTGTGATATCATATTGCTCTGCCGATGCAGTTACATCCCATTCGGACCAAGAGGAATCCAGTTTCATATTGGCCATTAATGTTTAACGAGACAGGAGTTTAGAGGTGTGTGTGGGGAGCCAGTGACCCTGAGGGCAAGATCCGATTCAGCTTTTAGTGCCAGTGTGACGCACTTACTGAACATCAAGAACACACATTATTACATAAGCCTTAAAGGGGCCCTATTATGCTCACTTTTTGACAGGTTTACATGCTTTAATGTTCAAAAAGGTCTTTATTTTTCTCATGCTGCAGCACCTCTTTTCACCCTCTGTCTGAAACCAGAGCCCAGTCTGCTCTGATTGGTTAGCTGGCCAGCTCTGCTGTGTTTGGTTAACAGAAGGTTATTAGAGATGACCCGCCCTTTAGCCTATCATGAACAATGTGTTAGACCGCTAGCCAATAGAAGTGCTGGTGTTACTTAGTGATGTCACTATGTCATTGAAGTAAACAAAGTATTTCAATCAAGGCGTTTCAGGAACTTTGGGAATTTAGCCTTTGCAGACCATTAACATGCACAAAAACCTATATACACTTTAAGAAAGAGAAAACCCCAAGAAACATAGTTCCCCACAAATACATTTGAAAATGTTTCATAAGTGTTCATGTTGGGTCGCAATGTTAATTGTTCAGTTATCTGTTGGTATTGTGCATGCCAAATACATATCTATTTATGGTTTTAAAATCTTAGAATTCATACAAAGCTTATATACTTGTATCTAATTTGGGGCCATTAGCAAACCATGCATCTTAAAATAAAACACATTGCTTGTAGTTTTAGTAGCTATCAGGACAATATCATGATCAGGATGACCATTGGCCTTCAAAAACACCATTTCCCATTTGCCCTTGTTGATTTGTGTTGATTCTCCCACGTCCCAGGAGATAAGTTAAAATAAAGAGACTAATGGAGTCTCTGAAAAGGTTCAAATGGGTTACTTTAATTAAGTAGCGTGGTAATGAAACAAACAGAGCAGCTGTTGTCTCGCAGTGGTTCCGGTGGGAAGAGAGCGAACAAAGCTCCGTCACCTATCTATATCGCCGTGTTTTAATTCAGGGGCTGCACCCTTCGGAGGCTGCATTTGTAGACCGCATACGTCACTTCCGCCGAAAGAAGGGTGTCCCAATTAAAAAAACAGACGAGAGTCCTCCGAATGCGGCCCACAAATGCGGCCTACTTTTCCCCAATTTGAAGGATACATCCGATGTACACTCCGCGGTCTACCATATCCCAGGGTGCAATGCACGCGGGGAAGAGTGAAGAGTTTTTTTCAAGTTAAATGGCTTCCGGTCTCCCCAGCAGAGTGGATTTAAAAGCAGCAGCAAGCGGAGGAATCACTAATAAATGTGAGTATTGGGTTTTGACTTACTTTAAAATTAACTAACGTCACACACGTCAAACCCAAGGGGCATTAAAACGTACATTTTCGTTAAATAATACGGTTAAATACGTGACGTTAGTGACGCTAACTAGCTAGCTGGACGTACTGCACTGTTGTTTACACTTATTTTTAATTCAATTCTGAAGTTTACTAAAGTCATACAGAGATCTTGGCTCTGTTAAGTTATACTTTATATTACATAAATAGACCAAAGTGAAAACATTTAGACCGGTATAGCCTACAGTACGGTGGGATTTATAAAATGCTACCCTGACGTGTAGCTGCTGTTTGCTTTATTTATTTCTCTGACATTTTGCAATGTTTTACTGTTTATTAAACTTTGGGACAACATTACAAACTTTTTATTCAGCTCATGCTGCTTTGAGGTAGGGCTCAAAAAGAGCCTATTTTCAATATTTCCACCAGATTTGATCATTTTTTATTAGGTTAAAGTTTATTTAATTATCCTAATCCCATAATAATAAGACAATCACAAATAGACAGCAGCCTTTAGCTTGATGTTGGTTTGTGCCGTGCTGTCAAAGGGATGCACGTGTGACTGTCTTCATCTCTTTAGTTTTTTAAAAACCAAAACATTACATAATTGTAAATGATCCTTTAAGGATTGTTTGTCTGAAATGAAATGCTGAGTTACATTTTGCAATAAAACTTTTGCAACCCTGTGTTTAATATGATTAATTCACTTTTTTCTTTATCTCTTGTTTTTCTCTGTAATTAGCACAATTCTGGAGAAATGGATCTGCTGGAGAAGGACCCCTAATCTGAAAAGTGCAGAGCGGATCATCAGGACAGAGCTGCCATCCACCTGGACCCCCCGAGGTGCTGGAGAAAGCAAAACGGCGATCCTCCACCCGGACCTCTGCTTACTGCCGTCCTACAGACTTGTGTCTTCTTTTCAGAATTTGATTTTGTATGTGTCCTTTCTTTTAATAGATATTTAAGGAAGGAAGGAAGGAAGGAAGGAAGGAAGGAAGGAAGGAAGGAAGGAAGGAAGGAAGGAAGGAAGGAAGGAAGGAAGGAAGGAAGGAAGGAAGGCAGGCAGGCAGGCAGGCAGGCAGGCAGGCAGGCAGGCAGGCAGGCAGGCAGGCAGGCAGGCAGGCAGGCAGGCAGGCAGGCAGGCAGGCAGGCAGGCAGGCAGGCAGGCAGGCAGGCAGGCAGGCAGGCAGGCAGGCAGGCAGGCAGGCAGGCAGGCAGGCAGGCAGGCAGGCAGGCAGGCAGGCCAATTTTGGGATAAACTCAAAACAGATACCATAAATGTCGACCCCATGCCCATTACAGAGATCCCTTCCCATAATTTGGTAGCTATCTCTGATGGCAAACACTTTATTAGCCAACCCTAACCCTAACCAAGTTGTTTTGTAACCTAAACTTAAGAACGTTTTTGTTTCACAACGTTAACCACTGTCGTTATCTGGGAGAAGATATGTTTACCTTGCTAGTAGGAGACAGCATTATGTGATTGTGAGGCAAATGGCAAGATCCAAAGATAATGCTGCAATAATTGGGACTATTAGTTGTTCCAAAAGGCCCATTAGTTGGTATTTTGTATATTCCGGAAAATGGTAAAAGCATGATCCACCCAATATGTGACTAACAACCTTAGAAGGAATGACTGGGGTGGGTCATAATAATATAATGTAATGCCATATGTTTTCTTTGGGTAAGTTGCAATGAAAGTGTAGATTTAAGAACAAAGGAGGCCTTTTTGAGTCTTTTTGTAGTATTGTTTGGGGTCTCTTTGTAGTTTTTTTAGTGGATTTTGTAGTTTCATTCCATCTCTATGAAGTTTGTTTTACCTCTCCTTGTAGTTCTTTGCCGATAATTGAACTAACCAACCCACTCTCTTCAGTCTGCGTACAAATGACACGACTTTACACATTGGAAATGCGTGCAATAGATACGCAGAAGTCCGATTTTGCGTGCATATGATACGCTAACCATTCCCATTGAGATCTGAGGCCGAGTTTTGCGTGCATATTATACGCCACGTTTCTTGCCTGCACCACTTGTTTTTGTCCGGTCGGGTCTTGGTAGACCGGAAGCTGTGTGGTTCATAAAAACATGTTCTTACTCAATACCAAGCCACGATTATTGATTATTGTTTTTATTTTAAATCGTATAATGTCGGACTTTTTTTGCCGTCTGTGAGGAAAAGAAATAGGGCTCACAGCTTCAGAATAATGAAATCTGTATTTCTTTTAATCTTTTTTTCCTTCTAATTTATTATTCTTTTCTAAATAACACACTGTTATTTACTCAACAATAACACACAATTATCCTTGTTTTTATTTATTCGTTTAATTCTATAATCTTGGGCTTTTTAGCATGCTTTTTAGCCGTAAATAAAGTCACCGGAAACAGACGTAGGCCTATAAGGGACATTTCGAGAATCATTGCAATACACACGACAACCACAACCCACTGAACTGATTACCCAAGATCCTTAGCCGCAATGCACTTTGGGATATGGTGTTAATGCGATATGATATCCGAAAAACATTTCAGAGTTTAGGATGGCCGAAGACACTACACTACCCATAATCCTCAGATATCGTTTGGGACTACAGTCCCGTTGCTTGACAAACCCCGTGATTCATCTTCAAGCTCTGGGATTGGATGTTGGAGTGGCAGTGCGCCAAGGTTACGCCGAGCGTCAAACAGCTCTTTGAAATGGAACGAAACCACGGCAGACTATCGAAAGCTGGACTCGAACGCCCCCCCAGAACTACACATGCTGGCTATTGTGTTTCGCACATGGGTTTCGCAACATGTTCTATAGCGGTCTCTACTGGGAATTGTAGTTTTAAAAGACGTTTTCGTTTTTCCCACAATTAGAAGTTGCCAGTATTAAACTGTGTACATCCCTGGAGGTTTAGGCGATAGGAAACACATTGGTGTGTACAAATTTAAAACATGTAATTAATAAATGGGTGAAAATCGCTTGTATCCATAATGGGCAGCATTAATATATACCCACATGACAGCTCATTGTTACTTTGTAATTCTACCACTACAATTCAGAGGTTAACCTGGTATTTTTACTCCACTACATTTATTTTAGTTACTTTGCAGATTCTGATTAATGATGTGAAATATAAACAACCCTTAAAGCAGACTTTAGTTACACCTGAACTATGTTGAAGTTATGCAATGAATGAAAAACTTGGGTCACAGCTTCCTCAACAGTGCATTACAAGACATCTATCAATATGTGTGTATACCTCCACCATTAAACTGTCAAATTCTGCACATTTCTTATACTATCTACATACATAAGAGTATAATTAATGTGTATAATATCAGTTAAAATAAGTGCTTCAACATAGGCAGGAAAGCAATATATTAGACGTTAAGTACTTTGTCAGGCTTAATATTTATGTGTAGATATCCCAAAAGCTTTTTTCTTATTTAAAAGAAGACCTTAACCTAAAGTATTCTTTAATGTTTAAATAAAGGTTAATTAGTTTGTCTGTTTTGCACATCCTCATATTAATATCTTTGTACATCCGGCACTAAACTGTTTTATTGTAGAGATCACTTACAGTATCTTCTTGATTTTTTATATTCTATATTTCTATCATTGACCTTCTACTTTCCCCCTATGAAAGTATGTACTCTTAATATTTTTTCATCAAATAACATTATTCAACAAAAATAACATTATTCAACAAAAATAATTCAATAACGTGCTTTAACCACTAGGCGGTGCACACAAGGTACACACAGCATACTAATAATAACTTTGTATTATTAGTGTAGGACACTTATGTATGTATAACATCTGAAGATGTGTAGTTTTATTCATGTTTTCACATAATTTTACAGGATATTGCTATACTATTTCTCATGTTTTACTTCTACACATTAATATCTGATTTGTAAAACATCACAGACAGAAAGGTATATCTGTCATTTAATGGTAAGCTATTGAAATTGTGATTCCATAGATGTGTCTACCATCACCCAAAAACCCCTGACTATTCTCTCAACTCAGTATTTACATTCTTATATTCAAAGAAAATCAGTAATATCTTTAAAAACTACAAGTCCTTTTATATCAGCTGTGCACCGTTATGGTGTAAATATAACCTATCTACCAATTGGATCAAATATAAAAGTCAGCCGAATTAGTGTTGATACTGCAAGGAGACGTATTGTGTGAAAAGAAATGGAAGATGTTGTTTAATTGCTGATATATTTATGATTCACGTCACATATTCAGTTTCGGCGGCATTTCTTCCAGTTTGTCAGAAGTCTTCTAATCAGGGCTCTATAAATAAAGAACTACGGCAGATGTGTAATATTTAATGCAGCCGAACCGTGTATTACAATGCCGTTATGTGATGACTTCCAAAGAGAAAAGCAAGCACACTCGGAATAAAGTATTATTTTCTTTTTTTAAATGTTTTTCGGATTTCATATCGCATTAACACCATATCCCAGCGTGCATTGCGGCTAAACAATCCAATCACCGAGCTTCTAGCTGAGGATCTTGGGTAATCAGTTCAGTGGGTTTGTGGTGTGTATCGCAATGATGCTCGAAATGTCCCTTATAGGCCTACGTCTATTTCCGGTGACTTTATTTTGAAATTCAGTTCCTGAGGAACGGCTAAAAAGCCGAGATTATAGAATTAAACAATAAATAAAAAACAAGGATAATTGTGTGTTATTGTTGAGTAAATAACGGTGTGTTATTTAGAAAAGAATAACAAATTAGAAGGAAAAAAAGATTAAAAAAATACAGATTTCATTATTCTGAAGCTCTGAGCCCTATTTCTTTTCCCCACAGACGGACAAAACGTGGCGTATAATATGCACGCAAAACTCGGCCTCAGAACTCAATGGGAATGGTTAGCGTATCATATGCACACAAAATCGGACTTCTGCGTATCTATTGCACGCATTTCCAATGTGTAAAGTTGTGTCATTTGTACGCAGACTGGAGAGAGTGGGAACTAACAACAAGAATGGCCACTTTAAACAGAGGCTCTTTTCTTACATACACCTGTTTTTCTCAGTAATTTATCTATCATTGATCTGAGGGAACACTGCTTGCTGCTGCCTACAAAGTTCCAATCAGGACAAACTTTTGGAATAAATAATCATGCTTGTGTCCGGATGTAACAGTCCTTCATAGTTGTCTTTTTGCCATTTTCTTGTTGGCTCTAATGCCACATGGGCAGCTTCGGACCATGTGACCGGTTTTAGTTTTGGTTCACCACCAAAATGCTTAAAATCTGAGCTTGGCATGTGTATCTTTTGCTTTCATAAGTGCACAGTAATTATATATCTTGGCAAAGTTTGTGCTTTGATAGTGTGAAAAAAGCTAAACTATAAAGATTGAAACCTATTTTAGGTTTTCTTTTATGTTGCTGCTAAATTATTTGATCGTCATCTAGCATGTGCATTAAACTTTAGTGTTACTGAGCGCCACAGTTGGATTTTTTTTTGCATGTTTTAACCTATTGTTAAAGGTTAAGAGATACATGGTGTACCTAAGCTACATATTAGATGCGAACAGCTCTACAACATCCACTAAAGTACTTGTCAATCAGGGTATTTACCTTGTATCACGAACATATCAGTAACTTACTAAAATGGTTCCTTAACACTAGAACCGCCAGAGGTCGCTGTATACCTAAAACCGCCAACGGGTCAAATGTACCCGCTATTGATTTTCAAGGTACAATGTTCTTTTATTTATCATGTAGAACATTGAGTTTTGATCGCACAGGGATGAAACTTATACCAATAGAATCTGTAGACTCTCAGCTTTTCATATGATATAGTTTGTGCAGATAGCATGAAGTATAAAATATCGCTACCAGTGCTGATTTAAACGCTTGGTGTTAGACTTGTGTTTTGTTTAGGTACAAATCTCTCTATCTGTTACGACCCTGGGTCGTTATGTCATTTGTGTGTAGATATTTTTCCCTCCTCCTGTGTGTGTGTGTGTGTGTGTGTGTGTGTGTGTGTGTGTGTGTGTGTGTGTGTTGTGTGTGTGTGTTGTGTGTGGGTGTGTGTGTGTGTGTGTGTGTGTGTGTGTGTGTGTGTGTGTGTGTGTGGTGTGTGTGTGTGGGTGTGTGGTGTGGGTGGTGTGTGTGTGTGTGTGTGTGTGTGTGTGTTGTGTGTGCGTGCAAGTGTGTGTGCAAGCAGGTGGTGCCCGTTAGCTGATTAGCTAACTTCAACCTGCTGATTGGTCCACCTGAGGAGACGGGAGCATTTAAGCTGCAGCCGTGCAGTTCCTCTGCCCTCTCTCTGACTCGACTTCTCCTACTCCTAACACAATTGCGTATTAAGTTATCTGTCCTGTTGTGCTGTGTACATACTTATACCGTATACCAGTCCTTTTTTCTTGTTGTGAAACTTTAGAAAGAGAAGCTACTTTACCTGTCTTTGTAGACACGCTTTAATTTGTTTAGGAGTGAGAAACCCTCTTTTTGTTTGAACCTTTTTCTCCTGTTTACTGGTAAGAGTAGGTAAGAAGCCTGTATTTTATTTTTATTTGTTTTGTTAGGCAAGTTTAAGGAAACTGTAAAGACGTTGTTTGTTTGTTATGTTGGGGTTTTCTCACCTCTTTTTGAGTTATTAAATCTCAAGAAGCTGATTTCCTGTGTCGTTTACCATTTCTTGGGAGTGGGAAGAGTTGGGAGAGGGCAATTTTATGCTGCGCCTAGGTTCCCCTAGATCTGGGCGTAACATAATTGGGGGCTTGTTCATCCGGTCCTTCCATTCTTTTTCGTTGTGTCAGGTATGCATCGCTGTTTTTTTTCTTCTTGTACATTTTGTATCTCTGGTTGACTGTTTTTTTCTATTTTGAAAATGTAAAATGGAAGGTGAATTAGTTATTTACTACGGAACCATCCATCCAAAAATTAGATGACTG